>CAWUFW010002494.1:1840000-2190365 GCA_963921515.1 Calotriton arnoldi | reverse complement strand
CAGTGGGTGTCCAGCCACCCCCACGACCCACAACACCCCCCACCCCCACAGACCTGCAACATGGAGCACCCCCCGCTTAGAGCCATGTGGCATCCAGTACAGTGCACGCACGAACAACTTGCAGGTGGGAAACTGGACAGGGCTGGATAACTGGAGGCATGAGGACCATAACACGACCAACACATGGGACATGTCACGTAGCAGACGAACACGCAGCACCGCCCACCGTCACGAACAAGTGAACAATGTGCACACGGACATGAACAACAGACTCACACCCCACATGACCCATCACAGACATAGCAACACCCAAGGAGCCACGTCTGCATGCACAAGCCACACTGAATATAGTCCCACACGGCAGCCACTGTGCAACTCATCACACACAACCGAAACACCATTGAAGTCCTGTCCATGTAGCCCCTACTGCCTGTCAACCACACACCCCACAACTACGCCTATGTAAGACAAACAACACTAGACGCAACAGAGCGGAACAACATAAATGCACACGAACACCACTGAACCCATCAAACACACAGACACACCATGCACAAACAACATACCATCCATCCCATCCGTCAGCCCCAGTCTCATGAAAGGCATGTCATCCGCACAGCTGCCACACATACAGCAGTCACGCTAAGATACATGCCCATGACCAACCATGTGCCAGAAGTCAATGAAGTGCACGACACACTGTGAGCAACAACACACAACATGGGCCACACCCCCCCGAGCACTGCAGTGATGCACATGGCACAGGGCAGCACGCACACCAAGGAGATGGGACAACTGCAATACGTTGGCTGGCACACAACCATCACTCACTCATAATGATGCGTCCAATGCCATGGCCAGTAATCACAACAGACAGCAAATATGCAGGCCATGTCAAGCATGCACACACCTCAAACCATGCACTGTCATGCTGCCACAACACATGTCACGTTCGGCACCCATGGCTCACAGCATGTACCCCAAAAGCATATCCCCTCCCAAATGCGAATCTGGGGCATAGCCCCCATGTTGCCATATGCGTTCCTAAGCGTTCCATTTGAACCCCAAAAGCATATCCCCTCCCAAATGCGAATCTGGGGCATAGCCCCCATGTTGCCATATGCGTTCCTAAGCGTTCCATTTGAACCCCAAAAGCATATCCCCTCCCAAATGCGAATCTGGGGCATAGCCCCCATGTTGCCATATGCGTTCCTAAGCGTTCCATTTGAACCCCAAAAGCAAAGTACAAACCAGACCCAGGATGGGCCAGGAGCCCGCATACACCAGAGTCACAATAAGTAGGGGCACAGCAACACACCCATCGGCATGGCCAATCCGTCCCATGCCACATGTGCACAGCACACAGTCCCATTGCCAAGCACACACAACTACAGATGCTACAGCCACACACACGCCTCCGGGAAACCCATGTACGAGATTGCACGAACTGTCAATGTCAGACGACAAATACATACTTCGCCAGGTGCAACACAATAACAAATCTCATTCTCTCCACAGGTGACGAACTGCTGGATGCTGGGGATGGAGCCAGCAGCCAGCACAGCCAGCCTACAAGCCCCCAACGAGGACACACGGATCTGGAGGATCTGTCCTCCTCTTCGGACACGGACAACCAAGCAGGCCCATCTGGTGTGGCAGGGCCCAGCCGCTCCCCAGGACCCCTCCTACCCACCAACCCATCATCCAGGGCTGCTGAACATTCACAGCCCCCTGCTGCCACTGTCGTTGCGGCCACACCCACGGTCATTGTGGCCACTACCACTGCCGCAACCGCCACCATCGCCGCACCGACCACCACCGCCGCCACCACCGCCACGTCTTCGCTGGCACCAGCCCCAGCGCAGGTGGTGGCCCGGACGACTGGATCCACCCTGGGAGCCACAGCGAGGACCGTGGTGAGCAATGTGGCTAGTGGGCAGGCCGGTGGCAGCAGGACTGGTAGGAGGAGCAGGGTCAGGGAAACGCCAGCCTCCCCTGGGAGCCATGCCCTGCCTCACATGGCCAGAGTCCTTGGGGCCTATGAAGAGGCCCAAGGACAATGGGTCCGGTCTGCTTCAGACACGCGTGAGGTGCTGGGGGTGCTGAGGTCCATGGACGCCCGTATGGGCCAAATCGTGGACCTCATGGGACAGCTGGTGGTGGCGGTGAGGTCACAGCCAGGGACAGCAGCTCCCCCTCCGCCACCACCTGCCGGGGCGCAGGGTGGAGCAGCAGTGTCCAGTTCCCCTGCGTCCACAGCCAGTGATCACACCTCAACCACCAGCATGTCGCAAGCAGGCACCCCCCTCGCAAACGTGGAAGGGGCCGTCCGAAGAGGAAACAGATCTCCCGGGAGGACTTCGCACGCTCCAGCCGCAAGTGAGGCAGCCAGCCAGCCTTCCGCCAGCCTTCCTTGACCAGCCACTGCATTGACTTGGACTACGATCCCACTCCACACAGCCATCTGGATGGCATGTGTGTGTTGGACTATGGACATAGAACCAGTGGGTACACCCTGATCATCACGCAGCCATGACCGACAGCTCATTGTCACTGCACGCACCACTTTTGTCATCACCTTACACACAATCACATGTCACAGTTAGTAATAAATGCACCTTTTTCACTAACTGCTGTTTGTGCCCTGTGTTTTAATTGTACGGAATACAACGGCCACCTTGGGCGGAAAGGCACCTGATGCGTGGCATGGCAATGGAACCGGAGGGCCTGTAGGGACCTAGGGGTGGGAGACAGAACAGGAGCACATTCAATGAGTGTGTCACACACCCATCACACAGTACATGTCAACAACTACAAGCAATGTACACACATCGCACAGAGCAATAGGGCACAATGCCACAGCCACCAACAGTGGCATACTACCCTGGCCATGGAGCGTTGACACACAGCACGCAGTGAACAAACGGCCACCCTGACACAGCACACACACACCTGCACAGATACAGCCACATCAGCCGTCGTACATGGACACTCACCGTCAAGTGAAGTAGCGGGCGATGAGCTGCTGGCGCACATTCCCAGCTTCCTCCTCTCCGCTGTCCTCCTCACTCGAGCTGTCCTGGTCTGCGGGCTGGGGCCCTGGTTGATCTCCGTCATCCACGATGAGGGGGATCTGCTTCCGAATGGCCAGATTGTGCAGCATGCAGCACGCCACCACTATCTGGCACACCTTCTGTGGGGAGTACGCCAACGCACCCCCGGTGCGGTCCAGGCACCTGAACCTGGACTTGAGGAGGCCAAAGGTACGCTCGACCACACGTCTGCTCCTCCCATGTGCCTCATTGTAGCGATCGTCTGCTGGGGTGCGAGGATTCCTCAATGGACTGAGCAGCCATGCCCCATTCGGATACGCAGGGTCACCTGTGTGTGAGGGACACAGAGAACCATTGCAATTCCAACTGGACAGGGGACAGCATCGCACAACCAGCACGCTACACCACTCCACATACTCACCGACAATACAGGCACGATCCTGTTGCATATTGGACATCAGTCGTGGCAAGATGCTGTTGCGCATTATGTGTGCGTCATGGGCCGAGCCTGGGAACTTTGCACACACGTGGGTGATCACCATGTCCGCAAGGCACACCACTTGCACATTCAGGGAGTGCGTGTGCTTCCTGTTGCGGTACAGGTGCTCAGTGGCCTGTGGTGGAACAAGGCCGACATGTGTGCAGTCAATGGCTCCAACGACGTGTGGGATTCTGCCAAGGGCATAGAATGCACCCTTCACTGCCGCCAATTCACGAGCCCTGGGGAAGCGGATGTACCTGTTTCGGTACAGCATCATGGCTGCCAGTACATCCCTCAGCACCTTGCTGAACATGGGCTGGGACATCCCTCCTCCAATGCCCACTGTGTGCTGGAATGACCCAGTGGCGAAGAAATGCATGGCGGCCATCACCTTAGCCGTGGGGGTGACAGCAGTCGGATACACCCTGCGGGGACGGAGATGGGGTTCTAACATGGCACACAGTCGATGCAGGGTTGGCCTGTCCAGCCGAAACTTCCTAATAACCTCTGTATCGTCCATGTCCGCCAGCAATTGGTATGGGCGGTCAATGTTCGGTCTCCGCCTAGGGACAATGGCAGAGGACACATGTCAATGCAACACGACACATAGCAATTTCGCATACACATCACTGACATGACTGAGCAAGCACATGAGCCACAGCCCAGCTGTCAAGCTGGGACGGCACGGCCACAATACACTTACACAGGTCTCCCAACAATGGCAATGGCTAGTGATACGAACCACTGCCATGTGCATGCACATGGGGATCTAGGCCCCAATGACTTGCGGGGCGTGCTGATGGGGACTGACTGCATATCCGTCAAGCGGCAACGCCACGGCAACATGAATGTCTGCTGAGCATGGAACTGCTTCCGCGGCTGGATGAGTATGGCACACGACGACGACGATGTGGGCACAGGCTGAGCGGCCAAAACAAGTGGGACCTGTGGCACGAGGGGATATGAGACAGTAGTAGGTGTCAGCACTGCACCCTATGTACAGCACTGTACGGATCACACCTCCCGAAACATTGACAGGTGTCCACATTGACAGCCCCATGCCAAGACGGCTGTGTGCTTGCAGTCACACGTCACAGGTGAGAGGTTACATTGCACGTGCCAGGTGGCAGTCGTACATAGTGGGAGCTGGCATGTGTGTGCATGTGTCTCCTGTTCAGGATCCACCAGATGGGCGCTGACTCTGTACTGACCATTGGACACAGCATGTTCCGTGGAAGGCTTGTGTGTGTGGGATGGTGGCACTGGATGTGCCTCCGTTGGGTGGGGGGCCATGCACAGGGCGGGTACGTCGATGATTGCGCATTGTTGGTCACGGTGGGTGCACCCACTAAGATGTGTTGCCCTGTGTTCAATTCCTATGTCCGCATGATGATGGACTGTGGATGTGGGCAGACTACACATTGGTCGATGTGCTGTCTATATGCATGTGCCTTCACACCAGGCACAGCTGCCCCTGCACATGTGACCCCTGCTGGACTCGCTGCTGGGTCTGTGGAGCTGATGCACCTTCTGCGCGTGGGGCGGGCAGCTCTCCTCACTTCCCTCATTGCGCATGTCATGTCTTTGCCGCAGGTGACATGGATCATGGAGGGCCCACATGTACGCGTGGGTAGGCTACACATGATTGTTCACTGGTCCCCACCCCCAGTCAGTGTTTCGAATGGGAAGGTTGTCGTGCTGGTGGTATGTTCGATGTGGCGGATGGGCGGGCCTAGGTGCGGGCTTACATTCCGGACATGGGGGGGTAGTTGGATTGGCGACTAGTTGCAGTACACACGGGACACGTCTCTTCCTTTCCACATCTGGGTCATCCCTTGTACTAACTGACAGTGATACAGTCATCTTCGCCCCAGCCCTCATGTCCTCCCCTCGCTCCCCCAATATGCATGCTCACCTGCGAGGCTAGCGCTTGCACAGGCAGCCCCAAGCTCGCACCAGAGAGGGCAAGGAGTGTATGTGTGGGTCCAGTTGCACGAGTGGGCTGTCTCAGGGTATGATGTGTGGCGGGACGCCGTCCACCTGCGTGGTGCCCCAAATGGAGACCCGGCCTGCATGGACTATGCATCACAGTCTTCGCCTTCCGGATCCGCCACCTGCGACACCCAGTGGCTGTGGCTGCCCTTGCGGCCAGGCCGCGTCCGTCTGTGGCTGATGGCCCACACATTCACTCTTTGGCCTCTCTGGGGAGGGCTCAGGGGTGGTGGCGCACGCGCTTGCACTTAGTCGCAATGGCATGTGGCGTGGTTGGTATGATGGGCAATGGATGGGATGGTGCGAGCCACCTCCCGTGACGTCAGTGCTGCTCGTGCTGTGGTGCGTCCCCCTACACTTCCATTTGACTTTTTGCCATGCTGGACGTTGAGGTTCTATTGCCTGCGTGATATGACCAGGAGGAGCGCGAGGAGACCTCTCACACACCATGCTCCACTGCCATCCCGTGCCCTGTATCGCCTGTGCGGATTGACTATGTTGGGGTTACACCTGGTCGACTGGGGCTGTGTGTGCCTTGTCAAGGGGCATGGCGGGCGCACAACAGGATCCAGCTTGTCCACAGAGGGTGGGCTGAGGTGCGCCTGGTACCGCTTTGTACGTGTGCCCGGCTGCTGTGCACACACGTGTTCACTCCCCCCGACAGGTGTCCTCTCACAATGCCCAGGGAAGCGGTGGTGTACTGTTCATGACCCCTCCCAACACGGCGTGCTCCAACTTGGCATGTGCGCATCTACCCGTCGCACCCACCCACCTGAGCACTGCGTCCATACGACTTCACACGACACATGTGTGTCTTCCACAGTAGTGCTACTCATTTGCGTTGACATCCAATACCAGTGGACTACATGGTCATGTCACGACTGCCGTGTACTTCACATACTCTCATCCTCTCTCATTCGTACTTGTGAAATGAGTCAGCGGAGACAGTTTTGGTTTCAAACATTATATTGAGTCTTCTGTCCTCTGTGATGCAGTATAGTGGACACTACTGGCAGCGGAATACATGTTGAGGATATACTGAGCATGATTACAAATTGGATAGGGTGTGGGGTTACATGTGATTGGCTATTGCATGTGGGATGTGGGCTTCAGAGTTACATCTGCTTGGCCAAGGCTGTGCTAATGTACATTTACGTATAGCTGCGGAGCTGCGGACTTTGACACAGACGGTATACATGTAGCCTACCAGACCGCTCGGCATCATGGGCACAGTCCATCTCAGTTCCATGTGACAGGTTTGCTGCGGTTGTTCCTCATGCACGCGTGCATGTGAGATGACATCAGGGCATGTGCTTGCGTGCATGCAGCGGCGTGCCACTTGTTGTTGCACTGTGGTGGTTACTGGACATGTCACAGTCACTGGGGTCGTGTTGTTGTTGTATGCACTTGTCGTCCATGCAAAGGTCCTGGTATGGGATTCCCGGGGCGGGGGTGGGAGGGGTGCAGCACCCACAGACTCCAGGCGACCTATTCATGTCCACTGAGCGGTGTGTGTGTCCATGTGCGCTGGATCCATGTCGTGTCCTGGTTGTTCGTGCAGTTCCGTCCATGTGGGTGCGATACACAGAGCCCATGCCACTGCCTCCCACGATGCATGCGGTGTTCCTGGATGTGATGGGGAACAGTGTGCATGTCCCGGTCATATCCGATGTCATGGCGATGTCGTTGATGGTGTGGTTACAGTTGCCGGTCGTTTGGTATGGCTGTTGTGGTGGTGACTGTCCAGTCCGTGCGGAAGCTGAGCATGGGTGCGGGGTTGGACTTCATAGGTCACTCGGGGAACCTGCGTTGTGGTCCGATGTATTTACAGGTTGTCAGGTATGCGATGCCGTCCAGCAGGGCTTCCATGTCATTGGTGGTGTACATGTTTGCCAGCCAATGAAGCGGATGGTGGCTCTCAAGGTGTTGTTCGTAAGTTGTCCCTTGGAGGACCATGATGGGGCATGCTGGGTGACATTCGATGTAGCTGTTCTCGATGATCCGTCGTGTGGAGGCACAGTGGTCCCATTTCAGTGCGGGTGCGATGTTGGCCACATACGCCATGCCCCCATAGGCAGAGCAGGCCCTGTCGTGTGCGTCCAGAGGGAGGAGTAGTGGTAGCAGGTCCGCCTTCAGACATGCCGGGTTGGAGAGGCATATCTCGACGGGATGCTGGTAGGGACACCTCCGACAGTAGAAGACGGGCATGACGCAGCTGAACAATGTGATGCGGTAAGTCAGTCGGTAACTTACGTTCAGCAGGGACAGGAGATCGCATCCCAATGTATGTATCGTGTTGGTTTTGTACAGCTTGAGCTGTTCGGCGTAGTTGGGTAGGTGTGTTGCGGTTGCCATTTCGCAGCGGTTCGTTGAGATGGCGTGCTCCGGCTGTGTGTGCAGTCTGCAATGTGCACGCTCCGGGGTTGCTGTGAGCTCTGTGTAGTCGTAGGGAGACAGGACTTGTGTTCTGTTGGCTTGTTTGGAGGACACGGGCCCTCTTCCCACATGCTTCTCAGACAGTTCAAGGTCAGTGCTGTGTGACTCCTTCCAATTAACTTGCATGTGGCCGACATGGGGGAGTGTTTTCTTCTTTCTTCCCCGTCCGTTGTGTGCTTCTGTGATATGCGCTATCTGCCCTGTGGTCGGTCTCCTCGGCATGCCTGTGTTGGTCTATTCTTGGACAATGGCTGTATTCACCGGCTTCTGTCGTAGGGCTGTGGTTTCGGAGTTGGAATGGAAGGTCATTCAGTGCTGTCTGCTCTCCCTTGTGTGGGCGGCAGGCTGCCTTTCCGCTCTGCGTTGGGCCTTGTGTGTGGATGTTATTCTTGGGCCACCTGTTGTCGGTCCCCGGGCTCTTTGGTGTTCCGTTTCATATGTCTTGTTCATATGTGCAGGGTGGTATGGGTTTTTCAGTGTGGTACTGGCGTTCCTCTTCCCGAAGGAGCCCTGCTTCTCCTAGTTGGTGTTGCCGCCGCTGTGTGCTACGCCATGTTTGTTACACTGGGGTGTGTCCTGCTGTTGCGTGACTTCACTGACATGTGTGCGTCGGTTGTGTGGCGTTGGGTGTTGTCCGTGAATTGGGCGTTGGGGACATGTCTGTGGCAGGCCTGTCACGTGTCATGTGCGTTCGGGGTGGGGCTGATGTGTGTGCTGCTTGGTTGTGTCCCTGTGTCTGTGTGCGACGCATGCATGGCGCTGCGGTTGGCCTCTGCATTGTGCGCATGTGTGGCGGCGTCATCGGCGCTTTGTGGCCGTGACGGGGTGGTTGGTTCCTAGTCCCAGGTGGTGTGTACACATGTGTTCCGCGATGTTAGGATTTGGCCTGTGTGTCATATGTGGATGCAATGGTGGATGTGTAGTGTACACGCGCTGGTGGGGGGTTGTCCGCTTTTTCCGCCCTTGCACTGTGTGCGCTGTTTGCGTGCACTTGTTGTGTGTGTGCCTACCTGCGTCTCCGCGGTACGTTGCGTCCTTGGTGGTGCATCAGCAGAAGCATGGGAAGGGCCTGCAGTGCTGGATTCATGCCCGGGGTGCCGCTTCTTCGTTGTCCGTGCTCTGCGTCCGTGTTACCGCTTCGGTTTGTCGTACGGTATCTCTTGGCCGTGGGAGCCGTTTGTTTGCGGCATCGTAATTTATGCGCCGGGCGGGACGTGTTTCGTCGGACGGTGTGTGTCAGTTGGGCTGCGCCGCTACGTGTACGGGCGCACTTTGATGGCGGACGGTGTTGCTGGCTTGCCGGCGGTGTTTGGCCTGCTTTTCGCATCGTAATTGGGCGGGCGTGTGGACTGCTGCGTGCCGGCGGTAACTGGTGGTTTTTGCATACGCCAGCACGGCGGTTGTGCTTCCGCCCGCCATCGTAATGGGCCCCTACATTTCTATAGATTTAAAATGAATTGTGAATATTTAAAATAATGTTAATTATTTGCAAAAGTTTATTATTTATTAATATTCTAAATTAAGAAAAAATCATTAAATATAAAATACATACACAATCCAAAGTAAAACATAATTTACCATATAAACAAAACATATTAAATAATTATATAAGTATAAATTATATTACATTTATTAAAATTTTCAGAATATATACTTCCAATAACAGATTTTTTCCAATAATATAAATAATAAAATTGTCACTTTCAAAATTATTTGTTTAAAATAAAAAATATATATGTATATTATATTAAAAATACTTTATTAATACATAATAAATAATACATATTTACGATATGTTAATACATTATTTAACATATTTTATACATTTTTAAATGTACATTTTAACATTTTAAAGTAAAAAAGTGTGTTAAATCAACATATTAACAATACAAAAATCCAACATTTCCACGACAAATTTCCAAACAATATAAAATATTAGACAACATTAAAGAAAATAAAAATATGTAATTAAAGTAAAGTTACATACACAGCCGAGTTTGGCAGGCCAATGTCCTGATGGACCCCCCAAGGCCTGAACTCATGGTGGCGGGAACTGCCACACTTGCAGTCCTACCGCCGCATTACCAGTTCAGCGGTCCCACAGCCACAACCATCAGGGATCCATGATCCCTCTTCTGTTGCACAGCAGTCTGGCCCAGCAATATGCTGGCGGTGCCGCTGCGGCACTGCCAAGCATACTATAAGTTTACTCAGAGCCACAGTTTTCATGGCGGTGATTCCATCATAAAAACTGTGGCGTTGAGGAAACTAAGGGGGCCCTACTGGGCCCCCTGATGCCTCTGGGCCAGGGGATGCATGCAGGAGGGCACATGGTTTGCTCCCCGTCTGAAGGCACCCCCTGTTCCTGAATAGCATGGACGTCATAGTCCATGCTGTGCAGGAACGTGCTTTGGTGCTCCCATTCTGGTGCCTTTCCAACTGGCACCGATGTGGAACCGCCAAAGCACTGCTTGCCAGACCACGAATCAACTCGTAATCTGGCGGGCAGTATGCGGACGAGTTTGGCTGTGTGGCTGTGTGGGAGCGGGGCAATGGCATGGCAGCCTGCTCCTACACTGCCAATCTCATAATCCGGCTCTTTGTTTCAATACTTAAACTCATTTTGTTGTCACGCTAAGGTAATGACTACAATGCTATTGCCTATCATACAACTTAAGAGGGAAGTGCAACTTTCAGTTTCTAAATTCTACTACATTCATTACTATAAGAATGTGCATGCTTGTATGAATGTGAAAGCAAATTCCTATTTTTGGCATTGAGTTAACACTTGTGCTGTTTCATCTATCTCTTTATACCTGGGTATGCACTTGTCAGAAATTGGGTTATTAATTTTGAAGGCGGGCACCCCTGCCAGCTCAATAAATCCACTGTGGTTAGGTCAAAACAAGGTTCTGAGGAAATCTCTATTCCTCCCATGGTAGCTGTAGAACAAGCTGCAGGCAATCTACAGTGCTAATTTTGAAGTAAAGAACACACAATAAAATTCCCAAACCAATATTTTTAAAATAGAGCAAATGGACATCAAGATCATCAGAATAGGTAAAGGGGGAACTGGCAATCTAGATTTGTAAACTATTGAGGAAAAAGCATACAGAAAAAGTTAGACAATGTGGAAAAATAACAGTTTGATGTAGACCAGGACCTGCGCACAATTTCAGGATGACAGTAATAGGTCTAGTTGGACCAGTCAAAGGTTTCACCTTCAGATTTAGGGCCTGATTATGACCCTGGCAGTCCAGGAATCATTGTTACTTTCTGGCGGTATGACTGCCTGCATACCTGGCAGTCCGACCACCGGATTAAAATGCAGGCAGGTAGATCACCTCCAGACCATCGCCACTGCCAAGACCCAAGCTCCTGCGGCAGTGGGGAAAGCGGCGGGCAATGTTGGCGGCACCCGCATGAGCACCGCTGTGGGAATTATGACCTGCCTTTCCACCGACCTTTTCATGGCAGGGACACCAAAATGAAAAGGTCTGTGGAAAGGCAGGTAAAGGGCTGCCAAAAGAGTCCCATGACGAATAAGCCCATATGGGCTGTGGCTGGAGCTATTGTTGTGCCTCCCTATGCCTGCTCTGTTGGTGCACACACTGTTTGCCATGCACGACATGCTGCATGGAAACAGTGCACCTGACTTGCAGGAGGCGTAGAAGTGCAGCTGGCATTGGCTTCAGGCTCTCTCCTAGAGCAGAAGCATGCTGCCACCATGGCTGCGCCGCCGACACACCGTCAACCCCGCAGTGATGTTGTAATGCAGCAGTCCGGATGCCGTCAGCTATGTGGCGTGTTCCCGACCACCGCCGCCACGGGCTGGCCGTCTTCACGCCAAACTCGAAATCAGGCCCTTAGTCTCCAACAGTTAGGAATGCTTCTTCTGGTAAGTACTGTAGCCCTTAGCTTCTGAGGGCAGACTTCTGGGGCACCAGATATCCTGCAGCATCTAATCCACTTTAGTCAGCTGCTGCCTTCTTTGGGTCAGATGTCCCCCTGATTTCTGTGTCTCTGAAACAAGTAAACATTAGGCAAATCACTTGACTCTTGGAGAGCCATTCCAATCCTTGGGTGCCAGCAGTTATTTAGTCCCATGTGAGTCTTCTTACAGCAGAAGCCAAGGCTCAGGGTTCTTCTTCCAGCCTGGCCTTGTTCTTCAGATGGAGTTTGCCTTGGTCCAGTCATGTTCTGAGGAGGAGGTGGTAGAGGTGTCAGATTTATCCTGTTCAGTAGTCAGTGACAAGAGGGACCCAAGGAATTCTACTACCCCACCTTAACAATTTTCTCACACCCCTACCTCCTTTTGTAGCACTTCCTGTTTACCTTACTGTAAAAGTACCCAGGAGCCCCTGTTTCAAGATAGAAGGCTAGTCTTCTGCTTCTTGGCCACTCTCTTACCTGACAACATCAAAACTGTTGTTACCCTCCTACCATGGCTGGAGCCTAACTGTCTAGGTGATGAATAGAAGACACTCTCCTTGGCATCTCCAAGATAAAATAGGTAGTGATAAAGATGCCGTTTTTTCTGTCTACTGTTCCTGTCCTATCCAAAATAACTAACCCCTGCTTAGTGGTCAGCAGTGAACAGCTTTTGGCCTTTCTTCAACCCAGAGACAAGCAATTGTCCTCAGACCCAGAGATGTTACCTCTCCCAGCCAAGTTTGAGCATTCCAGCTCTGGAAGTGATAGGGGGCAGAATTGGTTTTCCCTCCTACTGTGACTGGGGACGGGTTGTCTGGGAGGGTCTTGGGAATTAATAGAAGAAGCCTTTCCTGGCATGCTCAAGTCTAAGGAGGTAGTGCAAGAACTGTCCTGTGTTATGCCAACTGGTCCTTTCTGCTCCCAGATAGCTAATGCCTGATAAGTGGTCAGCGTTAATACCCATTGACCTTTTTCTGGAGCCAGAGGCATGCCATTGTCCTTTGAGCCAGGGTTGTTAAGTCTCCAATCCAAGGATGTGTGTTCTATCTCTGAAGGCATGATGACTGGCAGAACTGGATTATACTCCAATTCTGGCAGCCTAAAGTACATTTTAACAAAGGTATTTTTCTGCTTAAGTTATCAAAAATCGTATTTAACATTAAGAGAGATTTTTAAAACTAAGTAGGAAATAACTCTGAAGCAGTTTTATAGCCCTTTCATAAGCAGAGGTGGAAAATAAAGTTTTTGATCCCACCGAGGCCTAGTGAGGAAAGTTCAGGCCAGGCCTATAGACTGAAATAGCTTTGGGGTTTAATTTCACTGTGAAGGTGCACTAACCCCAATATGTAAACTAATATTTCTCAGAGGTTTCGCGATGAATTGCCAATGCACGTGCCAACGGGATTGCTCTGATTGGCTGGATGCAACCTGAATAAAATGTTGCGGCTGCCATTTTATCTGTCAGGAACAGTTCCCAGGGCTGAAAATTTGTGTGAAAGTCCGCATAAGGGGTCAGGGTGGAGGAGATACTCTGACCCCCTGGTTGAGAAATGAAGGTGTTAGTGACACAAGTTATGTGTCCAAAATTATGTACTGTCGCGGGGACATCGCGACTAACAATGTCGTAGCAAATATTGGTGGAAATATAAACAAATATAACAGTGAATCATTAATACACATTGATATAGAGATATTGAGATTCTGATCTATGATTTTATAGAGTTATTTAGATAGTTAGTTATCTAATGTGATGGTTAGAATTCATTATAAAGTTATAATTTTATTATGTGGTGGTGGTTATTGAATTCCTGCCTTTGTTTTCATTTTTCACAATGTGTCCAGGGGGATCGCGATTACTAACGTCATTGCGATCTCCAGAGTCACTGCGAAAAGATAAAATAGGTTATAGTGATGGTTTTTATGGAAACTCTCTAGAAAAGAATGACTTTAGAGAATACTGTAAGAAACCCCAAGTGTGTAAAATACTGTAATATGCGTGCATATATGTGTTTTCACTTTATGGAAAAGGCGCGACCGTCAAGGTTAACGACGTCATCGCGATGTCCAGAATAACTGCGAAAATGGAAAACAGGTCTGAAAGATGGTTTTTAAAGAAACTTAGTAGAAAAATATGAGTTTAAACATGCTTTGAAGAAGTATGCATATAGAAATATGTGTAGGGCAATATTCAGAATGGATTTTTTTGCATATTATTTTTAGATGTGTTGGTGGTCATTGAATGTCTGCTTTTGTTTTCCGTTTTCACAACGTGTCCGTGGGGACGTCATCGTGAATATAAAAAATATAAAGAAAAACAACGCGTATTATTCCACTGAAGAAAATGCAAGCTTATAAAAATAGAGCCATGTTAGATAAAAAATACAATTTAAAAACATTAAAAATTAAATAAAAAAATCATAGGTTACATGGAGGTTGAGGTTTAGAAAGACTTAATAAAGTGTTACTTACCAGAATCCTCTCCACCAGGTATTCCTGTCAACATTCAGGATGTAGGATCTGCAAGACCTTCTCCTCCCAGGGCATGAGTTATAAGGGGGGCCTGGGAGAACCACCACAAGTCCTCTGGGCCTCCAGGTGACACTTGGAGGCCAGGGAAGGAACTCTCCCCCACAGGTCGTTCCACATCTTCATAAATTCCTCCTGTGTGCACAGGTTGTTTGCTACAGCATTCACTCTGTTGACTATTTTGGTCCACATTTGCCTTTTCTGAGAGAGGATTATATTTTGAACTTGGGCTCTAAACAATTGTGGTTGAGAAATAGAATTTGAAAACCTTAGAAATTCACTGAAAAAAACAAAGGTTAAAAAGACATTATAGTTAGGAAATAGAATTTAAAAAACCTAAGAAATTCAGTGAAAAATCCAAAGGTTACAGGGACATTATAGTTAGGCTGAAGTTTCACTTGTATAAAACCAGAGAAATTCTGCAGTTATAGTTAGCTGAGCTAACTATAACTTGCGCCCCACAGTGCATTGCTTATGACCTCACATATTGCATCACTCATGACATGATAAGTGACATCACTCATGACATTTCAAATGACATCACTGATGACATCACTGATGGCACCATCCATAGAATCTCTGATGCACCAACTCACACCCCATATAACCTTTCATACACCCACTCCAACTTCCACACTACCATTCTCAAAACCATTGACACACCCATACCAGTACTTATACACCCACTCATATTCATAGGTCTACACACACATCCACTCAGTCGCCCATATAGGCACTCATACACCGACTCAATCACTAATACAGCCAGTGATGTCATCAGTGATGTCAATGATCATGTCATGAGTGATGTAATATGTGATGTCATCAGCAGTGCATTGCAGGGGCGCAAGCTATAGTTAGCTCAACTAACTATAACGGCCGGATTTCTCTGGCTTTGTACGAGTGAAATGTCCAACTAACTATAACGTCCCTGAAACCTGTGTTTTTTTCAGTGAATATATATATATATATATATATATATATATCTCCAAATAAACTCCTTCTCGCTTGGCCAGTCTCCTAAGGCAACAGGAAAGAGCGCGGACCACCGTGGTTCGTCAACTGCAGTTTAATCAAACTCCCAAAGAAGTGCAGCAGCCATGACGCGTTTCGTCCCTCTCAGGGGACTTGATCACATGACGCGCTCTCGGCCATGACAGTCTAACTAAATACTTTTCCCTCTTTCAAGTGATTAACATCTTAAAGTGACAGTGCAATTTGAACAAAGTGACAGGTAAGTTGATTGATGCTAGATTTGCTAACAGTTACATAGAGCATAGTTGTCAACATTTGCTGTCATTCATTTGCGATGCATATAATGTAAACTATTATCAACATAAATTATTTTTGCATGAATGCAAGTTTTGTAAAAGCTGTAAGTTATTTAAGAAAAATATATAAATACACAATTAAATTAATACATCAATATAAATATATATAAATATATACATAATAAATACATATAAAAATATATGCCTATAAATATCCGCTGCTTTGCAGTCATAGACAGATAGGTCTGTATTTTGATGTAATTTAATCTTAGTTTTAATACCTGACAACTTCCTAAAAACTCTGTCTGTATGCTAAATCGGAAAATAATTATATGTGCCCCTGATTAATTTAATCCGGTTGCAATATTCTTCCTATTTACACTGTTGTTTACCTGTACCCTCTTTTTTTTTGTGTTAAAAGTGATAAGTGCTAACTGTGCTTAAAACCGAATAAAAAATATAAGAAAACATTCGTATATAGAGTCTGTTTGAGCGGTTTGGCTACATATTAATGTGTTTATTGAAGATCTGTTTTTTTGCATAAATTTGTTTTTTTATTAATATTATTAATTTGTTTTTTAAGAAGGAGAAGAAAAAGGAGCCAGTTAAATACATCAGTAAAGCTATGTAAATACATAAATATATATAAATATATACCTAAAATTTAATAAATATATAAATATATAAGATACAGATCTGGTTGGCACTTCCATAAAAGGGTAGTATGATTCCATAATATCATAATGTTGTAATATCAATTTATGGTGCAAAATTTAAAATCATATAGTCACTCATACCAAAGCATTTGTAAAGGCCGGACCCCAAGTGTTTTAAATATAAAGACTGGCATGCAATTCCTCAGTGGCGTTTAACCCTTTGGGTTGTTTTGTATCGAGGTTTAGAATATAATACATCTCCAATTTACGGAGTGCTTTCTCACGATCCCCACCCCTTTTGTTCATGGGAATGGAATCTATAAGATAATATTGTAGTTCCTTTGGGTCGCCATCATGCTTCTCATTGAAATGGCGAGCCACTGGATATGCCAAATCATTGTTCCTGATTGCTCGTATGTGCTGGAGCACCCTTTTGTGACCTTGCAGGATGGTACTGCCAACATATTTCAATTTGCAAGGGCACTCCAGCACATAAACTACAAAATCAGTTTTACAATTTAACACCTTGTCTATAGGTATTTCTTTTTCACCGAATGGGGACTTGTATTTAGTCATGGATATGCCATGTTGGCAGGCTTTACATGTTTTGCACCTGTGGAAGCCCAACCGTTGTGATAGCCAAGTACTTTTAGTTGGAGGGCCGCATGGGTCGTTTTTGACCAGGACGTCTTTCATTGATTTACCCCTGCGGTATGTTATTGCGGGTTGTTTAGGGACTGTGGAGCCAATAACCGGGTCCTGTCTGACCAAATGCCAGTTTTTCTTGATTATTTTTCGCACAGCACCCTCTTGTTGGTTAAATTTCAAGATGAATCTAAATTCATCTAATGTGTCGGTTCTCTCTTTGCTCTTGACTTTGGTTTTTAAGAGAGCTGCTCTCGTTCCCTGATTACTTTTGGTGAGTGCATTTTCCAAACATTTCTTACTGTATCCCCTCTCCCCCGGAATCTCTTTATGCATTCACCCTGAGCCTTGAGCTCATTGCTACAAATTTGCTTCAGCCGCAATAACTCACCATAAGGTATACTTTGTACAAGATGCCCTGGATGGGCACTGCTGGCATGTAAGATGGCATTACCCGCTGTGGGTTTTCTATGAAGTCGTGTTTCCATTTTCTTGTTTTCAATGTAAACTTCTATGTCCAAAAAGTTAACCGATTTGTCACTTATGCAGGCACTGAAGTTTAGATTGAGTTGGTTTTTATTAATTTGTGCAATAAAACTTTCTGCTTCAGTTCGTGTGCCATGCCAGACTAGAAAGAGGTCATCAATGAACCTCCACCATGTTTTTACCTTATTGGTCATGGTCTCTATATGCTCTTTCATAAGAACCAGCCCCTCCCACCAGCCCATATGCAAACATGCATAGCTGGGGGAGAAGCTGGCTCCCATGGCGACTCCTCTTGCCTGCTGAAAATAAGCATTTTGGAACAGAAAGATATTGCTAGTTAGGCAGCTCTCTATCATGTTGATTAACATATTGGTATGTTCCATGTACTCAGTACCCCTACGTGCAAGATAATATTGCACAGCTCTAAGACCATCTTTATGTTTAATCGATGTATATAAGGAGGTCACATCCAGAGTAATAAGTAAATATTCATCTTCCCATTGGAAATCAAGCATTTTTATCAAAAAGTCTCCAGTATCCCTGATATAAGAAGCCAATGACTGGACGTATTCCTGGGGAAAAAGTCAATATATATTGAAGTCTTTTCAAAAATACTGTTCCTGGCCGAAATAATCGGTCTGCCTGGTGGTTTGCAAGTATCCTTGTGGATCTTGGGGATAAAATACAGTATCGGTGTTGCAGGATTGTTGTTTCTCAGGTATTTGTATTCATCCAGGAGATGAGCCCTGTATTACTCCAGGCCGCCAATTTCAGATTGTAAGCTCCATGTATTGTATTTAAAGCCTGTTTACTACTGCGGCAGTAGCAGGAGATATCATTCAATTGGTTCATGGCTTCGCTGATGTAATCTTCCCGTTTCCATAGAACCACATTTCCGCCGTTGTCGGCGCTCCTGACAACTATTTCACTGTTATTCGTCATAAGATCATGATATTGAAGTTCCTTAATGTTTTTATTTTTGTTTTGTTTTTTATTATTGGTATTGCCGCCAGAACCAATACTTTGAATTTTTTGATTAAGGTTTTTTAGATCATACACTACTTGTTCTTGAAAAATGTCTATCGTGTCTTTCAACATCACAGGGTAAAATGTAGATAGTGGCTTGAATGGGGTTTGGCCAGCTTGTTGCGTACTGACCGGTGACTTTGGTATTTCAGGGTCTGTATTTATGGTTTCACCCTCATTCAATAAATCCTGTAGTACTTTAACCAGTTGGCTGTCAGACCCTCTGTTGCCCATACAGGTTTCATCTTCTTGTCTTTGATTATTTGGGTCTTCGTTGCTGTTCTTTGCGGCCCCAGGTCTTGACAGTTTCACTTGCCTAAAGTATTTTTGTAATTTCAGTTTACGGACACTTTTATAGATATCAACTCTCATGGCAGCAAATTGAAGGAACTCTCCGGGCAATAAGAGAGTCCCAAAGACAGGAGTTGTTCCTCTGCTTTGTTTAGTATGATGTCTGTTAGGTTGATAACCGTTTTGGATTCTGTATTTGAAGCCTCAGTTAATACTTCCGCCAATATTTCTTCTGTTGGGTACAGCCGCTGTCTTTTGATGTTTTCAGTATCTACTTGCCTTGCGCCTCTCCCTGCGTTTCCTGCTATATATATATATATGCTACCTCCACAGTACACAGAGTACCAGCACTCACTGGAGATTTTAAAAACCCCAATTTATTTGGTTTCAGCACACAAACAAGACGCGTTTCGGCGACTGCCTTTCTCAATATAAAGCGGCAGGCCGAGAAAACGCCATTTGAATAGACCTATACAATCATTGGTGGAGTCAGAATATCACAATCGACAAAGGACTACTCCATGTATGAACCATGTCGGCCATCTTGGAACATGCAATTTTAACCATTACTCCAGTGATGGAATTCATTCAAAATCATTGAATCCTTCATGATTCAGCCCTGAATGGGCCTATATACATATATGTACAAATCAATTAACATCTTTGATATCCTCTCGACAGATGCAAATTTGTATCATAATAATCCATAGATTATGAACAAAATGTCGCCCTGAATGGGCATATTCCTATGTACATAAATCCATGTCAATATAAACATTGCACGTACCCGGTAAAGCTCATATTATAGCTATGGATAGCTTATCCTATATACATGAAGGTCAAATAACAGTAAATTCATGCATGTCACTACCACCATACTGAAAGATAAAACACATCAAAACAAAAAGAAAGAAAATAGTGACCAAATTCCAATGTACAGATACCTATACACATATTTACATATATTTACAAGGGTGCAAATCCATTCCAGATCAATTTACTATTCAGCCTCTTCGAGAGAACATGGAAAGTTGAACTATAAATGTATCGCCAACTCCTCCCCACTATTCAAGCCATACGGTATCTTAGAATGTAATTCCAGAATATATCTGGACTCCAATCTTCTAAGCCTCAATTCACTGTTCCCCCCTCTTATGTCATTGGGAACGTGGTCCAGACAAAAGTAACGTAGCTGATCCCTGTCACTATTGTGGAAAATCTCAAAATGTCTGGCCACTGGATAGTTTAAATCATTAGAGGCAATAGCTCGAAGATGTTCGAGAATGCGTATTTTGGTCGGATGGAAGGTACTGCCGACATAGCGTAGTCCGCATGGACAGGTTAGACAATATACTGTGTAGCTAGTATTACAGTTCATAAATTTATCAATCAATTTTGGATTTTTGAGCCCTGGTATGGAATATGATGACACTTTACAACTGAATTTACAGGCCTTACATCTCCCACACGAAAAAAGCCTTTCACCGATTGGAAACAAGATTGTCTGTTCTCTATGACAAAGTGACTTCGAACCAAACAGTCTCGAAGTGATCGAGCTTTTCTAAATGTGAGAAGGGGAGCTTTAGACAAAGTCTCACCAAAAATGGAATCAGCCTTCAAAATGTGCCAGTTCCTACGTAGTATGTTTCTGATATCATTGGCACCACTGGAGAAATCTGTACTCATCCTACATTGATTCAGTGAGTTATCTAATCTCCTAGATCTTTTCTGCCTCAGATTAAATGCACTACTAATAAGTTCGGTTCTCTGCTTGGTTTCTACCTTCTTTTTAGCATTCGTCAAGGTCTCTTCTGAGTACCCTCGAACCTGGAACCTAGCCATGCTGTCAGCCGCTTCTGCCTGGAAATCACATTCACGCGTGCAATTTCTTTTAATTCGTAACAGTTGCCTGTAGGGAATACTGTTCTTTAAGTTTTCTTGATGACAGCTGTGAGCATGTAACACCAAATTACCCGCCGTGGTCTTACAATGTAAAGTAGTGCAAAGTCTCCCATTATGTGCAAAGACAGTCAAATCTAGGAAATTAACAGAGGTCTTACTTATTTCTCCAGAGAACTTCAAATTCAGGTTATTAACATTCAATAAATTTACAAAATTCTTGGCTGACTCCTCGGTTCCGTTATAAATGATGAACAAGTCATCAATGTAATGGTTCCAACTTACCAATCTGTTGGTCCACTCCTCATTGGCATCCGACCAGGCCAGCCGCTTCTCCCACCAGCCCACAAACAGGTTTGCGTAGCTGGGGGCAAAGCAGGTGCCCATGGCCGTGCCGCGAATTTGTCTATATAGTTGTTCCTGAAAAATGAATATGTTGTTGGTTAAGCAATAGTTCACAAATTCCAACAGCATAGCATTATGCTCCATATATTTTAGGGAGCGACCGTTCAGAAAATATCTTATGGCTTCCAAGCCATCAACATGATGAATGCTAGTATATAAACTGGAGATGTCTAGAGTGATCATTACAAAGTTATCTTCCCACATTACATCTTCAATCTGCTTCCAAAAATGTCTAGTGTCCTGGGTGTACGAAATCAACTCAACCACAAAATCAAATAAAAAATAATCAATAAAGCTAGACATGTTTTCAGTCAAACTCCCCTTTGATGATACGATAGGACGACCTGGAGGATTTACAGTGTCCTTGTGTATTTTAGGGAGATGGTAAAAAGTGGGGATGCGTGGATGCTGGCAGTTCAAAAATTTGTACTCATCATCTCCAAGTATTCCTCTCTGTTGCCATTTATTGATCAATTCTCGATAATCCTGAATACTCTTTTCGTATTCCCTCATCATGATTGGCAGATAATTGGACACATCTTGTAATTGCTTCAGTGCCTCGCCACAGTAGTATTCCGCCTTCAGCAAGACAACATTTCCGCCTTTATCGGACGGTTTGCATACAATAGTTTGATCTTTTTGTAGGCTCTGTAGTGCTTCTCTTTGTTGTTCAGTGATGTTACTCTGTACTTTACGACCTGGTCCCTTTAGTCTCAATTCATTTAGATCCTGAATTACTCGATCCGAAAAAATCTCGATTGCATCGTTAGTCATTTCTGGGATGAATTTGGAAATAGGCTTAAAGGGACTTCTGGGGCTTTCTTGTGGCACAACCAAATGTCCCATTCTCACGGAGCTGGATATATTCTCACCAGTGTTAGAAACACCTTCATTTTGCAGGTCCTCTAGAACCGCTAAGGTGCTCAAGTCGTGGCCAGTTAACAAATCTAAACCCACATCACCCATTTGTACACAATTGACTTGATTGACCAGTCCTTGGCTCTTAAAAAATTTGTAAAGCTTTAATTTTCTTGTATATTTAAAGAGGTCAATCCTCGTTTGGGCATATTCGAATTCTTTGCAGGGACAAAAGGTCAGACCAAGTTGTAAGACAGTCTTTTCCTCATCCGTTAAAGTTCTTGATGTCAGATTGACGATGGTTAAATTGTCACTTTTTATCATTTGGTTCCCCGTTTGCTCCTTGTCATGCATGGTGATGCGGTCCCTGCACCTGTGCCAGCCTCCCTGTCTCGTGGGGCGTTTCTTTTTGTTTCGGGCGGCTTGCCATGTCCTCTGCCCCAGGTCTGCCTGATGAGGCAAAAATCCTCGTGAAAAGGAGTCGGGGTTCTTCAGTTGCAGTTTGTGAGGTCCTCCATTCACCCGATTGCTCCGTGTCAGTGACATCTGATTCAGAGGTCTCCTGACATTCCGCCGCTCTTTGATTCCCGCTGTTCATTAATTGTCGGCGAGGTGCATCAAACTTCTTCGCGAATGTGAGGACCCGACCCTGTTCATAGTCAGGAGCATCTCTCTCGAATTTATCATGTTTCCTCTCCCTGATTTTCTGTTCATAGCCAGTCAGTCGTATTTTCATGTTAGTCATTAATTCTTCCACTTTGTTCTTATCTTCGTGGGCTGCGATTTCACTTTCCAAGATACTTATTTCTTCCAGAGCCCGTGCCCGGTCACTCCAGGCAAACTTAACCAAAATTACTAACATGCCTTTAGAAGATTCTGCAGTATGCTCTGCCCA
Organism: Calotriton arnoldi; assembly: GCA_963921515.1. Taxonomy (NCBI): domain Eukaryota; kingdom Metazoa; phylum Chordata; class Amphibia; order Caudata; family Salamandridae; genus Calotriton; species Calotriton arnoldi. The sequence goes on along the minus strand of CAWUFW010002494.1, from coordinate 2,167,512 downwards.
TTCTACAAGAAGTGCGGGATCCGGATTCTGGTAGGCCGGGACCGTATAGATCCGCAGCCCACGCGGCACTCTTTGCACATCTATGTAATTTTGGAGGGACGTGGCCTCCCACCATTTACGAGTCTCTCGTTCATAGAGCCTTTCTAGTTTAAGAAACTTTGTTTTTAAATCGTCTTCCCTTGGTGCATTGCTCGGGCCAGCATTGTCTCCTCCTCTGTGATCACTCTTTCTTTTAAAAATATCGATGGCGGCCTAGCGGCGTGCCGCGTCACTAAACATGATTGATTACGATGATATGAATTGTTAAAGTTTGTGTTGTGCTACTCCCTCGACTTGCTGCCAAATTCAAATTTAAACATGTTAAATACACATCGTCTCTTACCGCATTACATAGCCACAAACTTCTCTTGGGATTCAGATTCACGCACTGTTGCTTCGGTGTCGGTGCCCGGACTTGTGTTGTATACTGCCAGCAATCCCCAACTCGAACGTAGATGGCTAGTGCGGTAAGATTCACATCTTCAACACGATGTCGATCACGGCGGTGCAGGAATATCTTCCACTTATGGTTCAAGTTGTTCGCCGTTGTTCCTGCACTCGCAGACGGGTGCATTACATGCAGTGGCGAAAAATGCGCTCCATATGCTAGCTCCACAGTACACAGAGTACCAACACTCACGGGAGATTTTTAAAAAACCAATTTATTTGGTTTCAGCACACAAACAAGACGCGTTTCGGCGACTGCCTTTCTCAATATAAAGCGGCAGGCCGAGAAAACGCCATTTAAATAAACCTATACAATCATTGGTGGAGTCAGAATATCACAATCGACATGTATGAACCATGTCGGCCATCTTGGAACATGCAATTTTAACCATTACTCCAGTGATGGAATTCATTCAAAATCATTGAATCCTTCATGATTCTGCCCTGAATGGACCTATATACATATATGTACAAATCAATTAACATCTTCGATATCCTCTTGACAGATGCAGTGATGTCATTTGAGATGTCATCAGTGATGCCATCAGTGATGTCACTGACCATGTCATGAATGATGTATTATGTGACGTCATCAGCAGTGCATTGCAAGGGCGCAAGTTATAGTTAGCTCAACTAACTATAACGGCTGTATTTCTCTGGTTTTCTACGAGTGAAATGTCCAACTAACTATAACGTCCCTGAAACCTGTGGTTTTTTCAGTGAATTTCCAAGGTTTTTTAGATGCTCATTTCTAACTATAACGTCCCTGAAACCTATGGTTTTTTCAGTGAATCTCAAAGGTTTTTTAAATGCTAATTTCTAACTATAACGTTCCTGAAACCTATGGTTTTTTCAGTGAATTTCAAAGGTTTTTTAAATGTTAATTTCTAACTATAACATCCCTGAAACCTATTGTTTTTTCAGTGAATTTCAAAGGTTTTTTAAATGCTAATTTCTAACTATAACGTCCCTGAAACCTATGGTTTTTTCAGTGAATTTCAAAGATTTTGTAAATGCTAATTTCTAACTATAATGTCCCCAAAAATATTTTTTCTTTATTTTTTATTTTTTATAAAAATAATGTAATATGTTCTATTTTCTAAAATATAAATATACATTTTTTTTTTTATAAAAAAAGTGGATTCGCGTACCGATCGTGTACCTGTCTCGGTGGGTGCACGAATCCAAGCCGCCGTATTGGTAAAGTCGTGTAGGATGCGCGCACGTTAAGGCGAAGGGTGCACGAATTTTGACCCTGTGTAACATTACGTACATAGTTCCGGAGGTCATGCCAGGTGCGCGAATCCACCGCAAATTTTTAAGTTTTAAAAGTATATATATATAAGTTTAATTTGTATATTATAGCAAGAGATTATTTAATTTATTTATAAAAATCATATATTTGTAAATGGAATAAAGATAAATTATTGTTAAATATATTTTTACGGACTCGCGATGGGTGCAAGCTGGTTGCGCGCTGGGTGCGTGAATCCATGTTACTTTTAAAGAAAGAATTTCATTGGTTAAGGACCTTTTCAATCTAGAAGTTACAGCACCCCACCCAAATTTCTCATTCCTTCAAGAACATTGACAGGAGTCACACCTTTTGTGTTTACTTCTCTTGTTCTATTTTTTTGGTGTTTTCTTTTTAAAAACAACAAAAAATTGCATCTTCTAGTGCACCTCTTAACATCCATGGTGAAGAAGATGAGGAGGAACCCTCAAGAAGAAGGAAGGAGAGTGTTGTAGGGGCCTTCTTCACTTTTCCGGAAGGAGAAAAAAAGGTCAATGCGAGGAAGGTGACCTGCAGCATCTGCAAACATATCTTATCTCAGGGCTCCTAGAAGAAATACTCGTGTGGTACTTCCTCCATGCTAAAACACCTGCAGACAATACATCGTCGTCAGCTAGAACGGGAGCAAAGAAGACGAGAGCTGGAAGAACAAGCCCAGCAAGATGGCCAACAGCCAGGACCAAGTACTTCAGCTGGTTCTGCAACTTCAAACAGAGGACCTGATATTAGACCAGAATTTGCTGGTCTGGAGCAGAGGTGCGTGAAGTGCAAAAAGGTTCTCTGTTATGGCGAACAGTCCATCAACGCCATTGTTTTTACTGCACGAAGCCACCACTGCAAAAACATTTTTGCAATGTTTTTTAAATTGCAAAAGTTTAGACAACAGTTTTGTCAGTTTATTCTGTTGGTTTTTTTTTAAAAACACCCAAAAATTCAAAAAAGAGTTAGAAAAACACAAAAAATATATAAAACAAAAAAAGAAGAAAAAAAATGCTTCTTGTTAGAACCACCTATTTGCTTAAAGAAAGACAAATTTGAATGTGTTGTATGAAGAAGTGCATGGATAATATCTGGATGATTACATGGGTGCATGGGTAGTGCCTGGATGATTGGAGGACTGCAAGGATAGTGCCTGAGTGATTGGAACAGTGCATGGGTAGTGCCTGGGTTATTGCATCAGTGGATGAGTAGTGCCTGGGTGATTGGAGGAGTGCATTTGTAATGACTGGGTGATTTTGTAAGTGCATGGGTATTGCTTGGGTGATTTTGTAAGTGCATGGGTAATGCCTGGGTTATTGAACAAGTTTATGGGTAATGCCTGGATGATTCCATGAGTGCATCGGTAGTGCCTGGGTGATTGTAAGAGTGCAAGGGTAGTGCGTGGTGATTTTATAAGTGCTTTGGTATTGGCGGAGTGATTGGATAAGTGCATGGGTACTGGCTGGGTGATTGGAGGAGTGCATGGGTAGTGCACGGGTGATTGGAGCAGTGCATGGGTAGTGCCTGGATTATTGCATTAATGGATGAGTGCCTGGGTGATTTTGTAAGTGCATGGGTATTGAATGGGTGATTTTGTAAGTGTATAGGTAATGCCTGGGTGATTGCATGAGTGCAGAGGTAATGTATGGGTGATAGGAAGAGTGTATGGGTAATGCCTGAGTGATTGCATGAGTTTATGGGTAATGCCTGGATAATTGCATGAATGCATGGGTTGTACCTGGGTGATTGGAGGAGTGCAAAGATTGTGTATGGTGATTTTATAAGTGCATGGGTAGTGACTGGGTGATTGGAGGAGTGCATGGCTACTGGCTGGGTAATTGAAGGAGTGAATGAGTAGTGTCTGGGTGAATAGAGGAGTGCATGGGTAGTGCATGGGTGATTGGATGAGTGCATGGGTAGTGCCTGGGTTATTACATGAGTGGATGAGTACTGCCTGGGTGATTGGAGGAGTGCATTGGAAATGCCTGGGAGATTTTGTAAGTGTATAGGTATTGAATAGGTGATTTTGTAAGTGCATAGGTAATGCCAGGGTAATTGCATGAGTGCAGAGGTAATGTATGGGCGATTGGAAGAGTGTTTGGGTAATGCCTGAGTGATAGCCTGAGTTTATAGGTAATGCCTGGATAATTTCATGAGTGCAAGGGTAGTACCTGGGTGATTGGAGGAGTGCAAAGATTGTGTATGGTGATTTTATAAGTGCATGGGTAGTGACTGGGTGATTGGAGGAGTGCATGGCTACTGGCTGGGTAATTGAAGGAGTGAATGAGTAGTGTCTGGGTGATTAGAGGAGTGCATGGGTAGTGCATGGATGATTGGATGAGTGCATGGGTAATGCCTGGGTGATTGCATGAGTGGATGTGTAGTGCCTGGGTGATTGGAGGAGTACATGGGTAGTGCCTGGGTGATTTTGTAAGTGCATGGGTAATGCCTGGGTGATTGCATGAGTTTATCTGTAATGCCTGGATGATTGCATGAGTGCATGGTTAGTTACTGGGTGATTGCATGAGTGCATGGGTACTGCCTGGGTGATTGGAGGAGTGCAAGGATAGTGCATGGTGCTTTTATAAGTGCATGGATAGTGACTGGGTGCTTGGAGGAGTGCATGGCTACTGGCTGGTTAATCAAAGGAGTGAATGAGTAGTGTCTGGGTGATTAAAGGAGTACATGGGTAGTGCATGGGTGATTGGAACAGTGCATGGGTAGTGCCTGGGTTATTGCATGAGTGGATGAGTAGTGCATGGGTGATTGGAGGAGTGCATGGGTAGTGCCTGGGTGATTTTGTAAGTGCTTGGTTACTGCCTGGGTGATTGCCTGAGTGCACAGGTAATGTATGGGTGATTGGAAGAGTGCATGGGTAATGCTTGACTGATTACATTAGATTATGGGTAATGCCTGGATGATTGCATGAGTGCATCGGTAGTGTCTGGGTGATTGTAAGAGTGCAAGGGTAGTGCGTGGTGATTTTATAAGTGCTTGGGTACTGGTGAAGTGATTGGATAAGTGCATGGGTACTGGCTGGGTGATTGGAGGAGTGCATGGGTAGTGCACGGGTGATTGGAGCAGTGCATGGGTAGTGCCTGGGTTATTGCATGAGTAGATGAGTAGTGCCTGGGTGATTGCAGGAGTGCATGTAGAGTGCTTGGGTGATTTTGTAAGTGCATGGGTATTGAATGGGTGATTTGTAAGTGCATAAGTAATGCCTGGGTGATTGCATGAGTGCAGAGGTAATGTATGGGCGATAGGAAGAGTGCATAGGTTGTGCCTGGGTGATTGCAGGAGTGCAAGGGTAGTGCATGGTGATTTTATAAGAGCATGGATAGTGGCTGAGTGATTAGAAGAGTGAATGGCTACTGGCTGGGTAATTGAAGGAGTGAATGAGTAGCGTCTGGGTGATTAGAGGAGTGCATGGGTAGTGCATGGGTGATTGGATGAGCGCATGGGTAGTGCCTGGGTTATTACATGAGTGGATGAGTAGTGCCTGGGTGATTGGAGGAGTGCATTGGAAATGCCTGGGTGATTTTGTAAGTGCATAGGTATTGAATGGGTGATTTTGTAAATGTATAGGTAATGCCAGGGTAATTGCATGAGTGCAGAGGTAATGTATGGGTGATTGGAAGAGTGTATGGGTAATGCCTGATTGATTGCATGAGTTTATGGGTAATGCCTGGATAATTGCATGAGTGCATGGGTTGTGCCTGGTTGATTGCAGGAGTGCAAGGGTAGTGCATGGTGATTTTATAAGTGCATGGATAGTGGCTGAGTGATTGGAGGAGTGCATGGCTACTGGCTGGGTAATTGAAGGAGTGAATGAGTAGTGCCTGGGCGATTGGAGGAGTGCATTGGAAATGCCTGGATGATTTTGTAAGTGCATAGGTATTGTTTGGATGATTTTGTAAGTGCATAGGTAATGCCTAGGTGATTGCATGAGTGCATGGTTACTGCTTGGGTGATTCCATAAGTGGAGGAGTAATCTCTGGATGATTGAAGGAGTGCATATGTAATACTTGGGTGATTGCAAGACTGTAGAAGTAATGTCTGGGTGATTGCTAGAGTGTATGGGTACTGCCAGAGTGATTAAAGGTGTGGATTGGTAATGCCAGGGTTATTTTGTAAGTAGATAGGTTGTGCTTCAGTGATTGAAGGAGTGCATGGGTACTGCTGAGGAGTGAGATGATTGAGTTTGAAAAAATGAATGACTGCAATAAAACTGACTGTAAACATTAATTCATATTATTATGCTTATTACATTATTTCATCTTACCTTCTTTATTGAAGTAGATATCAAACTCATTGAACCTATTTTACAGTTTTTCCATTGTAAACTAAATGTAAAATATTTTCAAACTTTAGTATAACGTTCTGTAAAAGAGAAGAAAAAATACTGTCATTGCAAATAATATTATAGTTTTAACCGCTTCGGTGCTCATGACGAGACCAGCTCGTCATGAGTCACAGTGGAGCTGTGCTCATGACGAGCTGGTCTCATCATAACGGCTGCGCTCCGCCCACGCGGGATTAATTCCCCGCCTGTGCGGGAGAATTAATCAGTGGGCGGGGTTGTGACGAGACCAGCTCATCATGAGCACAGCTCCACCGTGACTCATGACGAGCTGGTCTCGTCACGAGCACCGCGGCGCCGCGCTCAGCCCCCCGCCCCCCGCACTTGTGGGGGAATTACCCCCGCAGGGAAGGGGTTAAGAACACAACATCATTTTAGAATTACATAACATATTCAGTTTCTCTTTTTTGATGTTTTCAGATTCTATTGAATTTCACCATACACAGTGATTTCAATGTTGATCATCATATAACAGCGGGCAAAAAAATGCAATCAATAAGATTGTAAAAAAAAAACAAATCTGTTTTGAAAATATTTACAACAAGTTCAACTATCTGTTTACATTTTCAAACATATACACTCTCATTTACATTGCGTATAATATAAAGATCAAATATATGAACTACTTCTTTCAAACACAATTTTCCAAATGCAATATCCATTAGCACAAACAATAATCCAAACACTAATTGTTCACATCTTCCCAATAAGCCGAATGATGTTTCCGAATTCATTTGCATTGAAAATATCCAAAATAAACTCGTTAATTCTTGTTCACATCTTCCCAATAGGCGGAATGATGTTTTCAAAACTTTGGCATCAAAAATATCAGATATGAATTTGGTAATTCGTAAGGCAACCGACATTTGAATTCCAAATGAGCATCATTACAATGTGTCCATCCTTTATTGCACTCTAAATACACAGTATAGTGTCCAGATGTTGTAGTAGGTCCATCATGGAAAATAATTGCCACTGCTTTAAAAGTTCTTCCTGAAAATGACACTTGACTTGCCACAACATTTTTAATTTTGGTTTCCAATTTTCTTCCATCTGCTCTACAACTTTGTAGCATTAAAATGACATATTGTCCAAATCTTTCTATAAACAATGTTGACAACATTTCTGATTTACAATGAGAACATTTCACTTCTTGATTAGCTGTTTTTACTAATGTGTTAAAAGACACTGATTTGCAATCTGGTATTGTCAAATATATAAATCGTTCAGTGTCTATTTCAGTGGTAGAAGAAAATGAGCACTCTTCACATTTATGATCCCATCTGTATCTTAGTCCAAACACATTTTAAATTTCCCTTCATCTTCCAATACTGCAGGCGTAAACATAAGAAACTCTTGTGCATCTTTTTGTATATTAAGTGTAAATTGCGAAGAACCAGTACATCAGGCGCGGCCCGTGGTAGGAGTGCCGGTCGGGCGGTGACGTGGGGCGGGGGAGGGGCAGGGTGGGGGGTAGTAAACTATGGATTAAAGCCAAATACAGGTAAGTGAACATTTAAATAAATAAAACGAATTTCGTTGAGGCGCACTGCATCGCATTTGGCAATGCAGCGCTCACAACGAAATTCGTTTTATTTATTTAAATGTTCACTTACCTGTATTTGGCCTTAATCCATAGTTTACTACCCCCCCACCCTGCCCCTCCCCTGCCCCACATCACCGCCCGACTGGCACTCCTACCACGGGCCGTGCCTGCAGTACATATATCCAAAAGATGCAGAATGCCAGAAGCAGTATGGATTTTAGTTCTATCAGTTACCAACCTTTGAAAAATATGATGTAATAAAGAACAGAATCCAAATTATTATCAAAAAGATCTTCTAGATAAAAGACATCATTTAGAATTACATTAGCATAGCAGTTGATACCTGTACTATTTTCTAACTGGTACCCTACAATATCATCAACAGTATCCATTTTAATTTTTTTTGAAGCCTCATCATTCTCTTGAATTGTTTTCTTTTTTCCAACCTCACTAGAATGTTTGTCATATTTTCATTTTTAACACACTACACGTTATTCATATATGGGATATTCACCTAAGTTAGGAGCATACAGTCTTCTTAACCGATTATACTCTCTTACACAATTTGCATCTGCACTAACCTTTTTCTCATCAAAATCAATCTAATAGAATCCAGATAATGTTCTTACTCGAGACAATGCAACATATGCCATACCCTCTTTAAACACTATACTTCCAATATTTACCAAAGCACTGTCTACACTTAAACCTTGAGATTTATGAATGCTCACCGCGTATGCTAAAGAAAGAGGAAACTGTTTTCTACGAACATACAAATCTTTTACAAGCAAAAAACGAACAGCACAACGTCCAATCTGTTTTACCTCTTCAATCTGATCAAATGTAATCTTCAAAAATTCAATTCCATCTCTGTTCTGAAAATTTACATAATCAACAACTTTTCCCATTGCTCCATTCACTAAACCTTTTTCAACATCTAAATTACGCTGTAATATTACCCAATAGTTTACACATACATATAAAGTCTTCTCCAAACCAGCAGTCTTCGATACAGACTTTTCCAAAGAATCTAATTTTGACTGTAATTTCTCTGAGAGAAGAATAGTAACTCCTTCGTGTTCCATTTTATCAATAGCTTCCATTTTCACTATTCGTTGTTTCTCCAGCTTCAAAAGTTCTTGATTGAATGTAGAGCACTCTTGCAGTGTTGGCATTAGACAAACTATAGACTTCTTTTCACCAATTTTTTTGTACATTGTTTCAGGTGCAATATTTTCATTTGGAAACAAGTTTGTTAGTAGTCGACTTTGTAAAGCTTCTTTACCATCTTTTGTCTAAACACCAATTCTAATATCTTGAAGAATGTTTCCATAATGTTCATCACTTGCTTGTCGCATATTCTTAATAAGTTCTTTATATTCAAAAAGAGACCAAATGTTCACATTTCTAATACTTCCCAAAGATTTCTTAGTGTCTTCATGGACAAGTGTTTTAAAAACTGATTGTCCTTTCACAGGAGTAAGTTGTAATAGATCGCCGAATACAATTACATGTTTTCCTCCAAATAAAACATAATCTGTTTTTAAAATCTGTTGCATTCTTTTAAATGTACAAAGGCAAGCATTAAGTTTGAGACCATGCTCATCTCATCAATGATCAGACGTTTCATTTTCTTTAGTACTCTTGAAACTTCATAACAAGCTTCTCCAGATAGCTTGTGATATTCCAATTTATTTTCATGTTCAACTGATAGCATAAGTAATCGATGTAATGTAATCCCTTTAATGTTATGTGCTGCTAACCCAGTTGGAGCGGTTATAACACAAGATAAATGTGATTCAGTGGTTTTGTGTAGATAACTGGTCAAAACTTTAATTAAGAAACATTTTCCTGTTCCAGCTTGCCCACTGATATACATTCGAATAGGTTTAAATGATGTGCATTGGCATTCTTTTTTTTCATGCAGTAAACCATGCTCTATCTGTTGTGTAACTTGCTGATATATCTTCTTTTTGTTCAATATTTAGTTGTTCTTCCAAGTTTCCCAACTCAATAATATCCTATTGTGCTTGTTGCATTGCCGGTTCTACTTCATTCATAGCGATTGCTGCTTCATTTTGAAGAATTGGTTGTCCTAGTGGATCTTGACTTAGTGGAGCAGAACTTTGACTATCTTGAGAACTATCTCTAGCGATTTCAGCTGCAATGCTAGTTTCTTGTTCAATCTCTTCATTCAACATTTGTAGATAATTTGGAAAAACATGTGCATTCAATGCTATCTTTACATGCATTAAAAGAATCTTCATAGCAGTCAAAATCTCCAAGTAATTCCATTTCACTACGCCAAGGCTTGAACAGTTGCAGAAGTGCTAAATAGAAAAATTCCCTTTTATCTGGAGTATCACAACTGAGTTTCCTGTGATTAATAAGATTTCCTTTGGTATGTTTTACCAAACATCCATCACATCCAATTACTGCATATTTTTCTTCATTTATATTTTCTGTAACATTTCTTTTAAAGCTGTAAGATTGCAGTACTTCATAGAGACATATGTTTTCCAGATGTGGACATCTTTTAGGATAGTACGTATCCAACATATTTGTTTTAACAATATCTGTACTCTCTGGTTCATTCAATGCTAAGTATTCAATTTCTTGTACAGATTTCAATACTCGATTTCGTGTTGCAGCAAGACCTAGACTTACCCAAATGATTCCTCTTGACTTTGAATATAAACTTGCAGAGGTCAACCGATCCGAACATTCGTACGATCCAATCTCTCGATGGGAAAGCATCTTCAAACTAAAGCTGTACAATTTGTTACTAAGAGGCTTCTCTTGTGAAATTTCTTCCCACATTTCTTTCAACTGTGTCTTTTCAGATTTAGTTATATATGATTTAACATAACGAGCAACAGCAATCGAATTATCTGCAACATACTGGATATCCATATTTGCATTCCACATCATCAAAATCACTGGATTGTAGTCATTAATATACTTTGAATCTTCAGTTCTTTTTATGTTGTAAGTATTCTTTGGAGATTTCCGAGTTATAGTATGCCTCACTGCTGACATGAAACTGTTGACTCTTCCTTTCGAAATTACTGGACGTGGGAATCCAAAACGACATTTTGTATAAAATTTTTCCTTTGACTTGTATTTCCGTCGACAATATTTCCCACATCGATGACTTTGAAACCGTAAAACTTGTTGTCTTAAGCTATTTTCTCCTCCTGTTTTTGGAATAGCACAGGTAACATAGTCTTCAATGAAAGACAAAACAGTCTCATCAGAATCGGTTCCAAATTTAGGTGCATCCTTGATCCATAATAGCATGTGTATATGAGGAGCACCTCTGGCTTGGTACTCCTTTCTCCAAAAGAAATCAATAACTTCTCCAAGAGGTGGATTATTTTTATTGCAGATAAAAGACATCATAGCTTGAAACCTATGATTAAAATATCTGCACACATTTACAGGATCCAAGGAACACAGTTCTCCAGCTGTCTTCAATTCAATGTTTTTAATATTTGAATTTGCTTCTCGTAGAAATTCAAGTAAATCGTCCCATGCGTATTCAGCACAGCTAAGCGTAACAAACCACGTAGGGGTTCCTAAGTTCCTTAACATACATTTAAGTTCTCCGTGACGACGATACCAATACTCATTAGTACCACGTTGACACGCCATCAAATTAATTAACTGAGATTCTAAATGATCGTCTCTTTGTTGTACTTTGTCCATGAATTCCTTTGCAGAAACATGTGTAAGATGAACTCCTGTTTTTAATATGTGGTTCACCGCATATGAAAGTCCAGACAAGTCACTTTCAAACAGAAGATGAAATATATATGAAATACATTGTTGAAATCTTGGATCTTCTGAGTACAATCTTGTTGTACGATATTCTGAAGCTGGAATCTGCACGGGTCGTTCATCATATCGTCCACCTTTTCCAGTGGGTAAGAGCTGTGGAAAACAACGGGCTTCTAAACTTCTTTCCCAAACACTCATAGGAGTTCCCTTTGCTTTCTTCATTTGGAATAATTCAATAGTATTTCCAATCACTTCTTTTGAATGTAAATGATGTATACTATAATGTTCATAAGTTTCTTCACTCCTGGAGTTGTCCACTTTTTCGATTTGGCCAGTTTAAATTTCTCTATCATCTCCTAAAGATATTTCTTGTTCTTCAAGATATACATTTTTATAATAAATATTATTTTCTATGAGATATAATGTAGCCTTTTGAAGTTTGGTGACATCTACTAACTCTTGCCATATTTTCTGACTCTTTGTCGGTACACCATTAACTAGAATAACTACAGGTTCAGTTTCCTCTTTCTCTACACCAAACGTTTCAATATTTTTCTTTAAATCTAAAGGTAAATACACAACTCTTCCTTTTAATCCTCTTTGTAAATCTGAGGGAGGCAACTTACCTGTTTTAAGCTCCATACGAACTATAGCCTGAAACGGGTGTACAGATTGAATAAGAATAGATTCATATGTATTTAAACCCACCAGTTCCGGAGGAATAGCTACCAACTCTAGGTTATTATGTACAGCTCTAGCTGGCATTTTGTTCTCTTCTAATTTGCTGTAACAATATTTACAAATACGTTGATCACTACCCAACTCAAAACAACCTTCCACCAACAAATAAGCACCAAATTGCTTCCACTTATCATTGTTTTCCTTTTCACTTTTTAAATACACATCAACATTCCTAGTTTGACTTCTATAGTGAGTACGTCGACAACAAATACAAACATAGTTTGGTTTTTCACAACAAATTACCTTAAACTGTGTAATTTCTTCTAGAAACTTCTCAGTAGTACTATCTTTCACCTCTTCTTCAACACCTACACTTATCAAACTCTCACTTTCTCTACACTCTTCTTCAGTACTAAAGAAATGAAACTGTATATCATCACAAACTTTTTTTACATCCGATACTGAACCATGCAAAAGAGCAGTGTTTATTTCACTTAAAAATAATGCAGGACTTTTTACATAGTACAATCTTCTTACTAACTTCCGCATTGCAGAATGATGCACTGCTAACATGCTCAAATGATGAAAAGTACTTTGACACACTTTTCTAGAAAGACAAGCCAGAGAATGACCCTGCAACCCAGTATTTTTTCTCACTTTACAAGGATCTAGTCCTTGCAACATCTTAATCTTCTGTTTAACACTTTTTTTTACTATACTCTCGTAAAACAATTTGTAAAATATCAATAGATTCCTGTTGTATATTACAAATACTACTACAATCCCACCTATACACTGGAGCTTGAGAACGTCTCCCTTGAATTTCTTCAGCTATTACTTCTTCCACATTTCTAGCAACCATCTTTTCTTTTTCAATTGGACAACCGTTTTTTACCTCAAAAGAACGACCACTGGTATCAACTGCGTGAACTAACGTATTTTGTTGAAAATAGCTTTCTTCATTAAAAAAAGGTCCTGAACTAGATGTGTGCTTCCATTCACCCGAAAAAAAGTTTTCCAAAAGTTAGTTCTATTAACCAGTCTTTTTCTTTTACTTTTCTCCTTCATAAACTGCATTGTTTTATTCAATGTCTTCATTTTTTTAAAATACTAATATAAACAATCTTCTTTTCAATTCAAAATCCTTTTCGACTATACTTTCAATCTGTTGTTTCTTCTTGTAAAATGCAGATCTTCTTTTATATTTCTTGCAATCTTTCAATACATTTTGTAGTACTCTACATTTATACATTCTTTTCCTAATGTCTTTATATTTTTTCATCCTTTTTTCAACATGAATTGTTTTCTTATAACCTGATTTTGCATTAATTTCTTCATTTTTCTTTTCCTTCTGATTGCTTGTAGTAGTTTTCTTTCTGTTTTCGCCATTTTGAAAATCTTTACATTTTAGATTTTTTAAAAGACTTTTAACAAATTCTTTCGTTCTCTTACCAGAAGACTTTTTCTTTAACGTCACATGTTGTACTTCATCTACTTTCTGCTTTTCTCTATCCTTTAAATAGTTCTGTTTTCTTTGTTGTCTTTTCTTTTGATCGTTTCTTGTCATACTGAATATTTCTCAATAAATATGAAGAATGTCTAAAAAAAAAAAGAATTTATTATCTTTCAATATAATATTTAATATTATTAAAATATTTATATACAAATATTGTCATGTAAAAATAAAGAAATACATTAAGAAGTGCATAGGTGAATAGATAAATGCAGCTGTAGAACATGGATGATTCAACAACTGCAAGGGTAGCACATAACTAGTGCCTGAGTGATTGTATGACTGAAGGAGTAATATCTGGAGGATAAATAGAGTACATAGCAAATCAGTGGGTGATTTTATAACTGCATAAGTACTGCTTGGGTGATTGCAGGAGAACTGAGGGAATGCCTGAGTGATTGAAGGAGTGCAAGGTAGTGCCTGGGTGATTTTATAAGTGCATCAGTACTGACTGAGTGACTACATAAGTACAAAGGTAATACCTATATGATAGAAGGAGGGCAAGGATAGTACCTGAGAGATTATATAAGTTTATAGATAGTAGCTAGGTGATTGCATGAGTACAGAGGTAACGTCTAGAGGTTTAAAAGAGTACATATGTAATGCCTGGGTGATTCCATGACAACAAGAATAATATCTGGGGATTTACATGACTACATAGAAAGTAACTGGGTGATTTTATAAGAGCATGGGTACTTCTTAGGTGATCGCAGGACTACTGATGTAACACCTGAGTGAATAAATGAGTGCAAAGGGAGTATCTGGGTGATTTAATAATACCATGACTACTGTCTAAGTGATTACATAAGTACAAGGCTAGTGCCTCTGAGATTCAAACAGTACAACAATAGTGCCTGAGTGCTTTTATAAGTACATGAGTACTGGGTACATGATTGAAAGAGTGCATGGGTAATATCTTGGTGATTGCATGAGTGCATAGCTAGGGTCTGGGTGATTGCATGAGTGCACAGCTAATGCCTGGGTGATTCCATCAGTGCATATATTCTGCCTGGATCATTGAAAGACTACATGGGTAGTTCTTGGGTGTTTTTATAACTGCATGAGTGTTGGGCCTAGCCAAATATAAAACAGCAAACTATTACATGAGTCAAACTTAAGTCTCTCCATATCGTTAAAAGCATGCATACATATGTCTCTACCTTTTCAGAACATCATCATATTTAAAAGAAATATATATACAATATTTCTGAAATATACTGAAACCTACAAACTGAGACATGCAATAGATCTGCTTAAGAGATTGCATAACTCCATGGGCAGTACTTGGGTGATTGTATGACTCCAAAGGTAGTCGCTAAGTAATTGCAGGACAAGATGAATAGTGAGTAGCTAATTAGATAAGTGCACCCATACAGGTTCAGCTCATGGATAAGTGTCTAAATAGAACCTGAAGGCACAGATGACTCACTAAGACATGCCTAGGTGAGTAGATAAGTGCAACAGTATGGCCTAGGTGATTGTATGACTGCAAGAATAGTGATTGGGTTATTACATGAGTGCATAGGTAGAAACTGTATGATTCTATAACTGTAGGGGGAGTACATAACTAGTGCCTGGGTGATTGCATGACTACAGGGATAATATCTGGGGGATTACTATAGTACATAGGAAGTACGTGGGTGATTTTATAAGTGCATGGATACTGCATCGGTAATTGCAAGAGTACTAAAATTCTGGTGGTTGCAGGACTGCAAAGGTAGTGCCTGGGTGATTTTATAAGTGCATGAGTACTGGCTGAGTGATAACATAAGTACAAGAGTAGTGCATGTGTGATTGAAAGATTGAAAAGATAGTGCCTGGGTGATTGAAGCAATGCATAGCCAACATATTGGTGATTGTATGAGTACAGGGGTAACGTCTGGGGAATTAAAGGAGTACATAGATAACATCTGGGTGATTGCATGACTACAGGGGTAATATCTGGAGATTTACATGACTACATAGAAAGTGACTGGGTGATTTTATAAGTGCATGGGTACTGGTTGGGTGATTGCAGTACTACTGAGGTAGTGCCTGAGTGAATAAAGGAGTGCAAAGGTAGTGGCTGGATGATTATATACCAGCATGACTACTAGCTGAGTGATTACATAAGTACAAGTGTAGTGCCTCCGTGATAGAAGGAATGCAACGTTACCGCCTGAGTGATTATATAAGTACATGAGAAGTGGCTACATGATTCAAAGAGTGCATGGGTAATACCTAGTTAATTGCATGACTGTACAGGTATTGCCTAGATGTTTGCATGAGTGCAAGAGTAATGCCTGAGTGATTACATCAGTGCATATGTAGTGACTGGATCACTGGAAGACTGCATGGGTAGCACTTGGGTGTTTTTATAACTGCATGAGTGTTGGGCCTAGCCAAATATAAAGCAGCAGACTATTACATGAGTCAACCTTAAGTCTCTCCATTTCACTAAAAGCATGCATACATATGTCTCTACCTTTTTCAAACATTATCATATCTAAAAGAAATATATATACAATATTTCTGAAATATAGTGAAACCTAGAAACTGAGACATATAATAGATCTGCTTGAGTGAATCCATATCTCCATGCGTAGTGCTTGGGTGATTGTATGATTCCAAACGTAGTCGCTGGGTAATTGCAGGAGAAGATAGATAGTGACTGACTAATTGCATGAGTGCACACATACACGTTGAGTGCATGGATAACTGTATAAATACCACCTGAAGGCATAGATGACTCATGGAGTAGTGCCTAGCTGAATAGATGAGTGCAACAGTAGGGCCTGGGTGATTCTACAACTGCAAGGCTAGTGTCTGCGTTATTGCATGAGTGCATACATACAACCTGCATGATTGCAAGACTGCAGGGATAGTACATAACTACTACCTCAGTTATTGCATGACTGCAAGGGTAATATTTTGAGGATTACTGGAGTACATAGGAAGTGACTAGGTGACTTTATAAGTCCATGAGTAGTGCCTGGGTGATTACAGAAATACTAAGGTACTGCCTGAGTGATTACAAGAGTGCAACAGTAGTACCTGGGTGATTTATAAATACATAAGTAGTGCCTGCATGATTGAAAGAGTGCAAGGATAGTGCCTGGGTGATTGAAGCACTGTACAGCTAATGCTTTGGTGATTGCATGAGTACAGAGGTAACGTCTAGAGGATTAAAAGAGTACATACATAACGCCTGGGTGATTGCATGACTACAAGAGTAATATCTGCGGATTTACATGACTACATAGAAAGTGCAACATCCTCAGTAGTAGCAGAATACAACTTTACTATTCTAGTACTAATCGAGTATACAGCACAGCTAACAGGAAAGCAATACTTCACTTATCTTTCATGAAAGTCTCCCCATATTTCTAAAACCATGTATGCATATGTCTGTACCTTTTTGCTAGCACCATCATATATAAAAGTAATACACACATAAATATATACATGTGTTTTATACATCTATCATCTTCACACGCACATATCTCAGTCACAACACCATCCACAGCTCAAAACTCCACAGACTACACTTCAATTTTCAAACAGACACTGAAAATGATGCGGTATATATGAAATATAACTTTCCTCACATCATACAAATTACTCTATTAAATAACATCTCTACAAACATCTCAAACCTCACTTTCAGACTGCTGCTTCACCATTCTACAACTACTTAGAATGTTACACGTACCCAAATACAAAGCAGAAACCCTTCATATCTCTTTACTAAAACTCTTACCATAGTCCTAAAAACATACATAAATATGTCTGTACCAAGACACTATCCAACCCTTAAAAATTCACAGAACAAACTCCCAATTTCAAACAAACACCAAAACTTATGTGGCATATTTCAACTGTACCTCTCTAGAAACTTAAAAAAAGAAGCCTAATAAATAATACCTTATGTCAGCTTCTTTTAAACCACACTTTTGTGCTGTTTCTTCACCATTCTACTACTACTCACAGTCAAGAGCCTACCACATAAAAAACAACAACACCTCTTTATTATACATCATGCACCTTCAGATGTATAAGACATGTGAAAATACATATACAAGTAGAGACATACTTGAGACAGACCTCCATGCACACCTTAAATCTTGACAGACTCCACCTCCAAATTTAAAACAACAGCTAAAATTATGCGGTATACTACAAATGTACATATCCACACACTAATACAAACTACCATAATCACTAATCTATCTTCCAATATACACATATTACTATACAAAATCTATTTCAAACAACATTTAAGTACAATAAAACAATCTACAATACACATCTCTACATTTAAAAATATATTTCAAATATCACAGTTCATCAATAATTTTTATTGATTAAAAATAAACCTAATACATAGTACACCTGACAAATTTATAACTCACTTTTCAAATTGATTTGTAAAACTTCAAATATCACAAACTCATAAAAGATTTTCTTATGCACACAATCAATGTGATGCACCACTGTCAGCAAGGTAAAACCAGTAATGGCAAAGTTTCCCTCTCTTTCTCCACACAAATACATGTAAGTAACAAATCACATTGCTTCCTACATTATTTTAAATTGTAAAACACATTTCTATTGGTTAGACATATGAACCCTTACCAACTGACTTCTAAAAGTGCCCAAACTGCTTCTGGAATTTTTTGGAGTCGCGATTCCACCGTGCACCAACGCGATGGAGCTGCGAATCCATACGGGAGTTTAAAAATATATTACAAATAAAAATACCACTATTTTTTAACAACACATCACTTTTAAAGATAGTACTGACTTGGGAAATCTTACTTTAATAAGATATCACCTATATATAAATTAAAATTCCACATTTTAAATCCAGAGTTAAGTTTCAACCCTTCCCCCATTCTCCTTAATGCCAGTTTCCATAGTAACAGTTCATGGAACATTCAACTGAACTGACAGGTCACAAGTTCACCATATTTTCAAGTTCAGCACACAATGTTGCAAATGCAAACAGCAGGTGTGGTTGACAATTCCAAAATATCACCTTATCCTATCTACTGTACCTTGCAAAAAAAAATTATTAACCAATAAGAAACATGCTTTTTTTAAAAGTAACATGCATCCTATTTTTCAATGTACAATCTTCTTAAACAGCCAATCAATTCTCTACTTTTTAAAAACAGCATCTTGTCCACCATTGTAGATACCTCTCATTCTACCAACTGACTACCTCAGCTACAGACATTTTTTCATTACTTCCAGACATCCCTTCAAGATGCTTACAGTATGGATTGTTGGGCACAGCTATGTTTTCTGGTACAAAAGGTATGCTGAACACAGAGGTATTGACAAAGACCTAGCTTTGGAAAATGTGGATATTAAATGGATTGCACAGAGAGGATTAAAGTGGCACCAATTGATGCCTTTGGTTAAAACCTTTTTGCATCTCCAACCCCCTGACCTCATGATTGTGCACTGTGGTGGAAATGACCTAGGCACATTGACCGAGGTAGGTCTGGAAATGTTAACGAAGGACACCTTTGCACAATTCATGTTGCTTTTACCTCAAACTGTCTTTGTATACTGTAATATATGCCAAAGACAGAAATGGAAGTGGTCAACTCAATTCTGTGCACAGTTTAAGAAAGCTAGGAAGAATGTCAATAAAGCTGTTTCTGCATACCTCAGAGATCATAGAATGGGGTCCATCTACAACAACATTCTACGTTTTGATATGGATGACATCTACAGAAGTGATGGAGTACACTTCACAGATCAAGGAAACTGAGTCTTCCTCAACAACCTAAAGCTGTGCATCTGCACTTACATGTAGCTACAACAAACTCAAAATGAAAAGAAGGGCTCTTTTTAGAGCCACCCTATAACATAATACTGAATATAATTTTTTTTTACACATACATTTTTTTTTTTAAATGTTGTGGATTTGCGCACCCAACGCGAATCCGCAAAAGCATGAATTCAATGTACTACAACACAACACACTTTTCTAGTTTAACTAATAATTTTTAATTATATATATTTTTAACAACTCTATCAATTTTAAACTTCTCATTAACTTCAATCACAATACCTCTTTAAAACAACTTCACAAATACAACACTACTTTCTAAAATATATACTACTTAATTATTTATTTAAGGTGAATTTGCTAATCCAACGTGATGTTACATGGGGGGGCCGCGCTGAGAGCCGCGTTGGAGTCGCGACTCCAAACTCGAAAGAAAAAAAAATGCCCGAATTCCATTATTCTGTATTCGCATCAAGGACCCAATCCCCCGGAGCCTGCCAACATATTAAAAAAATAAGAAGGGGGACCGCGTGGCCCCCCTCCTCAGGCCATTAATGACCCTGGGGACCCATCCCCCGGGGACTTCCACTATTTTTTTTTGTTTTTGAAAGAGGGGGGCCGCGTGGCCCCCCTCCTCAGGCCAATATTGGCCCCGGGGACCCCATCTTCCAGGGCTCGGCCATTCTTTTTTTTTTAAATAAAGGGAGGGGCCACGTGGCCCCCCTCCCGGCCCACTTCTGGCCCCGGGGACCCCATCCCCCGGGCCAGCCCTTACCGTTGGGGACCGTGGGGGGAGCCCCAATGCCCCCACGGTCCCAGCCAGCTCCCCGCCTCCTGCGGGAGCCGGCATAGCTTTTGGGCAAGGTGAGCTGCTAACATGCAGCTCCCCTTGCCCAAAAGCAATCCTGCTTTGCTTCGTTGAAGGGAGAGCAGGTTTCCTGCTCTCGCTTCAACGAAGCAAAGCAGGGTTTGCTATGACAGGGCGGGAGCCGTGCTCCAGCCCTGTCATAGTAAACAGCAATGTCCCGGAGGTGGGTACCCCAGGACATTGCAGGAGCCGGCCCTGGGGGTCCCCAGGGCCATCAAGGGCTCCAGGAGTGGGGCCGCGCGGCCCCCCTCCCTACATTTCAACATGGTGGTCCCCGGGGCCGGGGTCCGCAACGGATGCCTGAATTTACATATTCAATGCCCCAGGGAGGTGGTGGTCCCTGGGGCGTGTGGGGGGCTCGAGCCCCCCTCAACACATTTAAAAAAACAAAAAAACAGAGCCCCGGGGAGGTGGTGGTCCCCAGGGCTGCGGGGAGGGCCACGTGCCCCCGCGTTTAACTGTCAAAGCCCCGGGGTGGTAGCAGTCCCCGGGGCTGCAGGGGCCCCCGCTACAAAATTCAGCATTGCCCCCGGGACCTGACCCACCCGGGGGCTTAAGTACAACAAAGCGCGGGAGCCGGCGCTTCGTTTGTTTTCATTTTCTCGGGCAGATTCGCGCACCTAGGGAGTATTCGGCTGATTTTTTTTTTTTTTTAAATACTTTTTGGGACCCTGGGGGTCTTTGTGGGACCCCTGAGCAGGCCTAGGGGTCAGGATGTTTCTACCCTGCCCCCTTTTCTTGTTTTTCACCTTTTTCTCTACTGATTTCTTGTGACTCGGTTACCGAGTCACAAGATGGCTGCCAACACATTCTAGTTTGGAGTGTTGGCAGCCTATCACAATAAAGCTCATGCTCGGGAGGAGTCGCGAATCCTCCTCGGTGCTCAGATATCGATATTTTTATTTTTTTAATTTCTCTGTAACTACTGAACGGATTTACACCATTTAAAAAAAAGGTCTCTTTCTGAACCAAGAGCTACCTTTTTGCCACATTTAGTGTAATTCCGTTCAGCAGTTCAGGCTGTAGCCTGTTCCAAAATTTCCTATGGAAATTAACATGGAGAAAACGCGTTTTGGGACCCCCTTTTTTTTTGGCCCCGCTTCACGAATCACCCCAAAACTTTCAAGACAGAAGCTGACCGTAACGCCCCATTAGTTTTGAAAATTTCGCGAAGATTCGTCAAACGGCGCCAAAGATATTGGCAAAAGAAAAAACACTTTTTGAATAGAAACAAGGTCCTAACTATAACTACCTACTGGCGACTACCAGTAGGTAATATATATGTATATATATCAATCCGCAAAGAGTTACCTCAAAGGAAGGAGCCCAACACGGTAGGTATAGCTTTTCACATTTAATCGAACCTGCAGCGCAAGTAAAGAATGACACACAACATGTCTGTTTTTTGCCAACGCGTTTCGGTCCCCTGCCCTTCGTCATAGGCTTCAATTCATCCTGGCATGCAAGACGAGTGGTGCACTGAGTTTTCCTTTAGTACCCTGCCCCAGTGGGTGTGGCCGCACACACGGTCCTTCGGTGCTTGTAGTGCTACCAATGTTATACTCCAGTGAGCTGTCGTGCATTCAGGCAATATGAAATCACAATTATTCCCAAGTGTGTTGCTCTGTCTTCATCTTCAACTTGCGCACACACCTTACTGCCTCGATTGGTGACAGCACCCTTCCTGTATTGATGTATGCCGTTTGGCATCACCCAGGTCTGCTGGAAGGCAGCGGGACTCCTCCACGGCTAGGCTGGCCGTTCAAATCAATCCGCAAAGAGTTACCTCAAAGGAAGGAGCCCAACACGGTAGGTATAGCTTTTCACATTTAATCGAAGCTGCAGCGCAAGTGAAGAATGACACACAACATGTCTGTTTTTCGCCAACGCGTTTCGGGCCCCTGCCCTTCGTCATATAAATATATTTTACCTCTGGGATTGAGGGTGACCCAAGAGAATAAACAGATGCCGAATCCTGACTACCTCGAGTCCGTGCCTTCTTCTGTGGATGATTCTGTGGATGATTCTGTGGGGGCTGGATGGAGTGTATATATATATGTTAGCACCCTACCCTGTGGACTTAGAAGTCACACTTTTAGGGGTGACTAATGAATATATATAAATAAGCTTTCCCTACATAGCAAACAAATGTTCCCTGCCAGATGTCACAGCACTGCATTTTAACTGCAGCCTAGTCAATGCACAAGGTTTCATTTGGCAGAGATGTATTTTTGTCAAATATGTGGGTGGTGGGCTACTGCCAAATGTAAGGAAAGGAAGACGGATATCGCCGGGCCATCTTCCGGAACCATTTTCCTTCCTGAACAACACTTCTCCCAGTTTCCTGTACTCCGGCGCATCCGCCGTTGTCGTCCTGGACTACTGACCTGGCACGCCTAATTCTATATTCCCCCTGTGCTACTTAGCACTTGGTTAATCTCGTCGCCACAGACTGCATCGACTTTTCTGAAGGTCAATAGTCCTCATTGGCTTATCCGCCGCCCGGCGATATCCGTCTTCCTTTCCTTACATTTGGCAGTAGCCCACCTACCGTGGTTCGCACTGCTCTTCATTGCCGTTTTGGATTCTTGAACGGTCACTTGAATCCACCTTGTTGGCACCGCCTTTCAGCCCTGAAGAGTCACGGGTTACTACCCTTTGTGACGAAACACGTGTCGGCTGGTTGCTTTTGTTTTGGCTGGT
Source organism: Calotriton arnoldi (assembly GCA_963921515.1). Taxonomy (NCBI): domain Eukaryota; kingdom Metazoa; phylum Chordata; class Amphibia; order Caudata; family Salamandridae; genus Calotriton; species Calotriton arnoldi. The sequence continues at coordinate 2,144,520 of CAWUFW010002494.1, read as the reverse complement.
TGCTTATGCTCTGTTACTATATTAAACACCTATGACTATCATTCTGGTGTAGACCCTCTACATTTCTGCAGTATGAGACATTTCTCCTGATATTATATCCTCAGTTACGTGTGCCCGGGACTGTACCCATGTAGATATGTTGGGGTGGATGGGTGGCAAACATTCAGTCCGGCTCCCGCAGCACATCAGGGGACAAAGAGGGGGCCACTGGGGGGTCGCCCACTTTTAAAGGGCTCTATTCTGCCCCCTCCCCTCTGTTGCATAACTCATAACCACTTCCGGTCATGACTCACTTCTTTGGTCCCGCACCCCTCCACGGTGGAGCGACTAATGACGCCCACCTGCAAATGGCCGATGGGCTTTTGACCAAGAGAACTGTTTTTTGAAGTATGAATCTGGCTCCGTACTTGTCCGCAATATTCGGGTGACACTCGTAAGCTTATCATTATCCTTAGACGTACTCGGAGACCATTGTGGTTCGAGCTCGTGCTCGAGCTGGCCGCGCGTGCACTGGACAGTTTCCATCCTGTGTGTGCCTGCGGCTGTCGACGTGAACGAAACTCCCTCGCCTCCCCCCGGCTCCCATTCATAATTCAAATGTCAGATGAAGCTAATTGTTTGAAAGCTCGCTTTGTTGCTGTTTTAGCCTAATACCGTAGCCTCAACTAAACGGAGAAGCATTCGGGTTTTGCCTTGGCATTTTTACTCTATCTGATAATGAAACTTAGTAATAGGCGGGTAATGGAGTCTGTGATTTTAAACTGCCCACAGATCATTAAAATGGAACAAGAGGATTAATATAATAGATTATCTGCATAAAAGAGTAATAAGAAAATAAACCCTGAACCGTTTAATTGGATACTTTTTAGTGGACATAGAAGTCATGATGGCCTTTAAGGATTTGCTTTAGCAGGGTACTGTAATCATTAATTGTGGCGAACGGCTACTCTCCTTACACATCTTTATCCGATTGCATTGATCTGTAAACAGCACGTGAACATTTTGTAAAGATATAATTTACATGACCTGGTTTCTGAGTGCCGATATCTTTCTCGACAAACGGTTTTCTCTGGGGTACTCAGCTGTCTCTGCCTAGTAGAAATGGCCCCAGTTTATAATTTGGGATTAAAACACCACTTAACATGCAGTGCATGAGCAATAACTGCACGCATTTGAGTTAAACTGAAATTGACTTCATATACAGCAGCAATGATATGCTGTAATTTAGATAAGGCTGCAAGTAATATAAGGCATTTTTCTAAATTGAAACATGCTACTTTGTTTTCCCCATTTGCCAGCTATTCCTTTTTGCTGGCAGACAAAACTGAGAGATTGGCATAGTCAATGTACAATGTTTGAGTTCGCCAGCTTTTCATTTTAGCAGATAGTAAAATCCTACATGAGCTAGTAATACGTTTCACTTCTGGACTAAGCCAGGAACACCACTCGGTGCGTTCACATTTACAATCTGCATCGGTACATTTTAAAGCAGTGATGAACTTGTCTATTCTTGAAAGAGCTTTATGAAATCCTGTGTGAACAGAAAATTGAACTTGCCTTCTGTGTAATTAATTGTTTATATATTCTCTAGCTATTTTGACTAAGGTTTCCGCATTCAGTAAAGAACGCGTAGATACTTACCGACTTTCGCATTACCTCCTCTCCTTCCGTGTCCTATTCCTTACGTCCTCCTGAGGCGGATTCTCTCCTCAGCCAGTCATCCTTTGCAAAGCTCATAAAATCTCTTCAAAATAAAAGCTCCTCCACATGCTTCACCTCCTCTATAAATGGCTGGGGCGCCCATATCACTTTCTGTTTTTTTTTTTCTTGTGTCGGCTCCTGGTTGGACACCCAGAGCTACAGTGGCGGCTCCTGGTTGGACACCCAGAGCTACAGTGGGTTCAGAGCTGCGATATGATTTAATATAATGGGACAATGGGATTGGCGATGATACAGTGCCTCGTTAACCCCCTACCTCCCCTCTCTGGGGTTGCAGGGCAGGTGATAGCCGCATCGGGTACACATGGCATATGTCTTTAGGACAAGGGCATAGGTGAAAGCAGTAATTATCTATCTTTCCATTTAGCAGTTGATGGTAAGAGTGACCTGCTTACTGAGGTATCCGGTTGCTGGAAGGTGATTAATTTAGGTCTACAAGTATAATTGGTCAGGGCTCTCATTATTACCCTTTACATCGATGATCATAACACCAAAAGCATCAAGCACTGGAAAGTCCATTGGATCTCGACAGTGAAAGGCCAAACTATCGGCTATTCCATTTCATTTTTGCATTGCCATTAGCTAATTCCTAAATGGCCACCAGTGTCTCATGATGCATGCAAATACATATTCATGGGCGGGCATCTTGGAATAGGTTTTGGATTAAAAAAACCATTCCAAGATGGCCACTCATGCTATATGCATGGGTCTGCATGCTCCTTGACTCATGCCTGTGCATGCCTCATGAAGTGATAGTGGCCTACTTGAAATAATCCTTCCAAAATGGATAACAGCCAATTTAGAATGGTAAAAGGAAAAAAATAAAGTACATAGGAACACAAAAACAATGGTGATAAGCCCAAGAGCACATGCAGCTTCTGGATCCTCATAAAAAGAAGAAACAGGGGGTAGGATTGGGAAGCAACAGTTGAGTGGGCACCTCATCAATTAAATATCAAGAAAATGGTAGCACAGCTGTACTGCGGACACAATGTATTTCCTACGAAGAATAGTTTGTTTCACTATGGTTCAAATGCTTATTTGAATAAATATCTACTTCTAATATTAAAAGCAACCAGTTGCTAGCCAATATGTTCCAAGGCATGTTGAATACATTGCTGCACTAGTTACATTCATTATCAAATACTGCTAAAATACCTGAAAACTTACAAAATCTTTCGTACGTTGGTGCTTTTTATGGAAGTAAACCCACGAATGCATACGACTATCTACTACATCATGTGCCAGAATAAAAATTCAGCTTGGAGAGGGGCTGTTAGGGTAGTCGCCCCTTGCTGACAATTTTACATGGTCTTTCCCTGTCAACATGCTACACCGTCCTAAGGCTTTAAACTGTAATAAATGTCCTCACTCAAAATCTATGGACTTCTTAACTACACAGCTGACTTTCAAAGCTTGTTCATCAGTGACAGAATAATAAAATGCAACCTCTTTTAGTGCCATAGATGCACAAGATAAAGTTAGATCAATACTGTTAGAATTGGGGATCTCCAGTTGGTAGTGGCTTGCACCCTGTCCAAGTAGGGACCCTTCCTTCAAGTCAGGGTAAGGGGATTATACAGCTAAAATAACCCCTGCTCACCTCCTTGGTAGCTTGGCACGAGCAGTCAGCCTTATCTCAGAGGCAATGTGTAAAGCATTTGTACATAAACACACAGTAACACAGTGAAAACACTACAAATGGTGCCACACCAGTTCAGAAAAATAACCAATCTTTATCTAAACCAAGCAAGACCAAAACGACAAAAATTCAACATACCTAAATCAAGATATCACTTCTAAAGTTTTAAAACAGTTCCGTCCATTTAAAACTAATGATGCGTCACTTTTAGCACAAAGTACCTGGCACGCGTGAAAATCAAAGACGAAAACAGGCACAAGGGAGGTGACGTGCCAGAAAAGCAAGCGATGTGTCGGGTCTTTACTCGCAGGGAAGGTGAAGCGTCGGTTCCATACTGCTATGCAGGGGAGGCAATGCGTCAGTTCCTTACTGTGAGAAGAGGTGATGTGTCAGTATCTTACTGCGAGGGAGTTAATGCGTCTGTTCTCCGGACATGCGACCTTGGTTCCTTAATGAAGCCCAGCGTTGATGTAGACTTGATGCACAGGTGTGATGCACAGAAAATCTAGACGTGCTGGGGTGGAGCGGCGAGAAAGGCATTGCGTTGCTTTTCTCAGCCGTGAGCAGGTGATGTGTCGATTCCTTCAGCCGCACAGCAGGGCCTGCGTTGGAGTCAGAGCAGGGGTCTCAGATGGCGGAGTCACAATGCCCCGGGCTCGGGCTGCAGTGGTTCTTCCAGCTGCAGACAGGTGCTGTGTCAATCTTTTCTGCTGCACCATGGCGATTCATTGGTTTTTCAACTGCATGGCAAGCTTGCTGTGGGAAAAACGGTGCTAATGGGCACTGCATAGATTTTCAGCTCTGCTTGAAGCAGAAGCCACCTCCAAGGGCACAGAACTGGAACTGGCACCACTTGGCAGGTCAGAACTCCCGGCAGAGGAGTTCAGGGGCTGCAGATAAAGTCTTTGATGTCCCTGAGACTTCTTAACAGGAGGCAAGCACACACAAGCCCTTGGAGAATCTTCTCAAGCAGGATATGAAAGCAAAAGTCCAGTCCTTAGTCTTTCCAAGACAGAAGCAGCAACTGCCGAGCAATCCAGCAAAGGTACAGTACTCCTTCTGACAGCTCTCCAGCTCTTCCTCTTGGCAGAGTTTCTTCTTGATCAAAGAGTGTTCCAAAATATTGGGTTACAGGTCCAATACTTATACCCCTTATGCCCTTAAAGTTGGCCTAATTCAAAGGATAGTATTTGTAGTGCATAGATCCTGACTTGCCCTCTTTTGGCTCCACACACACTACAGGGGGGGTGGAGAAAGCATTTTGATAGTCACAGCCCTATTTAGGTGTCAATAACAACTCCTTCCACCACTCTAGCTCAGGAAGACCCATCAGCCTAGTGATGGGCAATCAGTATATGCAGAGCACACCTCAGCTCCCTTTGTGTGATGGTCCAGAGTGAATGCACAAAACAACCTAGCTGTCAGTCTACCAGACATTGATTCCACAGGGAGGCAAAGACACAGGATGGTAAAGCAAGACAATGCCTACTTTCTAAAAGTGGGATTTTCAAACACAACAATTTAAAAACCACCTTTAGTAAAAGATTGGTTTTAAATTCTGAGCTCAGGGAGCCCAAACTCCAAATCTCTATCTCTTCCCAATTGAAAGTTACACTTGTAAGATGTTGCAAGGCAGCTCCAATGATAACCTGTGGGAAAGATAGTCCCTGCCATAGTGAAAAATTTAATTGGCAGTATTTCACTATCAGGGCATGTAAATCACACCAGAACATGTCCTACCTCTCACATACACTGCGCCCTGCCCATGGGGCTAACTTGGAGCCTACCTTAGGGGTACCTTAAATGTAGTAAAAGGGAAGGTTTGGGTCTGGCAAATGGCTTCACTTGCCAGGTCAACCTAGTAGTTTAAAACTGCCCACACAGACACTGCAGTGGCAGGCCTGCAAAATGTTTGCAGAGCGACCTATGCGGGTGACATAATCAGTGCTGCAGGCCCACTAGTGGCATTTGAATTACAGGCTCTGGGCACACACAGTGCACCTTACTATGGTCTTACCAGTAACTCAATATGTCAATCATGGCAAACCAATTGCAATCACAATTCACACAGGCAGCACTCGCACTTTAGCACTGATCAGCAGTGGAAAAGGAACCAGAGCTGTAAAACCATTGAAAACAAAATGCAGCACACAGTTAAAAACAGGAGGTCAGAAGCAAAAAAAGACAGGGGAAAGACATGCCAAAGATGCCATATTTAACAAATACCTTCAATTATCTGTAACAAAACTGCACCAAAAGTTAGGGTGGGCGGAGTTGGCGGAGTTGTACTCCGCGGAATTCCGTGGAGTCACCTAAAAACTCTGCTGGATTCTATGGAGTTCCGCAAGTGGCGGAGTTCCCGTCCTTCCTTCTAAGGGGCAGTTGGGTCAGTACAAAACAAAATAACCACAGTGCTAAGAATGAAGGGGAAATCCACTGTGCAAACACTTCGCCCTTCAGTGCCTGCAGTGAGCGTTTGTTGAACTGCCAGCACTGTCCCCGGAGCAAGACAGAGTAAGATGTTGCTATGTGACTATCCTATGCAGCCCAGTAGTACTAGTACCTCTCACCTTGGATAATGAAGCCAAATTCTATGCAGGTGTACTTCTTCAAGAATTAACGTCATGGGCCACAGAAATCGCAGCAATACCTTATAACGAAACAGGTTTCTTCAGGAACATGGGCACTGCTACCAACATTTCAGCCATCTCATTATTGATAGATGCCGCACTTGTAATAAAACAGCCCTTGTACCTGTGCTTCATCGAGACAGAAACATACTGTGGCAAAAACTAAAAAGGCTAAGAATTCCACCACTGCTACTAAAACAACTAATTCTTCTGCATAGTAACACCTGGGTGCAAGTAAAGCTGGGGGCAGGAGACCATTTAACGAAAAAGATTCATACAACCTCAGGTTTAAAACAAGGCTGTGTGCTTGCCCCAACACTCTTTAATCTTTTTATGGCCGAGCTATCAGTCCTACTCAACGAAAGTAATTCACACGCCCCCAAGCTAGGAGGTCGTCAGTTATCCAACCTTCTATATGCAGATGACCTGGTGCTTATCAGCCGGACACCAATAGGTCTACAACGCCTGCTCGACATCACATCCCAATACTCGGAGACCAATAGACTAAGTATTAATCAAGAAAAAACAAAAGTCATGTGCGTAAACTTCCGGAAGATAAAAACAAAACACAACTGGTTCCTGGCAAAATACAAACTGGAAGTCGTACAAGACTATAAATACCTGGGAGTTATCATCGATAACAAAGGCAACTACACAGCGCAATGTGAGGCAATAAAAAGAGGGATTAACGACAGCAGTGGCATTAAGAAACCTGAAAAACAAGACCGCTGGACCAAGCTTTCTCCCCCTGACCAGGGTGATACAGGCAAAACTATTCCATCAATCACCTATGGAAGCAAAGCCATGAGAGGGAGAGATGCTGAAACACTGAACAGGACCATAGCAAGAGCCTTGAGAATGATCTACGGGTTGCCAGGATATACATCCCCTGCACAAATGAGGCTCGAATTTGGGTAACAAAGACAATTGCTGGCCCGCAAAGGAGCTTTCGTTAAAAACTGGTACAAAATAAAAAGAGGGCAGCCTGACACGCAAAACTCCTACTTGTCTGCCTTTTGACTCTGACCCCTCTTCAGGTTCGCGCCAGGACACTCCTTGGAGTATCTGTGTGCTTTATAAGTTCATATAACATAACATAACATAATTACAAGCCTCAGAGTTGTGCCCAGCTAGACATTACTTGGACACTGCACTTGACCAGTTGGGGATACGGCAACTTTGGGAATCATCAGGGTCCTTGGCAAGCTTAAAAAAATAGTGAATAACACTGTCAAAAAGAATCTATTATACAAGACAAAGCCGTCTTGCCAGAACGTGCACACGGCTGGCTTACTGTACAGTCTTACAGCAAAGCGACCCCCCAAGCATACCTCCAAACCAACTTTTCTAAAACCACAAAAGAGAAGTTTCTGAGAAATCGGTTAGGCATATTAGCATCTGCATACCATTTGCCACCGTGGCTACGCCCTCCGAAGCCGGAAATTTGTCATCTCTGCGGGGAAGGAGAGGAGGACATAGTGCACATCATAACCATATGCAGGGAATTAATACAGGAGCGCCGGTCCCTCCTTAGACGATTCTTCATCAAGAAACAAATACGGTCCTGTAGGCAAGCGGTGCTAGCAAGTTTCTCTGGCGAAGATATTCAACTAAGCTGTCGCCTGGTAAAATTCTTAATTGCTGCTGAACTCAGACTAAAGATACAACTGGATTACCTGAGAGGTGGCATTGGAGCTGGGTTGGAACCAGCTCCCTGACCCATTACGCGATAGACTTTGACAGCACCTTTATTACACCAAGTACTAAGCACTCTTGCACAGCCAAACCTTGAAGAAAAACATTAACGGGCTAACCTCTGCCACTTTGCACTGACCCATAAAACTCGCTGCTGCACTACGCACTTTAACTTGTATTCAACTGCCTCCCTCATTTTGCTGGTAAGAATCTGACTAAGTAGGATATCTAACTTTCTGAATTGCTGCTAAATCTCCGCTCACAAAAAATCAAGAATCTGGACTTTGGCCCACTAAGGCTTGGGGGACTCTCTCTCTTTTGCAATTTTTACTGTGTTCATAAACATGGCTATAAGCCTTTTAAATTGAAGTTTTATAAGTGATGCTCATTTTGTAAAGGTTTTAATTAACTGTACAATAAATATATTACTTACTCTCACCTTGGGGAATCTGCTACCCTCGTGCCAGGTTCTTCTTGGCCTTGCCAAAGATTGCCACGCCCAGCACAGTCACCTGCTCCAGAACACTGCAGACTCAGCTTCACGGCCCCCGCTGTCCATGCCTGGTGGGGAGGGGTTGCAGGGAGAGATGGTGCTGGAGCCCGTCCGGGGTCTCGCTCCCAAGATCCATTCCTAGAAGAGCACTCACGGGGCGGTGCACTGTGTCCTCCTGTTCGCTCGGACTGGTCTGGCTGGTCCTTGGGTTAAGTTTCCTCCTTGCCCGAGACCTTTAATGAGCCAGCAGCAACCTCTGCCATACAAAGCATTTGCCCCCCAAGCTCTGAAGGGAGAGAGAGGGAGGAGGCTGGGCACAGAAAGATGCAAACACACTGGGGAGGGGTTTGACGAAGCGTGGCTAAAGGCTGAATGGGAGGACGGAGGTGTGTTTACAGGCAGGCCAAGGGAGATTGTTACGGTGCACTGTGGGGACAAACACATTCTTCTGGCAGTGCGGATAGGCTGATCCGGTTCATGTCATCATAGATAAGATATTTTAGCCTGTCATGGATCTGCCTGGCTAATCCAATGTTCCATTCAATTGGACAGTGCTTCGTGTCCGTAACTAAATTTTAGAACTTGAAGCTCATGCCCATTTCAAGGATGGCTGCTGTGCTAGACTCAACAAGGGTTGGTGCCAGTAAACTCTGCTACGCGGGGTATGGTGGAGTTTTGCCAAACTCAGCACTTCAAGCGGAGGGCAGAGTGGGCAAAACCCTGCAAACTCTTCCGACGGACCAGAGATTACCACCCACAGCTAACCAAAACTTTACAACTGCTGTTTGTAACTGCTGCAGTATCTTTGATAGTAATGGGCACTTTTAAATTTCTCACTTCCAACAGTTCCTCTTTAATTTCTACAAGTTCTTTGTCAAATTCTTCAGTTCAAACAAACTCTGACATCTCCGGGGCCAAAATTTTGGCTAGGTTGTGAATAAAATGGCTATAGAATACCACCATTCCCAAGAACAAAATACCATCCTCCTTATTTTTTGATGTTATGTTTATATTACCAACCCATTCCTTTCTAGGTTTCACCCCATGCCCAGACACCTGATGACCCAGACAAGATATTCCCCTTATCAGGCCCCTTTAAGGTCAAACATGAGTTCCTCAACCTCTCTCAGACCTCGTGTTCTCAGTGGTCGTGCTCCACCCAAGATCTACCAAAAGTAGGTACGTCGTCCTTGAGGTATTTATCTTCCTTCAAATCTCTCACACCCAAGTTCATGACTGAATCAACTGAAACTAGTGCAAATACACCTGAAGAAATTTTAATGTTGCATGGGTATAATAACTGCCGCAAGGCCCTGTGATTCTAAATAAAATCTGATCTGATGTACACATATGCTAAGTCAAGAGCAGTGAAGTATTTCGCCCCTGGTAATGTCAAAAACATCTTTGTGGTTGTGGGAATTTGTCCACAAATACCTACTTGTTTAGCATCTTGAGGTCAACACATAAGCAGATTTTCCCAATTGCCTCCCTTGCCACAACAATCAAAGCCAACCACTCAATTCCTCCGACTGAACTTATTACTCCTGCTGAGCATAGCCTTCCAAGCTTCTTTTGGACATCCTCTTGTTCATAAATCGGCAGTCTCCTCATCCTTGCTGTGACATGCCTGGTGTTTCTAAGTTTCTATCCTGTGAAAATAATTTTAAGACAGCCTAATTCCGCTTTGAAAACATCAGTGTTTTAATTTTCAAAATCATCACAACCTTCACCTACTTGTTGCACTCTCTCCTGGGGTTGAACATTTGGATCGAGTGATACCTCAGCTCTTTTTGAGTGTGACCAACCAATAATGTTGTCTTCTTTAGCTGCCAAATAAACTCTGCCCTCCTCTCTTCACCCTTTATTTGACTGTATTTGACATTGAAAGTACCCTCTCAAACATAAGGCTTGTCCCTCATGGTCTTCATGTTTTATATACATACTATTCACCTTAAATTCTCCTTTATATGTGTCATTGACAATATTTTTGAATTGGGAGTTAAAAATCGTCTCAGCACATGTACCCACCACACTCACCTTGTTCATGGGGTTACCACTGCTGTTCTCACTATCTTGTAGCGCAATCTCAATCTCATCTAATGGGGTTCATCTTTCAACCAGAGTGCCTGTCTGCTTTTGTCACTCTTACAGTACAAAAAATAATCTCTTATCCTCCTAGCAGTTAATGCTACAACTTTCAATGTTGAAGCAACCTACCGGAAGGACATCATATATTCCTCCGTTTCACCTATTGTATGCACCCTGTCTCTAAAATTATGTCTGTCTAATATTGTACTTTTTTGTAGTAAAAATGCAGGTCCAACTTCTTAACACACATATCAAATTAATTCAAATCTCAAACTTCTCCTAGATCTGATAAATTATCTAAAATGCAGGGGCATATTAGCAAGACCGGCGATAAAATTATCGCCGTTTTAGCGGCAGGAAACTGCCGCTAAAGCGGCGATAATGGGCTTGCTAATATGCGTTATAGAATTCCAATAGAAGCCCAGGTTAGATGTCCTGCACATCTAACCTGGGCTTCTATTGAATTCTATAACGCATATTAGCAAGCCCATTATCGCCGTTTTAGCGGCAGTTTCCTGCCGCTAAAGCGGTGATAATGTTATCGCCGGTCTTGCTAATATGCCCCGCAGTTTCCTCTCAGTCCCCAAGTCCCCTCAGCACGCACGTGCATACTTCTGAAATGCCTCCTGACATTTAATCCATTTTAATGGACGATCACCTGGATTGGTAAACAGAATAATGGCTGAGTGACATTCTGCATCTTGTTTACTAGGCTTGAAAAGGTACAACTGCATACAATCACTCACCAGTTGATAAGAAAACTTGGAATTATTAAATTGAACCAAACAGGATGAGTGAAATCTAAGTAATGGGCTTGGGAAAATATAAATATGTTTTGAATAAAGCACCAAACGTACAAGGAGGCTTCCTGACAAATAATGTGTTAAGTCTTTTTAGATATCACTAAAGGTTGAAGCTGTAAGTTCAAACCCATATTTTCCACTGAGACCCTAGCCTTGACAAGGAAAATCACCAAAATAATGCAGTACAAATGTAGAATCACAACTCCACCTATGACAGTTCTCATGGTATGCTAATCATTCTTGATAATCTAGAAAGTGGTATAGGCAGTTCCTTAAACATAGCGTACATGTATGTGTGTTTGTCACAAATACTTTTCTGTCTCAGGTTATATCTGTAAAGTCCACATAGATTAAAGCATCAATAGAATATTTGTTCCTTTAAAACGCAAGACTCTTACTAGATGCTCAATACTGAGCTAAACTTCATAAAATAAAGGCTGATGCTGTTCCCATGGCCTCTGCCAAATTCATTCACAGAGTAGGGTACAAACTGGGCTACGATAGTATCTCAAAATGTAACGCACAATTTGCATCCCAAAGCCTCTTCTTTGCAGCATTAAACAAAATCGTTACAAAGGCACCACGGTCACTTTCTTCTTTAAGCATGTTATGTGTTCCAACCATGGTCATGCTGACAAGATACTTAGAAGATAACAAAGCAGATCAGCCTGCCCTGGAACACACTGTATTGCATTCAACGTGATGGATGGCTGAAGAGAATATGAGATCAAGTGACATAGCCACCTGAAAAACAAATGAAACACACTATTTGCGTTCTGTTGGAAGGCAGCAGGCATAAAACGGAGCTTCTAACAAAGGCCAACAAAGTCTTACCTACTTGTCCTCATGGCCAGAGAAGATCATTGCGAGTGGATGAGGACAACCTCGTCTCCTTCTCGGCTAGAACTTCACCATCAGCACCAAATACTTTATAAGAAGGGGCTCACCTTCATAGGCTGCATTCACTTGCACAATCACAGCTCCCACACAACACTGATCATCTTGAGATTCAAGATCATGCTATCCCTCATTGCAAGTGAAATGAAAAAAGTTTAAGTTCCGAGGATGCACACCCACTGGAAACCGCTGCCATTCCTGAATACCTAGACCAGTGAGCAGAGAAGGACATTCTGTCGATGATAGCAATCTCTGATGAGACAGAGAAAGAGAGTGTGAGAAACTCCAGACTGAAGCTTATTCACACATTTAATTGTCTAAGTGACAGCAACAAACAACCTTGAGGTTGAGGAGATAGATTACTATCCTGCTGGAAAACAGAGAAGGACAGGAGAGTATATCAAACAAGCCAGAGAGAAGTCGTAACCGCAAATGGATATACAAGCTAGCCAGATTCGGTAGGGGATATTGCCATGTTGATCCTCGGGACAACCAGTAATCAATCCATGAGCCCAAGGACACCATTCCAAACATGCTGGTGAGGATGGTAAACACAAGAGGCAAACACACTAACAAAGGGAAACTAGGGGATATGTAGTAATGAAGAAAGATGCTTCGTAGTCCATGTAAGTATTAGATAGGTTTATTCAGGATAAGTTGTTATGATGTAAAGTAGAGCCCCACCAGGAGCAGCCTTCCTGCTGCTCAGCCCATCCTCCAACTGACACTCTCCACAACCAGGCATCCTCACATTCCATTATATCACCATGCACACCAACATTCCACAGCACATTCACACTGGCTGAGCACCAGGTATAACAGGATAATGAAGGGGAAAGATCAATGGAACCAAAAAGAAAAACAAAACAAACACGAAAGGCTGGTTATGAGTATGAGCTGATTGTCAATGGAGAGAACCAATGAAGCTAGAAACACATTGCCTGGTGAAAACTCTGATCCCTGAATGGTCTTAAGTAGGGATTTACCCTGTGGACCTGTACTAGACCCTAACACCAGGAAGTGAGTATGTGAGTTCATGCAGTTAGCATTCTAGTGTTTCCATTCTCAGGACTTTCCACTGATCTATCTTCCACTGTTTTCAGCCCCCGGCCATGCTAGCTGCTGTGTTTGCCATGGATCTTGACAAGCACACTTGACAGAAGGTGATAAGCAGACATTTTTTAATACACCTCAGCTTCAGCACCAGCCAGGCCAAATGGCATTTTCAAAATGTGGTGACCAGAAATGGGAAACAATAACACTAGAGATAGAGCAAGGCTAGCAGTAACAAGCTGCCTCAGATACCAGAGCAAGGTAGGAATGGAAGTGACGTGAGGAACAAGTCAAGTGGAGGGGGAAGAAATAATGAAGGTGAAGCAATCTCAGAGGATAAAATGAAAGCACATATATTATTCTCAAGTGCTTAACTTGAAATGCCACACAAACATGAGAAAGGAAAAAAAGTTTCCTGTGAACAGCCATGAAAGGATACAAGTCATCCAATTAGAATACTATGAGACCAAATTATTCCCAGGTGGGACAAATGCAAGAACAGGGAGAAAAGCTTTTGAATACATGGCATATCTCTGTGATCTTTAATAGATAACAAAGCCGTTCAGTCATTAGCAAGTAGCTGACACAAAACCACTCTAAGGCCCTGATTAATAGTCACACATTAGTGTGACAGTATTGCATGCCTCCCACAATTACTCAATAAATATGTGTGTAGCCTGAACATGGCTGTTAGAAATTGAGGTTTCAGGTTGGTAGAGTTTACACCCTGTCCAAGCAGGAGCCACAATCCTAGTCAGGGTAAGTCATTTACACACCATAAATTAACCTGTGCTCACCGTCTGGTAGCTTGGCACAGAGCAGTCAGGCTTAACTTAAGAGGCAATGTGTAAAGTATTTATGCAACACTTAAACTACAGTAACACTGTGAAAACACCACAAAAAGACTCCACACCAGTTTAGAAAAATAGAGCATATTTGCCTGAGTAAAACATGACCAAAATGACAAAACTCTAATAAGTACACCTTAAGATATGATTTTTAAAGATTACATGCAAAAACGGTTTTTTGAAGTCAATAGCGGTCAGAAAGTCGAAAATCGAAAGTTCAAGCCGATTAAGATGGAGGGCAGGCCAGCTGTCTACAGAACCCATGCAGGGCCTGCTGAAAAAAGTACCCTGTATGGAGCAAAATGTCGATGTCAAGAACACTATGCGTCAGAATTTTCCCTGCAGTCGGGTCACTGCCTCGCTGACAGTGTTGAAGATTCGACGCTGCATTGTCATTTAGCCTCACAGACAGTTTTGAAGGATTGGCACCAAATCATCATTGAACCTCTCAGTCGGGACCCGTGTTGTCGTTGAATCGGCACTGCTTCGCCATCGGAGGGCACTGCGCCAGTTCTGATAGACGCAAAGGAGCCAATGCATCCATTTTTGAAGAAAACAGCTGCAGAACATACTTCTGAGGCCCAGAACTGAGAACTGAAGGAATCACTTCAGGCAGTGGAAGGACTCACAGATGGCAGAGTCTAGCAGCACCAGTAAAGTTGCAAGAAGTCATTTGTGTCCATGACACTTTTGAAAACAGGAGGCAAGCCAGCATGCCCTTGGAGAAACTTGGGTTCAAGCACGGAAAGAGCAGATTCAGTCTCTCTACCTTCCAGGCAAGAAGCAGCAGGCAGCAGGCCAACACAGTAGAGCAGGTAGCAAAGAGACATTTCCCTCCTACAGCACAGCAATCCGCATACACAGGCCAACACAGCAATGCAGGTAGCAAAGAGGCAGTCCCTCCTACAGCACAGCACAGCAGCTCTTCTTCCAGGCAGAAAGCCCTTGGTTCCAGCAAAGTTCTGAATTGGTGGTGTCAGGAGTCCAGTACTTGCCTTTTAAGTGGGAGAGACATCAAAGATGCCTTTGAAGATCACACAGTCCCTGCCTTTCAGTGGGGTATGCAGCTCTTTGTGTGGGGACAGGAACATCCCTATTCAGGAGCAGTGTCAGCTCCTCCCTCCCAATCTACCTCAGGAAGTCCGATCAACCTGGTAATGAGCCATCAGGATGCAAATATCACAACCCAGCTTCTTTTGTGTGACTCTCTAGAAGGAATGCACAAAGCTGAGCTTTCACCCAACCCACACGTGTATTTAAAGACAGGCAGAGGCACAGAATGGTTAAAGTAAGAAAATTCCAACTTTCTAAAATTGGCAATCTCAGACTTACAATTTAAAATCCAACTTCACCATAAGTTGTGATTTTAAATTGTGAGTCCAGGGTCAACAAATTCTAAATTTCTATCTGCTCCCAATTGGAAAGTACACTTAAAATATATTTTAAGGAAATCCCAATGTTAACCTATGGGACAGATAGGCCTTGCAAGAGTGAAAAATGAATTTAGCAGTCTTTCACTACCAGGACATGTAACACTCAAAAGTACATGTCCTACCTTTTAAATATACTGTACCCTGCCCATAGGGCTGCTTAGAGCCTACCTTAGGGGTGACTTGTATGTAATAATAGGGAAGGTTTGAGTCTGGCATATAAGTTAACGTGTCAGGTCGAAATTGCAGTTTAAACGGCTCACACAGGCTCAGCAGTGGCAAGCCTGAGCAATGTTATAGGCTACTGAAGTGGGTGGCACAATCAGTGCTGCAAGGCTACTAGTAGCATTTAATTTACAGTCCCTGGGCAGATATAGTGCACTTTACTAGGGACTTACACGTACATTAAATATGGCAATTGTAGATAAGTCAATGATACCATGTTCAGAGTACAGAGTATATGCACTTTAACACTGGTTAGCAGTGGTAAAGTGCCTAGAGTCCTAAAACAGTAGGCAGACAGTACCACCTTCGACAACATTGTGATGTGGCCCATTCCACTCCTTGGGGCTGGCGTCTGTTCCCAGCACAGAGAAAACCCTGACCACATGGACAACAACCAACAGAGGCCACTGATAGCTGTCAGTGTCAAGAGCCAGGCCTCAGGCCATCCAGGGGTCTCTAATCTCTTTGGTTTCTCAAAGTGGGAGGCAGGAGCCTGATGTGCCTTGCACCCTTTTTCCACTTCACCACCCATCAGTTCAGGGGTGGTATCCTGGGACTGGTCCTTCTACATAGAACACTTCAATGACCATGTGCCTGGCAAGGCAGGCCTTCCAGGAGAGTACAATTATCCCTCTCCAAGGGAAACACATTCTGCATGTGTTGTACAGAGTCTGCGGGCACAGGTCCCCAGCCCTCTGACCCTGTGACAGTGCATGGAGACCCTCTGAGCCAGGAGTGGCCTCACCAGGGTCAGTCTCGGGGTGCTCTGATCTGAGAGCTGGCAACCCCTGACCCACTGGTACTCCCACTGTGGACTGTTTCTACCTCCTGCCCCTCCATCTGGGTCTCTGTACCCTCCGCAGTGGAGTGGTACACCCAGAAACTAGAACTGATAGTGTTTGTGGTAGCCCCCTCCCCAACTCTCCTGACACTGTAGGACTCCCATCAGTGTATGGTCGTCTAGTACTGACCAGGTCCCCCTGCTTGTGGCGACTCTGAGAGCAATCCAAGCACTGGGGTTGGAAATAGGGCACCTTGGGCAGCTTCCCACCCCACCCCTTCTCCTACTCTTGGAAAACACATGGGACCCTTTCCACCTACTACACTGGGACCTGTCTGTATCCCTGTGAACCTCCCCCTCACTCTGATGGCAAAAACCTACGTCACCCTCCTTAGGATCACTACCAAATGCAATCCCAGACACTCTGGTATATACCCAGAGGTCTTCCACATTTGCAATCTCCCTGCGATCAGAGAACTTATAACCCACCAGATGTTGACATACCTCTGGAAAACAATGACTGAACATATGCTCTCTAGCAATCAAATTGCACATCCCCTCAAAATTGTTCACCATTCTACCCTTCACCCAACTATTCAGGACCCTGCAAAAGCGACCCACAAAATCCCCCTCAGGACTGGTGAGACAGTTTTCTACTGCCCCTGACTCTCAACCTGCAATCTTCTGGGGTGAAGCCATATCTCCTGACAAGGGTCTCCTTCACGGTGGGATACCTCAGCCTGTCTCTCCCATCTAGAGCCAGCAGAGCATCCCTTCCATCACCAGTTATATGCCTCAATAGGACAGCACTCCAATCCTCATCAGGGTGCACTGCTAGAGCGACATCATACACCTCAAACCACCTGTCTATGTCATCCCCCTCCCTGAAGTCAGGGACAAAATCTCTGGGTGTGTGAAACTTTCCTTTAGCACTGGACATGATACTTTCGCTGCCACCAGTGGACTCTACTTGCTGTGCTTTTAAGTCCAGTTCTTTTAGTTTTAGTTCATCAGCCCACAAGATCTTTCTTTCTTCCATGGCTCTCTCAGCCTCAGCTTCCTCCATGGCAAGTTTTTCCTTGGATAAGGCTCTCTCATCCTCAGCCTTCTCATCTCCTCTACGGTTATCTCCACCTATTCCTTCTCCTCTCTGAGCTTATTTAGCATTTTCCTTCTCTTCTCTCTCCTGCCCTCCAGCTCCTCTGGGGACAGGCAATTAGACGACTCACCGCCTCCTCGCCTGGTAGGCACCATTACAGGGTGGCTGTCCCCTGGCCCCTAGACAGTCCCAGATTCTCCACTGAATCCTTGTCCTCATCAGCCATTATCACATCCTCCTCCTCTGGTGTCACATTTAATGCAGCATAGACTTCTGAACTGGCCCACCTTCCTGGTGGTGCTCTTTACAGGAGGCCCACGGTCCATGCAGAAATCCTTGAGCTGGACCATGGTGTAAATCTCCTGTTTGGTCATCTCGGAGTCCATTCTTGAAAGGGCAGAACCTCCAAACAGAGACATGATTTAAGGAAAAATCAAAAATGCCAATCAGGGAGAATTGAAAAATTAAAAATGCCAATTGAAGAGAGTAGGAAAAAATGCCAATGTGGATCAGAGACATTTGATTTGGATTGGTCTAGATGTGGGTAGTAGTGTACACCAAGTTACTGTAAGGTACTGCTCAAGCACAAGTCCTTTCCTCACCACTGATCACCAATGTTAGAAATTGAGGTTTCGGGTTGTAATACCATGATTGGGGAGTTACATGGACTCATGATAACTTCCTTCAAGAGGCCTTATTCTATCAATCTCTCAATGACTAGGGTGATCCCTGCAATAGCTTCTGGGGTCATTTTATATGGGTGAGTCTGAGGAAAGATAGCATGGGGTCAGAGGGTGATCTTTAGAGGATTGATACCTTTCATCAACCCAATCTCTCTTCCCAAAAAATCCCAGGCCTCCTCCTTAACTGTCTCTCTCAAATCCAATGGAAAGTCCTTCGTTGTATTGACCAGATATTACCTGACAACAGGTTCCGGGGACTACAATTTAACCTCTGCTTCACCTGCCTGAGCTTCAATTCCAACCCCATCTTGCGTGCAATAAATGACTCAGTTGAGTTTGCAGAAAAGGTCTCATCCTAGCAAGTTTGCAGGGCTAGAATCACAAATCACAAACTGACGTGGCTCTCGGATATCTCCTACTTTTACCGGAATGGGGGCAGTGATTTGATTGGTGCACTCTTGGTTTGTAATACCTGCAACTTGAACTTCTTTTCCATAGAGGGGTAGGTTTGGGACCTCAGCTGTTCTAACTGTTGAATGAGTTGTTCCGTTGTCTATCAAGAAAGATACGGGATGTCAGATAAACTCTCCGCCCATGTATGCTCCACTCTGATCCACTTCCTGGACTGCGCCAAGTATGCACTCCTCCTTCCCTCTCAAGCACCATCATTGCTCCTAATTGAAATCCATGGAGGGCTCGAACATCATTGGGACAGGGCCTCCTTGTGACTTCATGGTGTTCTGGGGTACACTTTGACTTGGTTGGAGATGAGGAATACCTCCCTGCGTTTGTGTAGGGTTGAAGACTGTGCTTCTAAATCATAAATTCTTCTCTTCAACTTCTCGATTTGAAGGACGTTAAAGTACCACTCAATGGGAATAAGAGTTACCCATCTTTGGACGTATATTAATGAACATGTATAACCCTTTCCTTGCTGCCATTTCCCTAGGTGGCACACCTTCATGAGGAAACTTCTCACCCTTATTTAAGTCCTTCTCTTTCTTTGACAAGGAAGTCCACATCTTGCAAAGGCTCAATCACTCCTCATTTCAATATCTTCTTCGGCACAAACAAGTTTGCTATTCGTCCACCAATACCAGCTCAACTCTGTCAAATATCACCCTATCACAGCACAGCTACAGTGTCTTCCAGTCAATCACTCAGTGGCACTTTAGTAACAGAACGCCCTAATGCCACCCGGCCATTCCAAACTGATTTACAACTTTTCCACCATTTACCTGCTTCAACTGAACAAAAGGTTTCTATAGCAATAAGAATGCAGCCTACTTTCATACAGCAGTGAGCCCTCGACCTGCGAAAGCCACTGTACTCAATTTATCCACTCCTCGTGCACTAAGAAGCGAACTGCCACTGAGCTTGGTTAATGCGTTCGTACAAGAAAGTTATAACTCTGCCTTGGTGTAAATGATAGTGCCTCAAAGTACACCTCACCTAGGAAGCAAGTTCAGACATTCAATGTTATAACTTGAGGTACCTGTCTTTAACTTTATACCATCTGTTGGACTTGGCCCTTTTGCAGGGTCATCCCTAAACTTTTGCCTTTCTCCTAGCCTTTTTTCTGACATGGTGTTGGTGGTTTTAGGATTCTGGGCACTTTAGCACTGCTGTTCAGTGTAAAGTGCGCGTGCTCTCTGTGATAAATATGGTAAGATTGGTCTACACCTGTTTGGCCTATTTAATTTACCTGTCAGTCCCTTGTAAAGTGGTATCCCATATACCCAGGGCTGGTAAATTAAATGCTACTGGCGAGCTTGCAGCGCTGATTGCGCCACCCACCAAAGTAGCCTTTCAAACCTATCTCAGGCCTCTGCCATTGCAGGGCCTGTGCGCGCAGTGTTACTGCCGCTGTGACGTGGCACCTAAAGTGTGTGCCATGTCCGTGACCCCCTTTTACTACATATCAGTCACCCCTAAGGTAGGCTCTAGCTAGCCCTATGGGCAGGGTGCATTGTAGGTAAAAGATAGGACATGTACCTTAAGTGTGTGACATGTCCTGGTAGTGACAAACAGCCATTTTGGTTTCTCACTACTGTGGGGCTGCCCTCCCATAGGATTGCATTGGGGATTCCCTGATAAGTGTTTCAGTGGTAATTCCTGATATTAGAGGTGCAGCGTGGTCAAGTTTGGTATATTTGGAATAGTGATAATAAATGCTGCGCAATGGTGTGCGCAGATTTATTATAACTATTTTAGAAATGCCACTTTTAGAAGTTTTGCAACAGGGGAGTTTGGCCCAACAAGGGACATGGGTCAGGTAGGGCCGGAAAATTATACACATGGGGAGTGAACCTAACCCTCGTATCACTTAGATGTGTTTATCCAATTCACGCTACGATCAAACAATGAATTACTTATGTATGATCGGATCTTTTTATTTTCCTTTTTCTTTATAAAAGTTCAAAGAGATTTTTATGAAATATTCAAAACATATGAAAAAGTATACAATGCAGTCATAGCACATTTATATACGACAATGCAATATAGTCATTCCAATCAATTACACATAACAAAAACAATGCGACATATCTAAACGATTCGAATCGAATAGCGACAAACAAAACAACACTATTTTGTATATCAATATTGAATTATATAGAAAACATTTACTCATCCTACAACCCCTAAACTATCAGTAGGAGGTGTCTAGGACAAACATTGGGAATACTTAAAAGTCCTACAACAGGGGTGAACAGAATTGTAGTATAACCCTCAGTGAGGAAAGGAATTCAATTCAACACTCCTCGATGTTTGATGGACTGCCAACGCGTTTTGAGTCCGGGCAATACGTACAGGGGCTCTCTTCAGGGCTTCTTAATTTAAAAAAACGATGGTGTTGTCTGTAACAAGTATACAAAAATTGGATTTTAGATTGGTAACTATCGGGGCTCCCACCATTCTAAACATTTCAAATATATTCATTTATTTACCCCACTGGAAGTCTCTGGTGGGAAGTATTTCTTCTGTCACGCTCAATTTTCTCATAAAAAGTAGATGGAATAATTTCTGTTGAAGACAGAAAAAATTGACTACTGAGATATTTCATCTTTATTGTTCCACTAATCTGTATGGAATATATTTTCAGCAGGGGCCTACCTTTTTTTCTTTTTCTAAGTCACGGTCCTTCGCTGTTTTCACGATTGATGACTGTGTGGGTCACTATGGGAAATAGGCTAAGTTTTATTCATGGTATTTTTAAACTCACTTGCAACACAACTCGACATGGCTCTATTCAAAATAACATTCCTGGGGGTAAAAAGTTTTCATCCGCCGCCGCTTTCGTTAGCAAACAGTCCGTCGCATGTCACGTGGCTGTTTCCTTTAAAGTATGCTGTGAGGAATGAGACGCTTATGAGCAAAACTTTGACCACGATTCAAAGTCGCCACCCTCCCTCCACAGATAAAAGAGAGTTAAGGGGGCATACCTTTCAAATGCAGTAAGAGCAACAAATGCGGCTTCCGTCTTACTCTTCAAATAAACTTTCGTAACTCCTCGCAAAACTGCAAAAGGAGGATAAAAATCAGCCCGGTTTAGTTTCCACTTTGCGACATTTAATTTGATTGAAGTAGATGGCTTGCTCGATCGCGTACCTGCTTTTGGGTCATTCCTCGCTGCATCATACTTCCTGTCAGCTGTCTGTCTCACAAACAAGGTGAAGAAGCGTATCGTCTCAAGCTCCCTTACATAACGTTCCACCATAGAGTACTTGGGAGTTGTATTTTAGAAGCTTAGCCAATGAAATCATTATGCTTATTTACGGGCACTCATCAACATCTGTGGTGCATTCTGGTTATTGTAGTTTTCTAAGTTTTTGACAGCTCAGTCATACTATTAAGGCCAGTCAGGACACTATTAAATTTTAGAATAAGGTATGCTTCTTTTTGAAGTAAAGCATTATCAATATCCATCAAACGTTGTGATGTATTGAAGGAAGCCAAGACTGTCCATTTGAACTGATTTTCACTATGCAATTTTTCAACAAAATGCTCAACCATGGGAGCAGTTGTGATCTTTTTCTTAATTCTAGAATGGTGTTGTGTGATTCTTGTGTTTATTTGTTGGTTTGTCTTCCCTATGTATGTTTTTCTGGCAAGGGCAAACAATTGCATAGACCACGTTTTTGGTTTTGCAATTGGTAAAGTCTGTGTGTTTCCATTTGATCGCGTTATGAGTAAACTCAGTTCCTTCAATTGTTGTGGTGCAAGCCACACAGTTGCCACACTTCCTGTGGCCTTCTATTGGTTTCAAGTGCCATTGTGTTGATAGGTTATTCTTTGCTTTTGGAAGAGAGCTATCAGCTCGCACAATTTGTTGTCCTATACTTTGAGTTCTTTTCATGGCAAAAAGCGGTTTTGGAAAAGGGCATTCGAGATTTTCTAACAAATGCCAATTTTTCAGAATGATCTGCCTGAATTTGTTGGTGTCTGGGGTAAATGTCGACACACACACCAATTTCTCAAGTACTGATTTTTCTTTAACTTGAAGAAGGACTTCCTGAGGTGTGTACCTTGCTCTTTTAGTCGAATGCTTTAACAGCTTTTGGGATAGCCTCTTTTGACCATTTCTTTACAAACGCATCTGCGTGTTCCTCAAAGTCGGTGTTTCTTGAGCAATTTCGTTTTAATTCTTAACAATTGCCCATAAGGAAGATTTTCTTTGAGGCTTCTGGGATGTGCACTCGTATGGTGCAAGATAGTGTTTTTGTCTGTCTCTTTTCGATAAAGCGACGTCTTTAACTGATTGTCAGAGGGAAAGATTTTAACATCTAAAAAGGTCAATGAAGTTTTGCTGTAATTAACAGCAAACTTGATGTCTTCATGGCGTGTGTTTAACCATTCATGGAACAACATCAACTCATCTGAGTTCCGCTGCCACAGGAACCAGATGTCGTCGATGTAACGTAGCCACTGTTGGATTTTGTGTTTGAACGGATTATTGTTAAAAATGAATTTCTCCTCATATTGAGCCATGAAGAGGACTGCCATCTCTGGAGCGAAGGGACAACCCATGGCGGTCCCCTTCACTTGAATATAGAATTGGTCTTCAAACTTGAAAAAGTTTTTCTTTAAGGCAACTTCTGCTAGCTGTAAAATAAAGCTTGTGGGTACCCTATGGGGGCGCACCCTACTCTCAAGATATACTTCAATCACCTGCAACGCTTCCTCGTGTGGTATCTGAGTGTATAATGATGTCACATCAAATGACACCATAAGTTGAGTATGTTCATCAAATGGAGATCCTTCTATCTTATTAATAAAGTCTGTAGTATCTTTGAGATATGACGGAACATCGACGAGAAAGGGCTTTAGAAAGAAGTCGACATATTTAGAGATTGGCTCAAGGACGGAGTCACACCCTGATACTATTGGTCTTCCGGGGGATCATTCAATCTTTTATGTATCTTTGGTAGGAAGTAAACTATCGGTGTTCTCGGAAATTTCTTTCCCAAAAATTCAAACTCCTTAGGTCCCTTAGGTCCCAAGATTCCTTCCTGTAAGCCTATCGATAGTATTTGAAATATGGTATCTTGTATCAATTGGCATTTCTGTGTGCTATGTGTCTGCCTGCCTGATGTGAATTGCATGTCTGGCTTGTGAGTGACAGGGGCTGGGAGGTGTGTGTTGCTCCAGGAGGGGCAGGGTGAGTCAGCACTAGGCTGAATGGGACATCTGTGCTGGGAGTAGTGGGAGGAGTAATCCCCTGACTCTGAATAGGACTGTGCCCAGCCTGCACAATGCTGGCTCCGCCCCTGTGGTGCGTCTGAGCACCTAGCCCCCACCTGACAAAGGGGAAGAGGAGCTTGGAAAACAAAGTACTCCAAATCCCCCTGAACCAGTTGCATCTGGTTCCCCAAACCCTACACTGCAGACAAAGGATTATGTGGTATAAATAAGGAGGCTGTGACCCCATGAAAATGTTCTGTACTTTTGGTGCTATTCCTGACTTGCTGGGTGCTTGCTGCTGCTGGGGCCCAGGAGGAACCGCCATGGGGGCTTACCTCCCTGCTGGAGTGCCCTGTGTGCTGGCCTCCCTGGGCCCAGCTGTGGCCCTGGACCTGGAGGAACTTTTGCTGGACTCATTCTTTCTACTGCAGGATCTTGGCTGCATCTAGCGCCTCGTGAGCGCTATGCTTTATTTTTATTTCCCCAGAAGGGAAGAGCGTGGGCTACGCAGCGCTGCTGCCCATCCTTTTGGAGGGAATCCCGATGTGAGGGATTCCACCATGATACTGGAAATGGCGGGTGCCCACCCCGCTTATTTTGATAATAATTGCGGGAGTCCACCCCGCTTCGATACCGCGTTTTGATGGTGGGGGCGAGTGCCCACCCCGCAATGGTCTGTGCTTGTAACGGGAGCCTACCCCGTATTGCCGCCGAGTAAGGTGCTGCCGGGCCGCTTCCAGCGCGACCCGGAAGCCAGACAGAGTCAGCCTGGCTGTGGGCGGAGCCACAAGACCGGCAACAGAAGCCGTCCGGAGGAAGTCCGGCGGGAGCCCACCCCGCCTTCGTGGATACAGTGTAATGCGGCCGGAGCAGGATTCCAGGCGGGGCTCCCGTGATGAGGACAGAGCCCCACATGCCGCCAGGAGAGAAGAGAGCCCGGTGAGTGGGGCTACATTGGGGCTTTCCTTCGTGCCGTGAAGGAGACCGGAGGAGTGAAGAGAGGCGAGCCTCCCCACAGAGCCCGGTGAGTGAGGGCTTGGTGTTGACCCTTTGGTTTTCCTGAGCGGTCCCGCCATTGCGGGCCGCTCCAACGTGGGCCACATTGCTCGTAGGGCCCCCGTGGGGTCCAGAGGGCCCCGGGTGCCCGTGCCTTTTGTTTAGGCAATCCCAGCTGCCCCGCCTGACAGTGGGCAGCTGCAGCGTTATGGGCATTTTGTTGTGGAGTCCCAGAGTGGGGGTCCAGAAGGCACAGTGGTGCCAGAAGCGATTGGCAAATCCCAGCTGCCCTACGAGAGCGCAGGCAGCTGCAACATGGGGCACATTTGTTTAGAGGGCACAGTGACTGCCAGTGCCCCCTGTACTTTCACAGCTGCAACGTGTTGGCATATGATTAGAGAGTCCCAGAGAGGGGCTCAGGAGGCATGCTGGTGCCAGGGCTCATTTTCACAGCTGCCCAGCAATTAGTGGGCAGCTGCTACGTTTAGGCTTGTGCAACTGTGCACGGTTGATGCCTGCATTGGCAGCCAGGGGCTAATGGGATAGCCCTGGCGAAGCCCTGACTGTGCGGACGTAGGGCATTTGTGCCCCAGTGGAAGGCCAGTTGGCCTGTGGGTCATTTCAGTGTTTAGGCTCCTGAGGGTTAGGATAATGTGTTTATGCCTAATGCAATATTGCGTAATGTGTTTATGCTAAGGAGGTTTGGGGCCTAACGTGTTACTGCCTAATGTCATGTTATGATGTTTGGGGAGTACCTATTTGCGTAAGGTGTTTATGCTTATGAGGTTATTGCATAATGTGTTTATGCTGGTGAGGCCCATTGCATAATGTGTTTATGCTGATGAGGTTTGGGCCTAATGTGGGTTTATGTCTAATGCTAATAGGATAATGCTTAGGTCATTATGGTACCAGTAGTTACTGGTTGTGTTTTATATTTGCATTTACTTACCTGTTCTGATGGTTCTGACCGTGGCCCGATTGGCCTGGTCCTGTATATAATCCCCTGTGAATATTGCCTAGTGCCAGTTGGCACAGTGTAAATGCGTGATTCTGTTTCTAATGTGTTTATGACAATACAAAGGCTATTTTTTATATATCCTTGTGTGGAGTTCCTTTTGTGGTGTGCCTAGTGTGTTGCTGCTGTGTGTGTGTGTTGCGCAAACGCTTTACACATTGCCTCTGGGATAAGCCTGACTGCTCGTGCCAAGCTACCAAGGGGGTGAGCAGGGGTTATCTTCAGCATGTAACTCCCTTGCCCTGACTAGAGTGGGGGTTTCTGCCTGGCTTTAAGCGCAAGCCATAGCCAACCAGAAATCCCATTTCTAACACCATCTGTGAAACAACTTCCAACATTCGTCTCTTTCAAATGTCTAAGAATATCATCAAAGCAATAATGTGGTTCCCACAAGTCCAGCAATCAAAGCCATGTAATAGCTACTCTCAAAACCTGTCGACTGCATTCCACCACAATAAGTCAACTACAACTGCACTATTCCACAACTACTTTTCCCACATTTTGCATGCAGTCCATATTGATACTTACATCGTTGTTTCTTCTCCAGTCACCTCGTCTCTCCGGCACCAGGATCCGGTTGGGACTTTGTCAATTTAAATCTCAGGAGAAACCGTCTAGTCAATAAAGGTGCAGTACTCGGTTCTACAGCCAATTCGTTTTTCAGTTTTAGGTCAGCTCCAATTAGAACCAACACCTCTGCTATCAGATCTGTTGGCGCTCAAACTTATCCTAAAAGCTAACTCCTGGGGCATGCCAATAGCTAGGACCTGGTGGGGTGTAATCCCGTTATGGACTTTGGTGCTCCCCAACCAGAGCTGTCACTTTCTATTAGATTAAGCTCAGTAGCAGATACTGTAACCTTCCTGAAAGAATGACAGGCAAGGGTTGTCGTTGCAATGCCTTATTTAAATGAATAATAGACAAATTACATAGAACATGCCATTAGTAAATTTAGTAGCAAATCATGCAGATCATAAGTACAGAGAACTGGTTACAGTTCTAAATAAAATCCAGCAAAGATTTGCCTTCTAAAGGTGGGGAATAAGGTCTCCTGTACGTGGAAATCAATGCTTCCTTTTATAGGACTTCTAACAAAGATGTTCATACATTCTAGAAGAGTATATGGTCCTCAGGATATGCACCAATAGAGAACAAGCAAAAGGAAATATTTTAATAAAGAATACATTTGCAGTTTCTCTCATGGTAGTAATATATTGGGTTTGCAGGCATTCTCACAGCTTATTCAAGCATTACAATTCATACATTGTACAGTGATAGTCTTGGACAGTTGAAATGTACTTGGTTAGGTACTGTGACGGAAAGTCTCTGGGAACACTCTCTGGCTATTCGTGTGATTCTCACAATTCTTTATTTAGAACAAGAAGACAGCTCGAGTCATCACGTGATATATCATGAAGTTGGTGCAAGATGGAGGACAGTGTAAACACAACCTAAATTATCTTAAGCTCAATTTATTATGCATTTATTATGCAGGAAGACAGGCAACTCTCACAGTAGGAATGTCCTCTCTTTTTTCTGGAGAATCTACTTATGCTTCTTCATTTTTTGAGGAGGAAACCGGGAATGAGAGAAGTCTGAATTCTGATGACTTCACCACTGCTTCCATTTTTCACTGTGGTATTAATAAGACACTAGGATGCTGCTTGGAACTCACTGCAGTGCCCACCAATAGCAAACTTACACTTACTCGCCCCAGCACTAATATAAATACTGTTTGTTATTCTTCTCCTGTTCAATTGCTTCAGTGTGACTGCACTCCAAATATTGCATGGATTTCAGTCATTGACAGGGTGCCAACCATTCGCAGTGCTACTTTCTCCTTGCCTTCAAAGACATTCCAAAACACTTCTGGCTTGTCTCTGATTCCTAGTCCCCGTGAATCTGCAGTGGGCTCCTGGTGCAGCAGTGGTTTGAGGTCACTTTTCCAAACCACCTTTTGTGGTCAGCAATGAAAAGCCCAACAACAGTACTGGACACATACCTCCCAACTACCATGACACAGCATGCAGACCCTGTCTCTCGAAGACCGAATTAAAATGTAGGGGAAACAAAAACACACATGTAAGCAGATTTAGATTCTCGACAGGACTTCCCACATGGGTATTTGTCCCACACAGAACAACGGTGCTGATTTTTCTCCCATATCATCCCTGGTAGAATGTAGATAACACATTTACTTCCGGGTCATTTTAACACAATAAGCATACTTTAGCATCACATTTACATGTGCAGAATGTTTTATCTTGTAAAAAATCTGGATAGTATGAACATAGTATTAGTATTACACTTCTCTTTTTTTAGCTAGCATTTCTAGGATCCTTTTTAATCGCATACAAGTTAGAAATCTTCTCCAAACATAAGAGTAATCTTTTCAGAGCCGGGTTTCATCTTTTACAGCTCTAAATGTATGGGTCAATCATGACCTTTGGTGGCTCTTTTACCGACGGGCTCTCTTTGATGCTCACGGACACAGTCCACACTGCACCTGCCAGCGACAGGGTAGCGCTGCTGTCCTCAGTCGGGGAATGTTTGCTCCATCTTCACCAGCCGTCCTAGGCCTGTTGCATGTGGTTACAAACCAGTGATCCTCGTAGACGACATCACTTTCTAATTCGCTCCATTCATTTAAAGAAATCGTGGGGCATATTAGCAAGGGCTTTATCGCCGCTTTAGCGGCACTTTTTGCCGCTAAAGCGGCGATAATTTTATCGCCCTATTAGCAAGCTGTCGCTAACAGGCGTTAGCGACAGCTTTCAGGCGTTAGAGGCCGCGTTTTCCATCGCCTTGCATGTCAGCGATAATTATTGCTAATGACATGCAAGGAAGGCGTTCCCTACTAAAAGCGACTGAATACAGTCGCTAACACCACTACCCCCTATTAGCAAGGCAGGCGAAGCGATAAAATAGTCGCGCTAAGCGCGTTTATCGCTAGATTTTAACACCTGCTAGTGAGGATGACTTACCTGTTTGAAGTATAGGAGGTGGATTCTACTGCTGAATCCACCTTAGCGTTAATGCGAGAATATCGCTGGTTTTCCAGCGATATTCTCGCATTATTTCGCTATCGCTGGAATAATAATCGCCATAGCGCTAATTGTTGCTAATACAGCGTTAGCGTGGCGATATATTCCAGCGATAGCTGGCGATAAAATATTTCGCGCTAAGCGCGCTCTTCGATATTTATCGCATTTTGTTGCTAATATGGCCCCCTATTCTCTATTCTAAGTTGGTCCTGTGATTACCTCATGGTATTTATTGCCCGCGTCTCAGGCCTTCTGCTCAGACCTTAGGCTGCCGCCCCCACTGCAACCGTCCCAGGTACCGTCCTGATGGTCATCCAGTGTAAAGAAATGTTAACATGTATTTGGGGTTATCCACCATCTATGCTTGATTGCTGCATTTATTATTGCTGTACGTAGCTGACAACCACTGATTAACTGATTGGCTCCCTTCACATTAATGCACGTTTTTCATTCACTTGAGCAGTAAGTCGTCTCACCTGGAAGTCTTGCAGCACCATATGTGTATATAGATCAATTTGACTCTGAACTTAGTACCTTTCTATTCTTGTACCTGTTTTGATATTGAATACGTTCCATAATTCTGTCCAACTCCGATGTGGCCATTATGCTTGATTACTCATTACTGCACTATATGTTACATGATTAATTTACTCTTTGAGTCACGTAGTTTCTTTTCCATGACATACATGCATTTTGCAGAATATTTTCTCCGAAGAAACTTTTGTTTAATGTATAAATGATCTCTCAATGGTCAGTGACCTGGGATACAATGATCTGACACTTAGGTTTTGTTTCTAAATTGAGATGCGCTGATCAGCAAAGTAGACGAGCAACAGTGTGTGGGATTGGTCATAGAGCCTGAATTTGCAGTAGTGATCCTGACACTGGTACAATGAAAGGCACTGATCTCATATTCTACGCTTGTTTGGAATGTTCTAAAGGAACAGAAAACAATCTGTGGGACAATGTTTACGTCAGTATCACCTGATGTACAATGCTTTAATTTCTGCAAACCAGATTACTGAATGCCAACGATTAGCTAAAATATTTATCTTAGATGAATTCATGTTCGATTTGTTGGTCGCCACCCAGCTGTTGATAGGTGTGTTATTATTCAGTAGGGAAAATAGCATCTATTCTTTAAGCACCTGCAGACAATTCATGTTGTTGTGTGCTCTATATGTGCATTCTTCCTGATTGGATTCAGTGCATGCTCCTACTATTACCAAAATGGTTCTCTTATTGTGCTGTTATTATTTGTTATGCTAAATTGAAGTAAATCTGTTATAGCATATTGGACAGTCCAATGTAGGCAGTAGACCTGCGTAAGTGTTCCAAACATCCACCTGGCACCAGGAAAAGACAAATCTCCTTCTGATTCAAACTCAATTGAATAAGTGCATTCTTGGCAAGATTTCACAGCCCTCCACAAGCTGATATCATTTTCTAGAGTCATTTTCAGTTAGCTGTGGGCAAGAATACATTTAGGCCTGACATCTGATTCGATAAAGCCAATGTCTACTGTCTTCAGAAAGCAGGCTCAGGAAGATTCTTCTTTACAGGGTAGAGACACCAAGCTAGTGCAACTGGAAAATCCTGCCGCTGCTCAACTTCGACAAACTAAGATCACCTTTTTATAGCACCAAATACACTGCTAAGATTGGGGTGGTAGAATTGTGCAATTGGCATCTATTCAACCTCGAATAGCAAATAGATGGAAGGATATTTACACCTTCCACAAGCCTGGTGACAGCAGTTTATGATATGAACATTAGAGAATATATGGTCATTTACAGAGGGCCTAAACTGTTGATTTGCTTGGACAGTAACTTGAATAATAGGTAAGGATTAGAAGGTTCAGACACTGAGGGGCCGATTCCGATTCGGGTCGGAAATCTCTCCGACTGAGCCGGACCCGGAGAGATTTCCGACCGAATCGGACCCTAGCAGCCCGACTGAATGAGTACGATGCGCACGTATGCCATCGGACTCGAGTCGGTCGGACTCCCATTGAAGTCAATGGGAGCCGGTCGTACAACGCGTACGCAGGCTCCCATTGACTCAATGGATGCGAGGCGAACAAGGGCGCCCCCTACAGCGTGTACGCGGTGAAGCGACTCGCGCCGTACACGCACAGGTAGGGGGGACCCATGGGTCCCCCCTGTGTGCGACTCGCGCGGCTACGCGTACAGGGGGGTCCGACACGGACCCCAAAAGTACGGCTCCGACTGCTTCTTCGAGCCGGACGGCGGGAGTCGGTCGGACTGCTCGCGGCGCGCATCGTACTTGCCCGGCCGGAAAACGTCTCCATTGCGAGGTGCGCAGCGCATCCGTGCGAGTCGGTCGGTGCGGTTGGGACGGGCGTACGATTCGGTCGGCGAATTTGCACGCACTCGCATCGTACTCGTTCGCCCGGACGCACGTACGAATCGGTCGGGAATAAGGGCTCCGAATCGGATCCGGTTCAGCCGAATCCGATTCAGTGCCCTACCGGCCGAGATCGGAATCGGCCCCTGAGTCTAGGATTTATCTTCCAGACACCCAAAGATCAATTGATAAGCTAACTTTAGGCCCCCAGTTTTCGAAAGCTGTAGGGATACCCTACCCTTCAGCAAGAAAAGCATGCACAGGTCTGTAGCGGTCAGGATTATATGGGTCTGGTAACAGGTTATCTATATGATGAGAAAAAATTGATTTTACATTAAATGAATCATTGACCAGCCTCATAGAAACAACAGAAAAGATGGTTGGAAGCAAAGGAAAATGAAATTAGCTATTCGATGACCATAGTCAAGAAGCTGTCTAGGCAAATCCATCAAGGCCCAGTGATGTTCATTTGAATCAGATATCTATTGAGTACCCAGTCACAGGCGCATTAAGTAGGTTTGCAACAAATGAGAGGAGTAGGATAATAGAACATTTGTTTTTTAGTTATTAAACAGGAGTCTCCTGCAATAGTTTTTTTTGTATATAGCATATATTTTGGAGATAATATATATTTAAAGCCCAAATTTAAAGGTCACATTTAAAGTAATGCAGAAGAACTGTGGTCTTATTTTTTTGTTAATCCCATTTGGAATTAAGTATTTTTTTTTAGCAAAGATAGAGAACTATTTATGAGTGCCGACTATTGCTCTATGGTTACGGACAAAAAACAGAAATGTTTATTATAGCAAACTTCAGTATATACAAAACATAAGACATAAAGGGCCTGATTTGGATGTCGGTCGGAAAGCCTGAGACCGCAGGTTGGAGGCTTTCCATCTGACATCTAAGGTTTAAATTCCGACCGCTGTTTTTCAAAGATGGCGGTCGGAGTTTAAACCATCTGGTTAATCCGACTGTGTTCTGATGGGCTCAAGGAGCTGTTCGGCAAGTTGGAAGGGCCTCATAATCTATAAAAGATGGTGTTTCTGGTGTGGGGATTATGATGCCACTTTCTGACAGCAGTTGTATGTTGGCCTTTCTGACATGGAATTGCTGTCAGAAAGTACCTTTGGGGCCCCTAGCAGGGCCCCCTTCCCTCTGGTTGGAGCCCTGGGGGGCACACATGGTGGCCCCCTTCACATTCCTGCACCGTTCAGCAGGCACCATAAGGTGATGTGCAAAATGTTACATTTTTCAATGTGAGCTTGTGCTGAAGGTGGTTTCGGCCCGCCGCACATGCTCCCATTAAAAAATGAAAGTTAGCAACCGAAACGGTGTAATGAGGGCCAAAATGTGGCAGGAAATATTGAGTAATAATGATGCACTATGAGTTGTAGTAAATGAGATATAGTAAAGTATGGAAACATTATCACATGGAAAAATTATCACAGTTTAATGTTCCACCTTTGACACCGTCCCGCACTCTATCCTCCTGCACCCACTATCAGCCATGGGTGTGGGACGTGCTGTGTGGGACTGGTGCAAGTCCTTTTGATCTTTAGAGGACAAATAGTTTGGCTTGCCCCTTTTTCTCCGAGGTCAACGCAGCCAACCAAGGGGTCCTGCAAGGCTCCTCGCTAAGCTCTACCTGTTCTTATGTTTTTATGTCCCCCTTGGCTTCTGTAGTTGAGCTGTTTGGATATAAAATCATCACATACACCGACAATACTCAGCTGCCCTTTACCTTCGATGGTTCCCATGCCTCTATTGCAGCATCTTTCACGGGCTGCATGCAAGCTCTCTTTGACTAGGTGCAGAGCTGTCAACCACCCTTTCCATGAGGTCACATATCTCTGTGGTGGTGGACCAATGATTCACAATGCTCCGCACTATTAAGAAATTCCTCCCTCTCCTGCCTTTGAAGGCGAGAAGACTGGTGATCCATGTGCTGATCAACTCGCGCCTGGATTAAGCAAACACCCTCTATCTTGGACCAGTGGAAGCCCTGGTGAATCGACTACAGTTGGGCCAAAATGCAGCTGCTAGGCTTCTTCTGCATCTATCTAAGTACTCTTTGACCATGTTGGCCCTGAAAGCTCTACATTGGCTAGCCATCAGGAAATGGATTCTATTCAAAGCCTTAGTTTTGATTCACATGTCAGTGTATCTCTTAAGCCCTGGTTTTCTGGCGAAGAAATTTGTCCAGTACTGCTGCTCTAGAGCGCTAAGCTCTGCTTCTGCTTCACTTCAGTCAATCTCGCGCTTCAAACGTATCCGAAGAGATGGCAAAGCATTTTTCTTGCATGTTGATAGAGCATTGAATGAGCTCCCACTCGAACTGCATCTGATCTCTTCTGAGAGTACTTTTCTTAAAAAACGTATAACTTGGCTTTTTTCTGTGGGGCTGTAAGGTCTTGTTTAGTGGGCGCGTACCATGGGCTCTTCTCGTTAGCACCAGGATAGTCCTCGGAATATCTAAGCGCTCTATGGGCCCGATTCACAGAACTAACTTACGACAAAATCCTAAACTTACTACCATTTTGGTATTCACAGAATGAACTTACTCATTTTGGTATTCACAGAATGAACTTACTCATTTTGGTATTCACAGAATGAACTTACTCATTTTGGTATTCACAGATGGCACTTACACATTTTGTGTAACTTACTCATTTTGTGTAACTTACACATTTTGTGTAACTTACTCATTCTGTGTAACTTACACATTTTGGTATTCACAGAAGGCACTTACTCATTGATGAGTAAGTGCCTTCTGTGAATACCAAAATGAGTAAGTTCATTCTGTGAATACCAAAATGGTAGTAAGTTCATTCTGTGAATACCCAAATGTGTAAGTTCATTCTGTGAATACCCAAATGTGTAAGTTCATTCTGTGAATACCAAAATTGTTGTAAGTTTAGGATTTTGACGTAAGTTAGTTCTGTGAATCAGGCCCTATAAATCTCAAATTCATTCATTTATTCATTCATTCATTTAGCGACCCTCAGCATTTTGAACCGGTGCAACCTGAAGTTGGGACTGTATGGCGTCTGGTGCCCGAGCAGTCAAACTATTTTTGAAGAGGTTGGCACCTGTGTGCCTGTCTAGAACATTGTTACTTAGTCTACATTTGGGCTGCTCCAAATAATGACTTACTAGGCTACTTCACAATATGTGGACAACCAAAGAATCAACAATAATCCAGTATTTTATAAAGGCCTATAAACTTTCATGTTGCTCCAATTTCCCAATTAAATATACATGTGTCATTTTTAAATCGTCACTGTGTTGATTAAAGTATACAATTCTGCATAGGATTTTCTCTTCAGATTTCAACAGCAGGGCGTCTATGTCCAGGTTACCCAATTATAAAACATACCTTTCTTTTCACACATGATCATTCAGTATTCAAACTGGTGACAAGAAATATAAAAACAAAGCCATCCTTGTGTGTTTGAATCTGTGCAAGGAAGAGTGCAAAATAAAAAGGGCTTGTGAGAAACAGGAGCTGAAAAAGAGCATGATATAAGCAGGATAATGCAGTGTTTCAGAGATAAAGTGTGTGAGAAGGGTAACTAAGTGGGATTTGTTAGGGAAATGATTGGAAAGAGAAATGGAATGTGTGCATGTGTTTGTGAGAGGAGCATGTCACTGAGATGTGGGGCTGGAGGAGTGTGGGACAGAAAAGAAGAGCTTTGAAAGAGGAGTGTGAAATGGTTAGATTAGAAGACATGTGAAAGAAGGATGTGAAAAAGAAATGTATGAGAGACAATAGTGAGATGATTGTCAGAAAGAGTAGTGTGTGTGTGTTGAGCTTTAAGGAAGTGAGAAGGATAGAGAGAGCTGGGTTTCAGAGTATGGACAGAAATGGGTGTGCAAATGAAAAGTGAGAGAGGACAGTATGCAAAATGGAGAAAGGAAGGTAGAGGCTTGAGAAGAGAAAGTGTGAGGCTCATGCATTTAAAACAAGCATTGGCAAAGCCAATAGGTCTCGCCTATGCGTACGTTGTTGGCTTTGCCAATAGTTTCTCATTGGTGTGACCAATTGGCATTTGATATCCCTCGCTGTCTGTGAACACCAAGCTGCACGGGTTGAAGGCATCATCTGTCCAGCCACGCTTAGGAACAGACTAAGGGGCATATTCACAAGGACTTATCGCCGAGTTATCGCCACCTTAATGCATCAAAAGTGGAAATAGATTTAACGCCCCATTCACAAGCGGGTGCAAACTGCAGACATCGCCAGTATTCCCGCGATAACTGCCACAAAATTTATCTCCACGGGTGACACCACCAACTAACCCTAATGAGATGCATAGTAGACGTTCCCGTGCAAAAACTCACGAAAACACCACAACACCACTTTCACAACGAACTGCCAGATCGGCGATGCGAACCAAAAACAGGCGATAAGCCGCGGAAGCAGCAGGGAATTAACACCTGCCTTCTGCTGGTGTTAAGCAGGACGACTACCTGCAGTATCAAAGGGAGCCCAGCCAAGAGCCACATCTGAAGACCCACAGATGCCATGGAGCCAATGATCATGCAGCCCAGAGACCCATGAGGGCCACAACACCCACCTCCACCACCCCCAGGCCCGCCATGACCCCCAGGACCCGCCCCGCCCCCCCAGACCACCACAGAGGCAGCGTACACAAAGACAGCGGACCCACCGTAAACGCACCAGCCGCACAGACCTAACGCCGGAGGAGGCCATTGTCCACTACAGGCCCAAAAGGACAACCATCCCCCGCATCCTGACCCACATCGCCCACCTGCTGACGGTACCAACACAGCGAACAACCAACATCCCTCCGCAGACAAAGCTGCCGCTGTGCTGCACATGTTGGCCTCTGGTACCTTCCAACCCACAACTGCCAGAGTCGGAGGAGTCTCACAGCCAGCCCTATCCAAGTTCATCCCACCTGTCCTGGATGCCATCATCAGCCTGGTACCCCAGCACCTCCACTTCACCCACACTGCGCAGGAGCAGCTGGAGACCAAGCAAGGCTTCCACGCAATAGCTGGATTCCCTCACGCGTTGGGGGCAATCTACTGCACACATGTACCCCTCGTGCCACCTGCTGACACTGCACACAACTACCGCAACAGAAAGCATACGCATTCCATCAATGTGCAGGCAATAGTGGACCACCGGGGACTCCTCAATAATGTTGTGGCCAACTCCCCAGGCAGTGTGCATGATTCATACATCTCCCGACAGTCCATCATCAACCAGCGCTCCCAGGATGGCATCTATGGAAATGCATTGCTCGTTGGTAAGTACCAAATGAACACACCACACACCTCCACTCCACAGTCATGCAACTCACGACACCGGC
This sequence comes from Calotriton arnoldi, assembly GCA_963921515.1. Classification (NCBI taxonomy): domain Eukaryota; kingdom Metazoa; phylum Chordata; class Amphibia; order Caudata; family Salamandridae; genus Calotriton; species Calotriton arnoldi. The sequence continues at coordinate 2,107,988 of CAWUFW010002494.1, read as the reverse complement.
AATGGGCACGCAGCAAAACTACATGCAACATGCCACACAACATGCCAACCGACCAGACACAACAACACGACTCCATTGGGAACCTGGGCTTGCCATGCACACATTCCAGCCACGGCATGGCACCACAGCAACACAATAGCAGAATGTGAGGAGAGGCTTGGAGCAGGCATGTGCGAGAGCAGCAAGTGACTAATGAATGAGAACCTACCCAATGCCAGGTGTGGCGTGGATGTGCCGGACAGACTTCAGTGTGCAAACCACGGAAATGGCCATGTGGACATTAACTGCTGGTGCATGGAGTGTAGTGGCCAGTGGACGCTACCATGGCCCCACAGGATGTGGGGCAGAACGTGGAAATGTCGCTCGTTACGTCCCCCCCTGTATGCGTGGGCGGAGTGGGTTGGCTCTGCGTACGCCAGGCCTGCGTAGGGGTGTGAATAAAAAGCCTGTCGCACTGGGTGTGGTTCTCATTCGGAATGGACAACGTGTCTGCCAGGGCGGCGCCTCTCAGCCCACCACGAGGCTAGTGCCATGCGCGGCGGGGCCTGCGTTCCTGTGCGCCTGCTGTACACCGGGCCGCTGGTCCCCAGACTCGTCATGCCTGCCCCAGCGCACCAAGGAGGCTCCGCTCACCTGCCGACACCGGCGTGTGTCAAAGAGGGCCCACCACGTGCCGGTGCAAGCTCCAAGCCCCAGTCCTGCGCCCTTTGCAGCCTCCGCAGACCATCGCTGGCCTCCACGATGAAGGCCCATAGTACTCTTTTCTCGTTGACATACCCCACCGGCGTACTCTTTGGTCCAGTTGTTGGCACATGTTGTACTGAGTCGTGATTTTTGAATGGCAGTGACCCCAAGTCTGTGGCAGCGTCCACATCACTATACTCCCTCCGATCAGTGAAGCCAAAGTCTGCATCGCAAGCCTGCGACACGTGGTGCCACTAACCCTGTTCAACGCAAGCCGGCGACACGTGGTGCCACTAACCCTGTTCAACGCAAGCCAGCGACACTTGGATGAGGGCTCAGGCCTACACTGCGGTCCAGTAGGTCCCACATGTGGAACTGTGTCCTGAGTTTTGAATGGCAGTGACCCCAAGTCTGTGGCAGCGTCCACATCACTAAACTCCCTCCGATCAGTGAAGCCAAAGTCTGCATGGCAAGCCTGCGACACGTGGTGCCACTAACCTTGTTCAACGCAAGCCGGCGACACTTGGATGAGGGCTCAGGCCTACGCTGCAGTCCAGTAGGTCCCACATGTGGAACTGGGTCTTGAGTACAGAACGGCAGTGACCAGATGTTTATTGCAGAGTTTATATCACTGAACTCCCTTCGATCAGTGTCCCAAACCCTGCATCGCAAGCACATGACACGTGTCTGTGGGCCCGTGCTGACCGCTGCCCCCGGCCTACACTGCGGTCCAGTAGGTCACACATGTGGAACTGTGTCTTGGGTAAGATATGGAGGAGTCCACACCATTGGACACGCCTCATCGCAGGCGGCATCCCCTATCAGCACTGGTGCCACTAACTCTGTGCGCAATGAGTCATGGGCACTTTCTGGTTGGACTTTGGTGGCATCTGAGTCCATGGTCTGGGGGTTGTCTGCATCATCATCTGGCTGGGACGGACTTGGTGTTCGACATGTGTCTGTTCCATTCTTCTCCACCATAGTGATTGTTTCTGCGTGGTTCTGCCCTCTGCATCATGCCCTGGGGGTACACCTTCCACTGTCCACCGAGACACTCCGCGACAACCCCCTTTGTCATCTACGAGAACCTGCTCGTGACCCTGCCCCAGTGCACCGCAAGTCAGCAGCCCGTGGCGGTAGGCCCGTGCAGGATGCTGTGCATCCAGGGCCACTAACTCTGTGCAGCTCAAGTCATGGAGCCTTTATGGTTGAATGGTTGTGTCCTTAACGATGTACACTGTTGTCGTTTTTTGACTGCACCAGGCATTCCATGATGGCTGGTGTACACACACCCCACACACATCCAACACAGGTGTCACTCGACATGTGAGCCTGCTAATAAAAGTGGCCGGGCGCACGTGCCCGTAGCCATTCACACCATCTAAGCAAGTGTGTCTGTGTGGTCATTATGTCAGCATGATGGGCCCGAGCCTGCAACATCACAGTGTGCTGTCTTCAGCGGACGATACCATGTCACCTCAGCAGTGGCTAAGACTTTGGACATGTAGCTTCGCCCGCCCCCCCCTGCATGCACAAGCGGCGTGTGATGGTCCGGCGTACGTCAGGTCAGCGCCGGGGTGTGCTGATTCGGCAGGGGGATCAGGGCATGGCTCTGGTCTGGCCTTGAGCAGGAAGTGCGGTAAGCGTGTCTCTGTGTTGGAGTGTTGTCACCACCAGGGCCACAGTAGTCGATGTTGCAATGTAGCATGCACCCGGATGGCGGGCCCGCACGTACGGGGAAATGTAGGAGCGCAAGACCGCTCGTGGTCTTGGCTCATACATGCCAAGTGTTATGTGTATCAGTCCTGTGGCTGCATAAGTCAGATGACTAGCCTCAATCGCAGCGCGATCACAGCCAGCCATGGACTGTACACCTGTGTCCGCCCTGTCCAGACCATTGGCCTACACTCACGTGGCCGCACACCCTCAACGGCCAGCTTCACGGTGTTGTTGGCATGCCGCTGGACATGCGCAGACAGGCATGACAATGGTGTGCCGTAGGAGTGCACGTGATACAACCGCGCAGCGCACACAAGTGTGGGGGCTCATGGGAGGGAGGAGCAGCTGTGAGGCAAAGTAACACACAGTGAGGCCGCTCAGGTGCCACGTGCTCGGCATATCATCCATGATTCCCTGGGTCGCAGACATCCCACCCCACCCATGACAGGCCTCTGTACATCTCCTGTATGCAAGCAGATGGTAAAGTTACTGTAGGGATGAAAGGTCCTTTGTCTGAACTATCAGGCGGAAGCACATCTGCAGCTCTGAGCTGGGACTTGCATGTGCCCAGCACCCCCTGACAGATACAATAGCATTTGCTGGCGACTCCCACACTACGTACTGCCCGACGTGAGACCAACGTGTACACATCCCACACACAGAAGTCCTTGGTTGTAGTTATTGTGCGTGAAATGGCCTTCACACGTACTCCCACCCCATCCCAGGCCTGCACCCGTTGCACACAGACACTGCTCATTGATCCGAGCTGTGCCATTTCACCCACAGGACTGGCGCGGGTCAGCACGGTGCCGCTTCAAGCAGAGCCACTGACGCAATGGCAGACCATCCCGGACACATGCACAACTCCAGTCTCGTGGACCGGTACCGTGCACTTCTGCTGCATGTACTGGGGGCACTGCCATTGGCAGTGCTGTGGATCAGTTACCGGCTAAGCTTCCGCCTTGCCAACGTCACCTGCGTTCAGCCTGTGTTGCATTGTCGCTCGTGCATATTCGAGTGGACCATGGATGTCTGCCTCTCCAACGTAACGGTAGCTGACCTGGATTTCGACATGTGTGTGTGTGCCCCCTGTTGGCCCACGACCAGGAGTGTCACCGTGATGCCCGTTTATGGCATGCCTGGATGATTGGCATGCATGCTGGCAACTGGACCTGGGAGACTGCACGAGTCGTCGTGTGCAGTGACCACATTGAGCCGCTCCCCTATTGGGCTTTAGTGCCAATTGGGGCCAGGGGTTGGAGTCAGCACATCTGTCCAGAACAGCTGATGGATTACGTCGCCGACATGTTAGATGTAGTCGACAATGAGCTCATGTTGGAAATGTTGGCCTACGCTGCTGCACCCGCGTTCATGGACGAGTGACAACGTACCTGCAGCCACAACTGAATGTGACCCATTGCACGTGTCCCAGCACCTGGTTGCATGTTGGGGATCTGGTCACATGTCCCAAGACGACAGTGGACATGGCTGCATTGGCCTGGACTCCGGATACATGCGCGGACAACCAACGCGCATTGGCACTGACTTGTGTGGGTGATGGACTCCCCCGGGGTGCACATGGGCGCTTTCCAACGTTCCTCATTCAGACATGCTGCTGCATTGGTCTGCATGTTGTGGCACTTCTCTTGGCCGTACTGACACTCAATTGTTGATGAAGTTTCCGCACCTTCACTTGTCTACAACTGTGATGAGTGTTGATATGTATGCAAATGTGTGCAAATGTGTGTGTTACGGCCTATCTGGGTCCCTGCCATACATGCATTGATACCCCATCAGGGCTGTGGGTTGGTACTTGTGCATTATCATGTCCCTGTTTCGTGCTTTGCTAGATGCGTATGGCCATTTACCGGCCACAAGCGGGTGCACTTGTGTCCTGTGTTCGGTTGTGCAAATGTTGGTGTTTGTACCACTTTGTGTTCGATGTTGGGGTGCTCTGCTTCCTATGTGTGTGTGCTGCATTGTGTGTGAGATAGACCTTCAGCTCTGATTTGGCTCACCCTTCTCCCTTTCAGGCAGTGTGGTTTTCACTTCTGTGCTTGTTCAGTGGTGTGATATTGCCGACTTGTGTGACTTGTGCTCTTGGTTGGTGTTGTTACTCTTGGGCATGGTTTGTCTGCAGTTGTGCTGTGCTTAATTGTGCTTGTGTGCCATTGTGCCCATCTACCCTGTCCCCCCAGTCCCTGGTCGTTCCTCTCCCTGTTGCTGTTGTGTCTGTTGATTTTGAGCAGTTTCCGGTCCCCGACTCCTGCCATCATCTCCAGACTGATGTGGTGGACACCATTTCCTCCATTTCATCCAGCTCCTGGTGTGGCGCTGGACTCCCACCTCCGGTGTGCATTGCTGCCTTCTGGTTGTTGGCGTGTTTCTGCTTGTTTTTGCGTTTCGCATCATTCCAGCTGTTCTGGTTTTCTTCCATTGTCCTCCTCCGCTCTCTGGCTACATTCACCTTGTCCACGATGGACTGCCATGTACAATGTTTTGTTGCCAATGGGGCTTGTGGGGTTGTGTACTATCTCCGGCTGCCTCCATTGTGCTTCGCTGTTGTTTTCTGTTTGGTTTGTCTTCCTTTTTCCTGCTTTTGTTGTGCTTATTCCCGCCTGCCGTGTGTGTGTCGCAGGCCTGGCGCTGCTTATCGCTGCTTTCCTCATCGCGAATGGGCTCATCGCACGTTTTTTTGCATTGGGGTTTGTGTTTTTATCTCCATCGCAGTGGTTGTATTGTGGACATTGGCCGCGTTTTCGGCAAACTATCGCATGGTACCGCTGTGTTGTGAATTCCACGTTAACACAGGGTTATTTTCCCGCGATAGACTGTGATGTGTAAAGTTGCGTTAACATTTTTTGGAGATGTTTAGCGCACGTTCTTGTGAATATACCCCTAAGTGCAGCCCTGGTGGTGTGGCATGGCATGTACAAAAGAGCACAGAGATGTCATAAAAATGATTTCTCCAGATCCTCATCAAAATCGCTGATGCAAACACAACAGCTGCGCTCCCAGGTCAGGCAACCTGTTGCATACAGAGCTGCTGCAAATGTGCCCAGTTGGAAACGTGTGAAAGGTAAAAGAAAACTCTATGATGCAGCCAGCCCTGCCCTCATTATAGTGCCTTTTTCTTTCTTATGCCGGGTGGGACAACAGACAAACAGGAGGGTGGAAGTGGGAGAAAATAAGCAACACAGACAACACAGACAAGCTGGGGCAGTGGGAGGAGAAGAAGCAACACAACGAATGGGGAGTGGGAAGGGAAGAAGCAACACAACGGATGGGGATTGGGAAGGGAAGAAGCAAGGGGAGTGAGAGGGAAATAAACAATGTGGGCAGAATAAATGAATTAGTTCCTGAAACACAGCTAGCAGCGGCTGGACAGTGAGATTACACTAATGTAAGTAAATCAATAAGTACTTGGTCGGTGATCCAAACTGTTGAACAACAGTGACATCAGCAAGTGCTGGCCAGTTAGGAGACAGCAAAAAAGAGTGACAGCAAAGCCAACGAATGGTCAGCAATGGGTGGGCTCCAGGCCCCTTATAGTAAACAATACCCCTTGAAGCGACAGCACATGCGCTGTTGGCAGGAGAGACCTAAAAAGAAAGGGGATGAATGATAAAAAATGAGTTCTAAAGAGTAGTTGTGAGAATAGAGGACAGTGTGAGACATGAGATCAGACAATTTATGGTGAAGAGAATACTAGGTGTATCACTAGGCTCCCACCATTAAGGGCGAGTGGCTCATATTTCCAGTAAAAGCAGCAAATTTGGCACCATTGCTAAAATGGGTGGTAAAGAATGTACCATGAACTAGAGATCGCAACAATCCTTGTACTGGCCCTGGGTGATTCAGACAGAGATAGAAGTAGTAGAAGAAACTAAGAATAAGAAAGAGTATATGAGAGATAGTGGGGCGGAGAGAGTGGGAAAAATGAGAGCGAGTGAGAGCTACGTATAATAGATAAAAGTGGATAGAAGTGAATGAAGAGCATCATAGTGCTGAAGCTGAGGGAATAGGCTGAAAATATATATGAAGTTTAAGAAAGAGAAAATGAGAAGAGACTGAGAAGGGATAGAAATGTGAGCCTAAGAGGTGCACATGAGAGATCGGGGTGAAAGAGAATAAGAGAGGGAAAAGGTAGTAACAGAGAGAATGGATAGAGGCTGGATAGAGAGAGAGACTGAGAGAAAGAAATATACAAAAGAGAGAAGGGGCCCATAAAGACAGACGTGATGGGGGAGAACAAAAGAGTAGCATACAAGCATTTTCTTTTTACCATTTTGTCACTGAATGGGCCATACTGGGCACATGCCACTTCCTCAATCCCCTTTCACACCATGGGTAGGGCTCAGCAGTTGAGGTCTCAGGCTAATTTCCAAATATGCATGTGAATGTCAGCGGTTGGATCTAACAGAACTGACAGCAGCAAGGCTGCAGGATACGACACCAGTATTCACAACAGTGACAGCAGGTCTCCAAGTGACAGCAGCAGGACTTTCGAGAAGCTGACATGGAACATCAGCATCAACTAAGTGAGAATGGTGTCAAAACTCACATATTGACTCATTCATCCACTTATGCATACTATCTCAGGGAGTTAAGCACCCGCTTCAGAGATCTGTCCATGACCTACAAGCAGTGGCAGCTGGAACAGGTAGGGTAGGGGGGTGGTGGGGCAGGGGGGCAGGAAGAGGTGAAAAAGAAAAAAAACACCTCTGCATGCCACTGTCTCTCCTCTGTCATCTCTCGTCCCGGAAGCAGGAAGCACACAGGCTCCCCTAAGCCAAACACAACACTGCTTTCACCATGACAGCAATGTCGTGATTGGTCTGAGCACCGTGGTTCAGTGCTCAGACAGGAACTATGAGCCTGTGCATGATTTCCACCCAGTCTGTGATTTACAGCCCGGTGGAGAACATGCTAAGTGTGCATGACTGTTTGGCCAGTCCAAGATGGCCAGCCAAACCATCATGCTCACTTAAGTGCACATATTACCTCCTCCCCTGCTGGCTGTCATAACAGCCAAGCCCTGCCAGCCCCAAAACTGGATTCAACACAGAAAAATAAAATGATAATAACAACGTGTTATTATAATTTTGTTTTCCTTTTTTTCACTGCTGAAAAGCAGTGGAGCAATGCTCCTCCAAATTAGCGGAGAAGCAGCCACTGCCTACATGCCACTCATTCTATAACTGTGCACGTTCTGTGGGTGATGAAAGTTTGTGTTAGTCTGCGCATATGAATCTGTTCTATGGGGAATAGAAGATGGCACTTGCTGCCTTCTGTAACAGAAGAAAGCTTGCTTTGATACTGCCATGCTGTTCATCTTCTGTAAGGAAGCAAAGCTTGCACTACAGCTGCATAATCTGTACGTGTCCTGTGATGGAGGAAGCTCACTCTGCTGCTGCTCTAGTTGTACTGTCATGTAGTTGTTAGGTCCTATGCACAAACACTTCCATTTTACATACTCATTTTTAAAGTTGACATCTTTTAAACAGTGATTCTTAGCATATATTTAATTTGCACACCAACGTGTGATAGTGTACTCAGAAACTGTTTTGTTTACATATACATTTCTTTGTAGGGACATTATCATCTCCTAGAACATTTTGTACAAGGTCACAGTATGTGAGAAGTTGGCCTGGCATATGCTGTCCACTAATTATAGTGGGCACCTTGCACCAGTCCAAATCGACTCTTATGGTAAGTAGGTTAAAGACAACCTTATTGAAAGCTATCCTAGTGGTAGCTGTGGAGAGCAGCCTTCAGGCTAAGTCTTGAAGGAATGTAAAGCAGCTTGTTTTACCAGTCTATAATCTCTTGAGTGACCAAATGAAAGAGCACCACACCAGGTATATATTCAAAATATATGTATTTATTACTAAACACACCCCTCTAGTCTCTTTATGAGGCTAGAGTTCGAAGTACATAGGTTATAAGATCTTAAATCACAGTAATAGCACAAATACACGTTTGGGCCCTAGGGGCGTACCAAACCATATACCAATAAAGTGGTATGCGAACCACGACTGAACTAGACACTAGGCCTAGAGCCTCTAGAAGTGCTTGGACCACAAGGAACCACCCAAGGTAGTGACACAGGGGACCCACGGGAGACGCGTGCAGTGTAAATACACAACCGCGATACGCCGTTAACTTCTATGGAGAAAGTCGGGATCGGGAAAATAGAGGAAAGGGACACTTTAAAGAGGACTAGGACAAAACCCTTTGAGATCTAGGACTTTGAAGAGTCTCTACCCACGGGAGCACCGGAGTACTCGTGTTACCTCACCCAGGGAAGCCGGGTGCATAGGTGCCTTTCGGGGTCGGGTTTCGTCGTCGGTTCTTATGGCGATCTGCTGCAAAGTGCTGCTGGCGACCAGGAGAAAAGTGTCCGGGTGGATCCAAGAGTGGATCGGAGTTCTGAAGAACCTGAAAGCAGAGGGGACAGAGTCTGGGTCACTAGCCAGTGACCAGGGAGGTGATGGACGGATGCCCACCGATGTCGAGTGCTTCAGGTGCGTTGACGGTCGTCTCGTTTCTGCAGCCACGAGGTCCAGGAGGCGTTGTCGGCGACCGGGAGCAGGATTCGGGCTGGTACACGATGTCTGTCGAGTGCTGCGGTGTTGGCGACCAGATTGGACCCAACAAGCCTTGGCAACGGCAAGTCTCGATGTAGCTGAAGATCGTCGATGGTGCAGACCAGCAAGGTCTGGGGAACTCACCCAGCAAGGGTAAGTGAGGGCAGGCCTGGAGCAACCAGACTGCCAAGTAAAGAAAAGATTGGCCTTCGGTAAGGGCTACTAGCCAACGGGCTAGCGACCGCGAAGGAGCCTCGTGACGCCGCACGTGGAGCTGGCTTACAGGACACTCGTGGAGTGGGGGCCAGTGATCTTCGGTGCAGGTGGTGCTGGAGGCTAGGGCTACTCGGAGCCCAAAGCACGACTTCTTGGGAGACCCAGAAGATGGTGCACTTGCAAGTGTGCTCGGTGTCCAGGGGTCACGGTCTCACGTTACCCACGATAGCCACGGGCCTCAGCTTTGCTGGGGACTCAGGGTAGCCTCGGGGAAGTCTGAGAATCCACCTCTGGTGATGCGATGACTTCGGCGTCCGACGGGAGCTTCAGTGATGCGAACCGGACAGATGCTTCTTTGGTGCCTGCCAAGCAGGGGAGTCACTCCTTGACCCCAAGGGAGATTCTTCAGTCCTCTAATCGTGAGTAGAGCGTCGAAGGTCCAGGATTCTGTGTCAGAGTTTCGTCCAGGTATAATCTAAAGTCCTAAGGACTGGGTTCCTACCTTTATTCCAAAAATAGGGGATGGACTACTCTGTGGCCCCACCTATGGGTGGGTCAGGGCAGAGGGGTGGCTACACCCCTTTCCTTTGTCCAGTTCGCGCCAAAGCAGGGGCTGCAAGCCCCTGATCCGGTTTGAACTGGGGTATGCACAGGGACACCAAATGTGCCCCCAGTGCAGGACTTCAAAGCACCCGAAAGTGCTCCCGCCCAGCCCCAATACACATTGTCCTGTCTGGGGAGGTGGTCACACCTCCCTGGGACAGGAAACCTATTGTCCAGGCCTCCCCTGCCGGAGTTTCGTCCAGCAGCAGGAGGCCAGACTCGTGTCTGTGGCAGTAGCATCCATTTTGTGATGCCAGGCTCTGGAAAGAAGTTACCGGACTCGTCAGAGTTAACATGCTTTTCCTCTAGAAGGGTGGAATGCTACCCCCGCCGCCAGAATTGGCGGGGGGTAGTATTCCAAGATGTTTGACACCAAACACGACATGTTTCGGTGCAGCCATTCCATAGTTAGCATTTTACCGCGAGGATATAATGCGTTTAAGAGTATATGGTCAGGCTGCACTACAAACAGCATCAGAGATGGTCTCCGAACGCTGCAGAGGGGCCCTGCTCATGCAGGGGCACCCTCTCACATAGAAACCATGCACTCTGCCTTTAGGATTGATAAGGCCTGCCTTAGGAGTGACTTATAGGTTTATATGTGTGTATGCATTTAGTGATATAGGTAACCTATACCACAGCAAGGGGTGCATGCACCACCTTACCCAGGCTGCAGTAGCAGACCTGTGGTGTCAGTTTGGATGGCCTACCAGGGGTGGCATAATATATGCTGCAGCCCCTGGCAGGCCTCTGAGGTACCTATGCCCTTGGTACATAGTATACCATATACTAGGGACTTACAAGGGCACTCCAGATCCCAATCAGAGATGTGCCTAAGGCACATGGAGACCCTTTTAAAGAGGAAACAGCTAGGCTGGGGTTCTGAATAGCAGGGCCCCAGCCAGACTAATGTCGAAAACCAGTGAAGTATCAGCAAAAAGTGGGGGTACCCCTGTGAAGCAGATCCTACTCTCCTACACAACCCCCCCAAACGTAGGGACATTAAACTAACCTTGCCCAGTTAAGTCTTCATGTTCTAAGTGGAAATACCTAGAGAGTCCATCTGCATTCGCATGGTTACTCCCAGGCCTATGTTCCACTGTAAAGTCCATCCCCTGTAGGGAAATGGACCACCTAAGCAGTTTGGGGTTTTCACCCTTCATTTGTTTTAGCCATAAGAGGGGCTTATGGTCTGTCTGAACCAGGAAGTGTGTACCAAACAAGTATGGCCTCAACTTCTTCAGAGCCCAGACCACAGCAAAGGCCTCCCTCTCTATGGCTGACCAACGTTTCTCTCTAGGGGTCAGCCTTCTGCTAATAAAAGCTACTGGCTGATCCTGACCTTCTTCATTCAATTGTGACAGTACAGCCCCTACCCCCAATTCAGATGCATCAGTTTGAACAATGAACTTCTTGGAGTAATCAGGACTCTGCAGAATTGGAGCAGTGCACATGGCCTGCTTGAGGTCATCAAATGCCTTTTGACAGCTAACTGTCCACTGAACCTTTTTGGGCATTTTCTTAGAAGTTAAGTCATTCAAGGGTGTCACTATTGATCCATACCCCTTGACAAATCTCCTATAGTACCCAGTCAGGCCTAAGAAGGCTCTCACCTGAGTCTGGGTAGTGGGAGCAGTCCAGTCCATGATGGTCTGGATCTTGCTCTGCAAAGGTTGAACCTGGCCTCCACCCACAAGGTGGCCCAGGTACACAACCTGACTCTGCCCTATCTGGCACTTAGTGGCCTTGATAGTCAGGCCTGCCTTTGCAGGGCCTGTAAAACATTCCTGAGGTGGACCAGGTGATCCTCCCAGGTGGAGCTAAAGACAGCAATATCATCTAGATAAGCTGCACTATAGGCCTCCAGTCCTGTGAGAACTGTGTTCACCAACCTCTGGAAAGTGGCAGGTGCATTTTTCAGACCAAAGGGCATCACCACAAATTGATAATGCCCACTAGGGGTTGAAAATGCTGTTTTGGGCTTTGCAGCATCAGCTAGTCTGATCTGCCAGTAGCCAGCTGTTAGGTCAAATGTGCTGAGATATTTGGCAGAGGCCAAAGTATCTATGAGCTCATCTGCCCTGGGTATTGGATGGGCATCAGTCCTAGTGACTGCATTGAGGCCCCTGTAGTCTACACAAAACCTCATCTCTCTTTTCCCACCACTGGTGTGAGGTTTAGGTACTAGGACTACTGGACTAGCCCAAGGGCTATCTGAGGGCTCAATCACTCCCAATTCCAACATCTTCTGGACTTCAGTCCTGATACAGTCCCTGACATGGTCAGGTTGCCTATAAATCTTGTTTTTAATAGGCAGACTGTCCCCAGTGTCCACTTCATGAGTGCACCAGGTGGTCTGACTGGGTGTCAGAGAAAACATATGTCTAAACTGATTGAGGACTTGCCTGCAATCAGTTTGTTGCTGGGTAGTGAGGCTGCCTGCCAAGGCTACACCATCTACTGACCCATCGTCAGGGTTCTGTGAGAGCAGGTCAGGGAGTGGGTCACTCTCTTCCTCCTGCCCTTCATCAGTAGCCATGAGCAAGCCCATGTCTGCCCTGTCCACATATGGCTTAAGTCTGTTGACATGGAGAACCCTGTGGGGACTCCTGGGTGTTCCCAGGTCTACTAAGTAAGTGACCTCACCCTTCTGCTCAACAATAGTGTGGGGTCCACTCCATTTGTCTTGGAGAGCTGCTGGGGCCACTGGCTCCAACACCCACACCTTCTGTCCTGGCTGGTAAACAGTTAGGACAGCTCTTTGGTCATGCCAGGCCTTTTGAAGTTCCTGGCTAGCCTCAAGGTTTTTGGTTGCCTTTTTCATGTACTCAGCCATCCTGGAGCGGAGACCAAGTACATAGTCCACTATATCTTGCTTTGGGGGCTTGAGAGGTAACTCCCATCCTTCCTTCACCAAGCACAGTGGACCCTCACAGGGTGGCCAAACAGAAGTTCAAAAGGGCTGTAACCAACCCCCTTCTGAGGCACCTCCCTATATGCGAATAAAAGGCAGGGCAAGAGTATGTCCCATCTACGCCTAAGCTTTTCTGGGAGCCCTTTAATCATGCCCTTCAAGGTTTTGTTGAATCTCTCAACTAAACCATTGCATTGTGGGTGATAGGGTGTGGTGAACTTATAAGTAACTCCACACTCCTTCCACATTGCTTTTAAGTACCCAGACATGAAGTTTGCACCCCTGTCTGATACCACCTCCTTAGGAAAGCCCACTCTTGAGAAAATTCCCAGGAGGGCCCTTGCCACCACAGGTGCTGTAGTGGTCCTAAGGGGTATAGCCTCTGGATACCTGGTGGCATGATCCACTACCACCAGTATAAATCTGTGCCCAGATGCTGTTTGGGGATCCATGGGACCAACAATGTCAATCCCTACCCTCTCAAAGGGCACCCCCACCACAGGTAGTGGTATCAGGGGGCCTTTGTAGTGCCACCTGCTTTGCCACTGGCTTGGCAGGTTACACAGGAGCGACAAAACTCCTTACTGTCTTCAGACATGTGGGGCCAGTGAAAGTGAGGGACAATTCTGTCCCAAGTCTTGTTCTGGCCCAGGTGTCCTGCTAAGGGAATATCATGGGCTAGGGTCAATAGGAAGCCCCTGAACTTCAAAGGTATTACCAACCTCCTGGTAGCACCAGGCTTGGGGTCTCTACTCTCTGAGTACAGGAGTCCATCATCCCAATACACTGTATGGGGACCACTAGCTTTCCCAGCAGCCTCAGCAGCAGCTTGCTGTCTGAGGGGTTCAAGGGAGGGGCAGCTCTGCTGCTCCTGGCTCAGATCTGCCCTAGAAGGTCCCCCTGTCCCCAAGAACTCAACCTGGTCAGGCTCAAGTTCCTCTGGGACAGTTCCTTCTTTCAGGGCTGAGATCATCCCCTCAAGGGACTGATCTTCCTCCTGAGCCAAGGGGGAAGGCACTGCCTTAACCCTACTACTCCTCCTCTTGGAAGGCACTTGGTCCATTCTTCCAGAATCCAAGGCCTGTTCAGTTTTAGACAGTTTAGCTTGTGACCTGGTCACAGCAAACACATCTGCAGGGATCCCCAGCATTTCTGCATGGGTCCTGAGCTCCACTTCTGCCCAAGCAGAAGTCTCTAAGTCATTGCCAAGCAAGCATTCGACTGGTAGGTTTGCACTTACCACAACCTTCTTAAGGCCAGTTACCCCTCCCCAGGAGAAGTTAACAACTGCCAGAGTATGGTCTGTTCTGACATTGCTAGCATTGGTCACTTGGTACATTTCACCAAGTATAACTTGCCCAGGTAGCACAAGGTCTTGTGTCACCATTGTGACACTTGCCCCTGTGTCCCTAAATGCCAAAGCCTCTCGTCCATTGATTAAAGGCTGTTGTCTGTACTTGCCCAGATTACTGGGACTCACAGTGGAGGTCACATCCATGCCTCCATCACAGACTAACACAGCCTGAGTCAGCTCCCTGACTAAGTCAGAGCCCAACTCAGTTCCCAGGGTGAACCCTACTAAACCCTTTGCTGGAGCACTTCCACCAACTGTACTAGGGGGAACAGGTGCCTTAGGGGCATTGGTGGATGCTGGACTGGAGTCTTTGGACTTGGTGCAATCACTGGTCCAGTGGGTCTTTTGCTTACAGACCTTGCACCATGGTTTTCTTTGGCCTTTACCCTTGGTAGACTGGGAATCCCCACCAGAAGAAGATTTTTGGGGGCCTGATGAAGACTTTTGATCTTTACCCTTCTCCCCACCCTTGTCAGAGTTCTTAGCATCTTGCTTCTTGGTTTCCCCACCTTGGTTCTGTACCTTCTGCTTCACCCTGGTTCTGACCCATTTGTCTGCCTTCTTTCCCAATTCTTGGGGAGAGGTCAGATCAGAGTCAACCAGGTACTGATGCAACAGCTGGTTTTGACAGTTATTAAGAATCTGCTCCCTCATTATCAGATTATACAATCCTGAGAAGTCACACACCTTACTGCCCATCAACCAGCCTTCCAGAGCCTTGGCAGAACAATCCACATAGTCTACCCAGTCTTGAGTCTGTGCTTTTTGGGTGTCTCTGAACTTCAACCTGTACTGTTCAGTGGTTAGGCCAAACCCATCAATAAGAGCACTCTTCAAGACCTTGTAATTGTCAGCATCCTCCTCTCTAACAGTGAGGAGCTTGTCTCTACCTTTGTCAGCAAAGGAGAGCCACAAGATTGCTGCCCACTGCTCCTGAGGGACCTTCTGTACTTTACAGGCCCTCTCTAAAGCAGTTATCCATTTGTGGATATCATCCCCACTCTGGTAGGGAGGGACAATCTTGCTCAGGTTCCTATGGTCATAGGACCTTTCCCTATCTCTAGGGATATGGCTGCCACCATGGGACTCTAGTCCCAACTTTCTTCTCTCTTTAAGGAGATCTAGGGATTCTCTATCTAAAGCCAATTGCTTCTTCCTGATCTCCAGTTGAGTTTCCTCATACTGGACCAGTCTCTTTCTTCTCTCATGAGAGGATTCCCTCCTGTGAGAAGAAACAGAGCTCCCTATTGAGGTGCCAGAGTGGTTAGACTCCTGAGAAGGAGACCTAGACTTTCTGAGCACACTCATAATCCTTCCTGGGGGGACAAAGGTGTGGTTCTCCAGATCCTCATCTTCATCTTCCCCAGAAGGGATTGGGTTTTCCAGGTCAGGGTCATTGTCACCCTCCTGGTCAGTTTCAGAGGGGGCTGGGGGTAGTAGTACCCCTGGTCCCTTCCTCATCTGCTGGCCCACCCTCTGCTCCTACCCCTTCAGTCTCTGAGGACTTACTAAGATCATAAGCCACCAACAACTCCTGGAGGTGTTGGGTGGTGGGACTTTGGCCTGTCCTTAATTTCCTCACGTTACACAAAGCTCTCAGTTCCAAGAATGGGAGTGTGTCATACTTGGAGGGGGAAGCTCAATGGCTTCCTGCAGGGCATCTTTGGATCCTGCTTTTAAAGACATTACTAGTGTGGTGTGGTGTATGCACTACCTACTCTAGTGTGGCCTACTAAACTCTCTTGAGTTGTAGAAAGGGTTGTGCTATCCCTTAACACACAACTCTAAGTTCAGTAGAACTTACTGATATTCTAAGCTTAAATTATATGTACCTTAGGTACCTTTAGTGGTTTTCAGTTGATCAATTCAATTGAGATTATCTGGTAAAACAATAGCAAGCTGGAATCCCACACGCTGCACACCAATGTGAGAAGTTGGCCTGGCATATGCTGTCCACTAATTATAGTGGGCACCTTGCACCAGTCCAAATCGACTCTTATGGTAGGTAGGTTAAAGACAACCTTATTGAAAGCTATCCTAGTGGTAGCTGTGGAGAGCAGCCTTCAGGCTAAGTCTTGAAGGAATGTAAAGCAGCTTGTTTTACCAGTCTATAATCTCTTGAGTGACCAAATGAAAGAGCACCACACCAGGTATATATTCAAAATATATGTATTTATTACTAAACACACCCCTCTAGTCTCTTTATGAGGCTAGAGTTCAAGTACATAGGTTATAAGATCTTAAATCACAGTAATAGCACAAATACACGTTTGGGCCCTAGGGGCGTACCAAACCATATACCAATAAAGTGGTATGCGAACCACGACTGAACTAGACACTAGGCCTAGAGCCTCTAGAAGTGCTTGGACCACAAGGAACCACCCAAGGTAGTGACACAGGGGACCCACGGGAGACGCGTGCAGTGTAAATACACAACCGCGATACGCCGTTAACTTCTATGGAGAAAGTCGGGATCGGGAAAATAGAGGAAAGGGACACTTTAAAGAGGACTAGGACAAAACCCTTTGAGATCTAGGACTTTGAAGAGTCTCTACCCACGGGAGCACCGGAGTACTCGTGTTACCTCACCCAGGGAAGCCGGGTGCATAGGTGCCTTTCGGGGTCGGGTTTCGTCGTCGGTTCTTATGGCGATCTGCTGCAAAGTGCTGCTGGCGACCAGGAGAAAAGTGTCCGGGTGGATCCAAGAGTGGATCGGAGTTCTGAAGAACCTGAAAGCAGAGGGGACAGAGTCTGGGTCACTAGCCAGTGACCAGGGAGGCGATGGACGGATGCCCACCGATGTCGAGTGCTTCAGGTGCGTTGACGGTCGTCTCGTTTCTGCAGCCACGAGGTCCAGGAGGCGTTGTCGGCGACCAGGAGCAGGATTCGGGCTGGTACACGATGTCTGTCGAGTGCTGCGGTGTCGGCGACCAGATTGGACCCAACAAGCCTTGGCAACGGCAAGTCTCGATGTAGCTGAAGATCGTCGATGGTGCAGACCAGCAAGGTCTGGGGAACTCACCCAGCAAGGGTAAGTGAGGGCAGGCCTGGAGCAACCAGACTGCCAAGTAAAGAAAAGATTGGCCTTCGGTAAGGGCTACTAGCCAACGGGCTAGCGACCGCGAAGGAGCCTCGTGACGCCGCACGTGGAGCTGGCTTACAGGACACTCGTGGAGTGGGGGCCAGTGATCTTCGGTGCAGGTGGTGCTGGAGGCTAGGGCTACTCGGAGCCCAAAGCACGACTTCTTGGGAGACCCAGAAGATGGTGCACTTGCAAGTGTGCTCGGTGTCCAGGGGTCACGGTCTCACGTTACCCACGATAGCCACGGGCCTCAGCTTTGCTGGGGACTCAGGGTAGCCTCGGGGAAGTCTGAGAATCCACCTCTGGTGATGCGATGACTTCGGCGTCCGACGGGAGCTTCAGTGATGCGAACCGGACAGATGCTTCTTTGGTGCCTGCCAAGCAGGGGAGTCACTCCTTGACCCCAAGGGAGATTCTTCAGTCCTCTAATCGTGAGTAGAGCGTCGAAGGTCCAGGATTCTGTGTCAGAGTTTCGTCCAGGTATAATCTAAAGTCCTAAGGACTGGGTTCCTACCTTTATTCCAAAAATAGGGGATGGACTACTCTGTGGCCCCACCTATGGGTGGGTCAGGGCAGAGGGGTGGCTACACCCCTTTCCCTTTGTCCAGTTCGCGCCAAAGCAGGGGCTGCAAGCCCCTGATCCGGTTTGAACTGGGGTATGCACAGGGACACCAAATGTGCCCCCAGTGCAGGACTTCAAAGCACCCGAAAGTGCTCCCGCCCAGCCCCAATACACATTGTCCTGTCTGGGGAGGTGGTCACACCTCCCTGGGACAGGAAACCTATTGTCCAGGCCTCCCCTGCCGGAGTTTCGTCCAGCAGCAGGAGGCCAGACTCGTGTCTGTGGCAGTAGCATCCATTTTGTGATGCCAGGCTCTGGAAAGAAGTTACCGGACTCGTCAGAGTTAACATGCCTTTCCCTCTAGAAGGGTGGAATGCTACCCCCGCCGCCAGAATTGGCGGGGGGTAGTATTCCAAGATGTTTGACACCAAACACGACATGTTTCGGTGCAGCCATTCCATAGTTAGCATTTTACCGCGAGGATATAATGCGTTTAAGAGTATATGGTCAGGCTGCACTACAAACAGCATCAGAGATGGTCTCCGAACGCTGCAGAGGGGCCCTGCTCATGCAGGGGCACCCTCTCACATAGAAACCATGCACTCTGCCTTTAGGATTGATAAGGCCTGCCTTAGGAGTGACTTATAGGTTTATATGTGTGTATGCATTTAGTGATATAGGTAACCTATACCACAGCAAGGGGTGCATGCACCACCTTACCCAGGCTGCAGTAGCAGACCTGTGGTGTCAGTTTGGATGGCCTACCAGGGGTGGCATAATATATGCTGCAGCCCCTGGCAGGCCTCTGAGGTACCTATGCCCTTGGTACATAGTATACCATATACTAGGGACTTACAAGGGCACTCCAGATCCCAATCAGAGATGTGCCTAAGGCACATGGAGACCCTTTTAAAGAGGAAACAGCTAGGCTGGGGTTCTGAATAGCAGGGCCCCAGCCAGACTAATGTCGAAAACCAGTGAAGTATCAGCAAAAAGTGGGGGTACCCCTGTGAAGCAGATCCTACTCTCCTACACAGTACAACTGTGCAAACTGTCCTTGTTGGTTGCTATCTGTTAGGCGACAGCTCTGGGTAGGTAGAATAAACAATAATGGCCGGACTAGAGCTCAGGCACTGAATGCATGGGTCTAGTTTAATATATATAGTGAATCAAGCCTTTCTTTAGGCAGAGGAGCATTTTGATGGATTGTCAACATTGCCTCATGCATGAAGTCTAGCTCGCTGAATCCCATCATTATCCTGAGAAGGACAGCAGCCTGTTCAACCCCAGAGACGGGCTGTCACATGATACACACATGCAGTTAAATGGGAGTTAGACCATTTAAGGTATTCTGGAAGATGAGCACACCCTATACTTTCTAGGATAGGCAGTGTTAGGTAGGAGTACAATTATATGTATTAATGTAATCCAGTACAAATGCACAATGGTTGAATTGTTCATTCTGCTCAGCCTTTCTTGAAACATTGTTTTGTTTCATTCTATTAATCTTTGCATTACACGTATTTCACACAAGAGTCCAATTACTCCAATAAATATTTGAAATGCCAATTTGTGTACTTCTTGTGTCTCCCTTTGAACATGCCTGAGTTATTAACGAAAGGATAAGATCTGTTTGAATGATTTTATTTGGGGAATTGGGGTTGTCATGTTCTGATGTTGCAGGTACCATCCAGTGCCCTGTCATTTTAGGGGCACAGATGGCGCACTGTGACCTAGCCAGGAATTAAGTCAACATATTCTGATGGTATGAGTCCCCATAGTTATGAAGCTTATGTTGCCTAGATGCACAGTCTTACTGAGAAAGTAGGAACCATTTGACAGTACATGTCCTCTGAAGGACTGAAGCTTACAATGTTTCTGCCTAAGATGAGCCTGTTCTATGAAGAAGGGCTGTTTCCCCTCTTGTTTACCCATCTTATGAAAAACAAAAAATATATATTGTGCACTTGCATAACATGCCATATAAATCAGGGATTGTTTCACAATTTTTTATATGAGATGCAAGGCCAGTAGTCTTGAGGTAGGCACCTGACCCTTTAGGGGTAGTAGTCAGATGGCAAAACATGATGATGGAAAAGAGAAGCAGTGTCTGTTGCTTGACCCTCATGTTTTTAATCTTGTAGTAGGAAGATGCCAATAAAAACATTTCCGCTCAACAACACACAATTTTAATTTAGGTGTGAATGTAAAAAAAGCTGAACATAAATGTCCACTTGAGGGACATTAGCTCACCCACACTAAAGACCCCAATAAATAGGAAACTGCAGACCCAATCAAATGCAGTACTCTCTGATCCTTCTTAGTGCTAGATGAGGAAACCATTGATCAAGCATACCACACTAGATAGGTGAGGGTTCATCATTCTATGTGAGTACATTAATGGAGGGAAATTCCATAAGAGGTTTTTTTGCTTTTACCAGAACTGTTATACTTCTTGTATGTTTATGTCTGTTTACAGAGAGCATACACTAGTCTAGTAATGCCTCTTACTCCCCCTTTAGTGGGTTAACCACCTGAGTAGTAGCTGTTCTGTATGTTTAAGACAACCATGTGATTGATGTTCCTTCTACTTCTGCAACCTGTCTGTTACTTATTCTGTGTGTTAAGGAAGGGTGCTCTGCTGCTGTCCATGCTGTCAGGAAATAGCGTCCATTGGTGTAGCAGGTTCACTGAGGCCCAGAGGCCTGAGGAGTCCAGTTAACCCTGATTTTGATGTATTTCACAGTTCAGATAGCAACCAGAGGGCCTATTTCCTTCTTGCAGTAGGGCCCATGGCATACTCCAGAGGACCCATTTCATTCCTGCAGTAGGGGCCATGACACACCGACTACGCTACAGCATGTTGTACATTTTTGTGTTGAGAAGCTCGATATTAAACTGTCCTCTATAGAAAAGTCAAAATGATTTGCATTGTCTTGCCATTGAAGAGAAGATGTTGTGCTACGGCCAGAGCTGACAACTATGGAACGGGGGAGCCAAGTTTGATTCTCCACACTGGCTCAACATCCTGTGTTTCTGGGCAACTCACTTAATTTCCTTGTGCCTAAAAAATGAATGTAAAAAACAAAGGGAGATCTAGGGAGACAAAAATATACAAAATTCGGATCAGAGGTTGACTTATAATTTGGAACCTCTGGCGGGTTATCTCGCCTCATAAGATTAAATCATTTGGTTCAAATAATGTAACTTTCTGTAGTTATAGAGGTATTACTGCACCACAGTCAAGGAAAGAACTGAATACAAAAAATAATTTCTTATAAATGTTTACTTATTTTGAAGTTACTTATCTGCCTTACAAAAAAAATTCAGAGTGACAACAAATTGAGAGACAATAAAACATGTCAACTGGTTTTGCAAACTTCTGGCAATATTAAAAACCACCCCAAATAAACAAATCAATATTTAAAGTATAGGTGAACACAGAAATTGCAATGACGGATATTGTGCCATTCTTTAAGGCGATACCAAGAAGGAGCTGTCTACAGGTAATCACGTCTATTTGTGCTTGACCAACCTGTACATGACTCAAATTAATTGCGTTCCACAAGGGAAAAGGTGTGGTGCAGCAGCCAGGGCGGCTGACTCAGGAACACAGGGGCTCACGGTTCGATCGCCGGCGGCAGGTTAGCCCAGCACCATGTGACTCTGGGCAATATCTCGCTTAATCTTCCCGACGGCCCCCAGCGCTGGGACAGCTCTCCGGAGGTAGCTGTGCGCTTTACAAATGCTGGTATTTCATTTCATTTTTTCACAACAGTTTTTTATTGGTCTATAGTTCAATACATTTTATATATGTTTTCTTCTTTGAATGACATTGGTCCTGGATGATAAGGGTTGATGCGTTTTGGCCTTCTGCTTTATGCCCTTCTCAGGACAGTGTGGGACCAGAGTCACCCAAGCTATGGCTGAGTCCACCAATCATCTAGATGACTAAGACAGCCTCCTAGGAAATTCCTTTTGGCTGTGTAATGCTTCAAAAATGAGGCTGACCTTTAAAAGGTTAGCCAAATATGAAAAATATCCTGACTCCGCATAGATGAAAAGAGGACCTTCGAATGTGGCACTGCTAATTGACGTCTTAAAAGTCTGATGCTTGCTCTTTTGTGACAAACAAAACTCTCAAAAACTGGTTTAGGTCACGTCCGCGATCCACAACCTTGGCATGTGCAAGTACTCACTACGCCTGAGCAAGGCCTGAGCATGGCGTGGTGAGTACTTGCACACATATATATATATATATATATATATATATATATATATATATATATATATATATATATATATATATATATACCAAAAACATAAAATATTTAAAAAGCAAGAAAAAGTAAACATCATAAATTTTTACAATTCAATAAAAATAATTTACAAACAAAAACCTAAAAATATAAATATTCTTCTTCTAACTAAACCGGAACATAACTATATGAATAAATAAAATAAAAAAATCATTATTAAAAATTTAAATTAATACATATAAACTTCCCACTACAATTGAAACAGAAATAAACAAAAGTTCTTATACTAATAATATTTAACATTTACTCCATTAACTATAAATTAAATAATCATTATTAAAAAATGTATAAATGTTAATTATTTAAATATTACTTCCCACCCTGTACCCCTATAAACCCCACAATACACACCGAAAATTAAGCAAATTTACTTATACAATTAATGCAATTAATTATCAATTAAATAATTAATATTATTTACAAACTAATTATTAATTAATTACAATGTAATTACTTCTCAACCAGTGCCCCTATAAATCCCACAGCCCACATATAAAATGTAAATTAAAAAAATATGTATACTATTAACATAATTAATTATCAATTACATATTTACTATTAATTAACAATTAATTATTAATGAATTAAGATTAAATCACTTCCCACTCTAAACCACTATAAACCCCACAACCCACACATGAAATGTAAATTAAAAAAATAATTACACTATTAACATAAATAATTATTAATTAAATAAATAATATTAATGAAAAAATATTCATTATTTACTATAATTAAATTACTCCCCACCCTGTATCCCTATAAACCCACAACCCGCTACTGTTCTAAAAATTGCAAAAATTACTTAAATTAAATTTAATAACTACTACAAATTTTACAAATATATGAAAACACATAAACAATAGTTATACAAGAAAGTTACATCATATACGTTTAAAATATATACCAAAACACATAACAATATTTAAAAATTGATATAAACAACTATGGGGCACATTACGATACCCGGCGTAAATAATTCCGCCAGGCATGGAAGCGGCAAAAATCCGCCCGCACACACCGCCTGAACACCGACCACGCCATTACGATTACACAAACCGAATACCGCCATCGGCGGAAAAAGCACACAAAATACCGCCCGCCAACGTCCGAGTCGGAGACAAACCGCCCGCCACGGACGGAAACACGCACGACAACACAAAACCGCCCGCCCTCACGGCCGACACACCGCACGTGAAATTACGATCGCACCGACATGAGCGCGAAAAACCACAAATATACCGCCCGCCAGCGCAAACAACGCCGATGAGAATCGACACGGCAGAAGACATGGCGCCCACGTACCTGCACAGAAACCATCCGCACACAAAACCAATAGCACACAACATGGCCAACAAGTCTACACATAGCAAGGCACGCACAAATACACAAGCACAGTACATATCCCGAAAACACCCCCCCGGACAAACAAAAAATACAAAGGCCAGAACCCCAGACACAACACACCTGAAAACAACAGACCATGAGGACAAACCCACATAGGTGAGTACAAAAGCAGCACTCCCACAGACCACAACCCCTTGCTACATTGCAAACCAGAGAGGAGAGGAGAGGACACAGTGACACAGCAAGGACAGCAGCACACCACAGAAACGCACACATCACTACCACCACCACCACCACCACCACCACCAAACACCACCACCACCACCACCACCACCAAACACCGGCACCACAAACCCCCTGCACATTACACAACACACACCGCACCAGCACCACAAACACCATGGCACCACAAAGGATGCCCAAGTTCACGCCCATGGAGCTGACGGTCATGGTCGACGAGATCATCAAGGTGTACCCACAAATCTATGGGAACATGGTCCAGCACACACCACTAGCCACCAGAAACAGAATGTGGAACCGGATCGTAGACCAGGTCAATGCAGTCGGGACCCTGCCCAGGAACAGAGTCGAGATTAACAAACGTTGGAATGACGTAAAGAGCCTGGTCAAGAAGAAGGAGGGCAAAAACAGAGAGCTGGCTGCCGTCACTGGCGGAGGGAATCCCGCCTCTTTAAGACCTTCAAAGCGTGGGAGGAGAAGGTGCGAGTCGTAATCCATCCGGAGATCCTCGCCGGATTAGCAGGGGGAGTGGAGGCTGGTAAGTACAAACTAATGTATACCAGCACACCGCTATGTACTCACATGCACTACCACCATGCCACAGCTCCCAGGGACAAACACCCCCATGTCCAGCACACAATACACAACACATCACACACACATGCAACAGACACCACCACACACAGCCCAAACCGAACAACTGCAAGATGCGTGGGGACATGTGTACACTAAGCCAGCCACGTAACCACCAACAGGTCCCCAAATATGCCAGAAGCGCCACAACGAGCACCCACCACACCCATGTGTCCGCCACAGCTGCACCAACCGACAAGTAACAGGTAAGTGGCAGGAACACAAAGTGCAGTGGGTGGGACGGTGGACAGCCCAAGTACAACACACACCAGGCCCCAGTCCCACAGCACAGCAAGGAGGAGCATCCCCCACACCCCACACCCACGTGTCAGCCACCGCAGTGCACAACGACAGCCGAAAGGCAGACATCACGGTCCACAGCAATCGGTGTCAGTGGGTATCCAGCCACCCCCACGACCCACAACACCCTCCCACCCCCACAGACCTGCAACATGGAGCACCCCCGCTTAGAGCCATGTGGCATCCAGTACAGTGCACGCACGAACAACTTGCAGGTGGGAAACTGGACAGGGCCGGATTACTGGAGGCATGAGGACCGTAACACGACCAACACATGGGACATGTCACGTAGCAGACGAACACGCAGCACCGCCCACCGTCACGAACAAGTGAACAATGTGCACACGGACATGAACAACAGACTCACACCCCACATGACCCATCACAGACATAGCAACACCCAAGGAGCCACGTCTGCATGCACAAGCCACACTGAATATAGTACCACACGGCAGCCACTGTGCAACTCATCACACACAACCGAAACACCATTGGAGTCCTGTCCATGTAGCCCCAACTGCCTGTCAACCACACACCCCACAACTACGCCTATGTAAGACAAACAACACTAGACGCAACAGAGCGGAACAACATAAATGCACATGAACACCACTGAACCCATCAAACACACAGACACACCATGCTGTCATAGGGTTTCTGCACATACACAGAGCTATGCACAGGATAATGGGATGCTAAGCTAGTTGGGTTGGGGTTTTTGGGTGCTACGGTATATGGTAGGCAAACCACTGTATTCCGGGGTCCCATTATCCTGTGCATAGCTCTGTGTATGTGCAGAAACCCTATGACATGGCGCGACCACCGTGGGGCTGCTTATCTGCGAGACGCTTGAGTAGTACTTGTGCTTGTCCACAAAACCCTCACGTACGCTTCCGGAGGCGTAAGTGACGGTGATACCTCCTATATTGAACGTTTTATAGGTTCTTTCAAGCTTGAAATTATTAAAAAAGGTTACATAAATAACCCATTTTGTGCTCCCTGTTAGGTTGTCGAATACAATTGTTTAGTTATGGCTGGTGTGGCGATAGCTGCACATAGCCGAGGACCACTCCGAGAACACCTAGGTGTATACGGAGTGCCCGATACTGGGGTCGAGTTGGTCTTTGTGGTTCAAGCCGATCCGGCTTATCACTTTGAAGTGTTTTACACTTGGATCACATTTGAGGCGGTGGATGCAGGTGATAATCTGTTTCATGAATATAAACTCACCGCTATTCCTGCTGCCTATCGACCCTATACCAATCTTGAAGTGCCTCTCACGGCTTGGCAGCACCGTGTTTGGTTTAATGGCGCCCTCCCACAACCAACTACCGCAGTTCGCTTAGGCCCCTTATCAATTCAGGGGGCCACTTGGCCTGTATTGGCCGGGTATACCCCGCATCCAAATTATCTGGCATTACCGATTGCGGAACTGCGCACTATGCATACCGAACTGGTGCGAGTGCATCGAGCCTTAGTGACATACGTTACAGGTAGCCTACATGGAGCTGCCCCTGTAGTCGCTGGCCAACCAGCTATTGCAGCTGGAGTGACCATAAGTCCTGTCATGGTAAACTCTGTGATGGGCAAACGTCCACAAAATAAGGACAATTATCCTTACTGGCTTGCAGAAAAGTTCGATCAGATAGAAGCGGTGTTTCCACATACGTCCCCAGTGGATAAACATCGCATCCTTACGATAAGTTTGCCAAAAGACTTAATCCCCGATTTGACATCATGTGAAAACTGGGGTAAGGTATTCGCAGCAGTTTATTCAAAATGTTTTGGTACTCCTTCCATGACTGTTCTACCCTCTGTAATTAAAAAAGTACAGGACGAACATGGCCCTGAAGCGGCTGTGGAATTAGGGATGAGACTAGTGGGAGTGTTTGATGTAGTAGCTGAACTGATCCTTGGAAATGTCAAGGGCGATGCTATGAACTTTCAAGTAGCGAATGCTTTGGCTTTAGTCCCAGAGTTGGACAGGCCCCGCGAATTACCGAAAATTATAGCCCGGGCTTATAAAACAATTGGAAGAAATAGCCTAGGCAACAAGCCTTTTGTAAAAATGCAAACTCAATCGCAACCACAAATTACACAAACAAAAAGTACATCTGAGAAAGATGATAGACCAGTCTTCACTAAAAAGAGTTGGAGACAGAAAAAACAGGGTAAGCAACAAAAGAAGCCGGGGTCGAGAGGCGCTTCCCCAGTTTCGGTTTCTTCTGAACGTACTTATGATTTACGTGATAGGTCGAGAATTAAATCACCAGAAAGGTTTCAGAGCTCTGATACGCGTTCTCCTCGTTCTTCACAGGCCCAGACGTCGTCACAGGCTGGTGGAGGAGGACGGCAAGATAGAGGAAGGGGCCGAGAGGCTCCCCAGGAGCGAGACCAACCTCGACAACAAGTCAGAGGGAAAGCAGAAGACTTTCACCTTCCTCGACCGCAATTTCAAAAGAAAAAAGTTGCCGCTGTAACAGCGAAATATGCCACAGACCGTGAGAACGAGACTCCAGAATTGGACGTGGGCAGTGACCCTCCTAGACAGCGCCGCGGAAGTTACCATAGTGCGGGAGGCGCTACGTCCTCATATGGAGGCGACAGCAACTGAAACATTCGTTACTGTAGAGACAGCTGACACGAGAGTGGCACCCCTGACAGACTTTACAACATAGTCATCCAAATTGAAGGTGACATACCGCGTGAAATAAAAGGGATTTTTGGGGAAAATCTAACCTCTTCATATGACATTTTGTTAGCAGAGGTGGATTGGCCACCCCCATTCATTTTAGCTGCACATAAAGGAGAGGAGGTAATCCTTCCAAGCTTTTCACGGCATGTCCCAAAAGACAAAGCTGAAGCACTTGCAGCTGAGTGGGCTGTGTACCTGGCACCAGCGTTATACCGCAACCATGTGGGATGGGATGAAGAATCACCTCCTCATGCAATACCTTTGCGGTCACTACCGCAGCCACAACCCCAATATCCCATCAAACGGCAGGCAAAAGGCCCCGTCTCCGAAATTCTGACACAGTTGGAATATCAGGGAGTAATCGAACCATGCGTATCACCTATGAACAATCCCCTTTTCGTGGTTTCTAAACCCGATGGATCGTACCGCTTAGTTTTGGATTACCGGCATTTAAATTCCCATTGTCGGAACTTTGCGGTACAGAATACACACAGTTCTGCGCTTGTAGACAGTCTTGTTCGTAAAAAATACAAAACGACACTTGACCTTTCAAACGGTTTCTACACGCACAACCTAGCCCCGGAGAGTGGTCAATGGACCGCATTCACTTCCGGTGGTAAATTATTCCAGTTCCGGCGTTTACCCATGGGCTACAAAAATAGTCCGGGTATATTCGCCGCCCGTGTTGTTTCTTTGTTAAATGACATTGATCAAGACGCATGTTCGTACGTAGATGACATCTATCTGACAGACGACGAGTTATATCAGCATCTGTCCCGTGTGGACCGCATTATTCTTGAATTTGCGGAGCAGGGTTACAAATTTAACTTTGCTAAGTCACACATTGCTGAATTTACCGTTCTGTTCTTGGGCTATGAGCTCAACAACGAAGGGAAGGGCTTAGCCCCCATTTCTTGGAAAAATGTGCACATTTGTGCCCCCAAATACTCTGAAGAAACTTCAGTCTTTGCTGGGTTTCCTGAATTTCGGGCGTACTTACATTCCCGAATATGCCCAGCGTATCAAGCCTTTGTATGCTTTGATACAACCTACTTATTCAAGGTCTTGCTGGCTGCCTGAGCATACCTTAATTCTGCAGTCTTTGCAGACAGACCTTTTGGAGTCTAAATATCTTTTGACTCGTGATAACCACACAAACCTGGTGATTAGAATAATTCCGGGGGCGGTGGGATTCACATACTTAACCTTTAATGAAGGTGATACAGTACCCATTGCATACAAGTCGCATCTGTACACTTCCGCTGAATTGCGCTTTACATCTGTCGAAAAAGTTCTAACTGCAGTGCAAATGGCGATTCTAAAAGAACGCGCACTGGCACAGGGAAAGCGGATTCTAGTGGTAACACCCTGTCCTGCCCTAGAGGCAGTAACAAAGGCAAGTGTACCGAACTCAAAAGCAATGCATCCCCGTTGGATACAATGGGCTACATCCTTGACGTCTTCGGACGTCACTTTTGTTTTTGATTCTTCTCTTCAGACTCAGGAGTTTTTGCAGTATGAATTCGTTCATCCTCCTCCTTTGTTTTTACTGCCGCTTGAGGATTACAAATGTGTGATCTACACCGATGGTTCGGCGCAACCGGCCACTGGGTCCAAGCACGCTTATTCAGCTGCATGTGCTATTGTTGCGGGTTCCTTTGTAAATGGAACGTTCAAATCCTCTGTAGTGCACACTCGCACACTTGGAGATAGTACCGCACAATTGGCCGAGCTGCATGCATTGCTACTTGCACTTGAGTTCGCTTCTCAGGATGAGACCACTCTTATTGTATGTGATTCCTTCTACTGTGTACAGTCTTACAATGACAATCTGTTTTTCTGGTCGAAAAATGACTACAAGGACGCAAAAGGGAGCACAATTAAGCATAAAATGCTTTGGGTTCGAGTGGCAGAATTGCAACAACGTCTGCCCCTCACACAGGTGGTTCACACCTTAGGCCATCAGCGGGTGGGCGCACACGCTATTGGTAACGATCTGGCAGATGAAGCTGCCCGTTCAGCAGTAGTCACGTGTTCAGTAGCAGCGGTTACCAGGTCCATGTCTAAAATAGACTCTGTTATTCTAGCAGCTATTGCTGCAACCAAGGAAGGTGATAATTACCCTACAGGTTTCCCTTCCAAGTATTCTTACAAATTAAGTCCCGATCAGGTTCCTTATGTAACAATACCTGACGTTGGAGATCGGCTGATCCCCAACGCGGACCGCAGGAGTGCTTTGATATCAGCTGCACACGAAGGCATGGCTTCGGCTCATGCAGGTGTGTCAGCTACAGTTTCCATCTTGCAGCAGCGTTATTGGTGGCGTGGATTGTATAAAGACACCCGTGCTTTTGTGCTTTCTTGCGATGTTTGTCAACAGATTAAGCCTTCCACGGTAACACGCCCTCCACAGACCCCGCTCTGCATTGCTAACAGACCCTTTGGTTGTGTTTACTTGGATCACTGCGGTCCATTCTCATCAGACACTGCCTATAAATACATCTTAGTAGCAGTGGACTCGTGCACACGGTTCCTCTGGGTCTGGCCACAACGTAGTGCTGACGCTCGAAATGTAATCAGGGATTTGCGTGTCTTTGTGGGAATTTTCGCATGCGGCACCTTCCATTCGGACCAAGGTCCAGCGTTTGCCTCTAGGGCTTACAAGGATGCAATGGCTTCGCTTGGGGTGCGGGTGAAATTTTCGTCTCCGTATAGGCCTGAGGGCAACTCTATCGTTGAACGAATGAACCGTGACTTAAAGCAATCCTTAACAGCTAGAGTTATAGGTACTGGCAGGAACTGGCTGGCCCACTTGTATACCGTTCAACGTGCACTTAATAATCTCCCTAGAAGACCTCTGGGTGGGCGGACCCCATACGAAATGCTCTTTGGCATAAGAATGTTTGTGCCTGACCTTGAGGGTCCAGACATCGCGGCGCAATCCGCCAAGTTTGATGTAGATAATCATTCTGCTATGTTACAGGACTTACAAGAAGCCCGAGACAAACTTGCAACTACACATTTGCCTTCAGCCACAGATCCTGCGTTGCAGATTCCGGTAGCCGGCTGGCTTCCAAAGGTTGGAGAACTGGTTCGAGAGAAGGTTGAAAACAAAAAGAATTCGGCCCCTCTTTTCGTGCACCGGTTCCAGTTCTGGGCTTGAAGGGAACACGTACAGTCATTTTACCACCGCTTCCTGGTCGCAAGGAGAACAGATACATCTCAGTGGAAAATGTCAAGCTACAGCGCCTGGCCGATCCTGAATAGTGTCACACCAGCGGTCTCTTGTCCTACCATTTATCGGACATATGTTCGTGACCCATCTACACGAATGGTCGCTGATGCTGTAATTGAGATGGTTGATTTGCCTGAAACTACAATTGATCCCCAACTCTCCACCAATATTGACGAGGACGAGTATACTTATCCTGCATCTGAATCGGTGGCACATCAACCAATAACGCCACTAAGCCCGACTCGTTATTCCTTTGATTCGGATTCCACCTCTTCAAAAGTCCCATCCAAGTTCAGTATTTTTGTATCCTGGTTTAGAGACAATTTTTGATTCCACCCTGGACATACATCTGGTTGGTACTTTTCTTGATTTTTCTGTTCATGTCCATTGGCTTTGTCACAGTGTTTTTCTACTAATCAATGGTCACTATTTACCTGAACGCTCTGCTGTAGACTATGTTTCTGGAACTTTGGCTCCTCATTCCTCGTCTCACATCATGAAGCGTGACCACACATTTGTGAACATTTCAGCTTTTCCAGTTGCTGATGGCATCGTATGGGATGCAGTGAACTATCAAATCCATGGTCCGACGGAAATTATTAATGTACCTAATGTCCTTCGGGTTTCAATGGGTGATGTAGTACAAAATAATATTCATTCTGATGATTGGGATGTGCATGCCGTTGAAGCATTGTTTGCCGATTTAAAATATTATGCATCTTTTAATGCTGAAGATTTATATATGAATTCTGCGAATTATGCCGATTTGTATTGTTACCAACATTGGGGTAATCATTTTCTCCATAAGCCAAGTGCCCTGCGTAGTACTGTTAACTACACCCAATGGGAACATTGTCCAAACCCCTTGCCAGGTAGCTCACAAACTCTTCGAAATAAGTTTACCTATTTTACTGATTTTAATCGGTCGAACCCTGCATCCTATTATTTTAGACTTAATACCACATCAACTCAGAAAATTATGTTAACACACACCAAATTGCTTTATTCGGGTTCCTTTTTAAGTGCCCTAGCAGTGGGTGGTTATGAGTACTGGGAGGATACAATAGATTTGAAATCCATTTGGGGCTCCAAGCCATGGCAGGTACAGGGAACTGAGGCGTTGCATCGTGCTTGCCTCATCCCTACCCAAATTATGTTCCTAAACGTTTCCATCTATCAAACTACGTGTTGGGGCTTAGCTACCACTAAACAATTAAACTCGCCCTCAATTCCATCCCTTTCGAGTTTTCCCAATGATAGCTCACGTTTTAACCTGTCCCTGACGACCCTACAGGCTCTATTACAGAATAATTCATTTAATGTTTCCGAACTGGATCAGTCACCCTGGTTGGTATGGCCTATATCATCTAATGCATGTCAAATGCGTTTTTACGACTCAGGTACTAGATACACACAGGATAGGCCTGATCCGAGATTTACAGCTTCGCGTACTGTCACTACATATTCTGTTGGTAAATTATGCAAACAATGGCTGCAACATTCGTCCCTTGATTCTGTTAAACAACATTTGTCCCTCCTTTCAGGCAATATTGATCTGTCCGACTTTGTTTTGGGACCTCGTGGTCCCCGACCTAAAAGATTCATTTATGAGACATATAATGAACTCTGGAAGCTATCACAAATGGAAGCTGCTTCCCGTCTTCGGGAAATAGACCAAGCAAATTTGGAAAAGGTGCTTGATGTTGTTGACAATAGTATTAATACCCTGTCTTCACGCATTTATACTTTAGAGAATATTGTGTCCTCTGTTGTTGATATTGTACAAGATGATGTTTCTGTGTTATATCATGGTCAGAATCAATTGCGTTCAGTTATGCAGTTTGCATGGACTTTACAAACGCTCAAGTTGGGTAAAGTTCCTTGGCATTTTTGAACACCTCTGCCTTGTTTCTACCTTTTAACTTAACTGACAAACAGCAATTTATGTCCATGAAAGACGCAACTTACACTCTATTACATATCGAAAAGATGGATCCTTTGCCGTTCTCTGTTGCAGAACTTGATTCTGCTGTGTGGCTAGTTCATGGGGTTATCGCTTTACCTTTTTCCTTGTTTGAATTTGACTCGTGCATGAAACATTATCCTGTGGGCCGTTACCGGCCCTTGGGCAGTGCTTTCCTGCATGAACTCTGGTCCTTGCCTTTCATGTATAAATGCCTTCGGGACGGCAAGGAAGTCTTTCTCACGGGGGAGTACTGCGACTCGACTATGGGTCATTCGCTTATTTGTAAACACATTAAATTGCATGGCTCATGTAGCGTTTCCGCTCCTAATCTTGCTTGTGTGCTGAAAGGTATTCCTGCTCCTGTTATTTCTCCTACTTTCACTCTCCTTTCCAATGGTAGTTATTTACTTTTAAATAACGAAAACTGTTGTGGCCTGCAGGCTGGCATTCCTTACATTGTAACAGTTTCGCACAGGGTTGTCTGCTGCAAAAATGTGCTTTTTCCTCCCCTCATGGCAAGGTTGATATCTCTATTTGGCCTTCCATCCCTACCATGGAGGCAGATTTCAATAGACTGAGCAGAATAAAGGCACTATTATTGAACGAGGAAGTTATGCTCACGTCCGCCCGGGAGACATTCATTCTCCAGGTGGCGAGTACCCACAGTGAAATACAGGCCCTTTTGAACACTAATCTCCCCCAACATTTTGGGGAGTTAATTCATCGTATTTTTAACGCATCTAACACAGAAGGTCTGGTACACTTTTTTAAAGTTGTGGGGTCTGGTTTAGTGTCCTCCTTCCAAACTATTTTTGGTGTCATTCCGGCATTTATTCATTCTATTTTTTCCAGCGTCTTTGGCGGTTTCCCGTTGATCATCGCCTTGGCGGCTGGTGTCCTGTTATTAATCTGTTTTATGCGCAATGGCTGCTCCCCGATGGGACCTGCTCGATCCAGAACGCCTCCAGCTGCTTCGTGAGCGCCTTTTGGCTGGTTTTGGTGTCTTGCCATTGGCGACACTGAGTGTGTCATATACTCTTTCCTTTCGCTTTGCGTATTTCACTTGCGTGCAACCTGTAATGACTTGCATCCGCTGTCCTTTCACCTGGACCTTGGATTATTGCCTCTCCAATTCGTCATTGTCTGTTCCGGATTTTGTTCAGTTGATGGGTCCCTTAGAGGCCCATGAGCAGGACTGTTCCGTTGCCGGCTGTATGGCGCGTGCGGCTGCACTGGGGATTTTGGCGCAATGGGATATCTGGGCGGCTGCCCAGGATCTCCTACAACAAAGCTGTTTCGTTTATCACGCAAGTTGTCCCGCATTGCTTTTGGATGCTCCCTCTGCTGAGGAGCATTCCTGCTCTTTGATCTCATGGATTGGATGGCATCTATGTTTTTTGACGATTCCAATGATGCCCTCTTGGAGGGTATGGCTTTTTTCTGCACTTACACTTTCATGGATTGACTTGTTTTTCGCCGTTTGGGCGCTCCCTGTGCTCTACTGGATATTTTTTTTTGGTTTGCCCTCTGTCTTGGCCGCCGGACTGACCAGGGGAGGGTGTCTTGTGGTTTGTTGCCTGCCTTGGTATGTTGGCCTAGGCCTAGCTGCCATGCTGCTTTTCTTTGCGCACGTTACACTGAGCCAGGGCTCCCTCGCCCTTTGCTCTTGCCAAGTTCTTTTGCGCTGTCTGCATTTTCTGTCTTTCACCTTTTCTCTTGTTCGATTTGGGCTCAGACTGCACAACATGTACAAGGTCGCATAACAATGTATTTCGGTTCTTCCTGATATGGCCAGTCTCGCGCACCCAGACATAACATTAAGCGCAATTGCCATGAAACTTGGTGTGCGTTTAATACTGCAGTTTTTACTGGCGCTTGGGAGACTTGGAGGAATCCTTTCCAGGGAGAAGAGCTGTGATTGTCTGCTGATGTAGTTCTGCATCTAGAGACCGAGGTATGAGGGTTCGCTAGTCAAAGCCCAGAGGTCTTCTATTTTTATAATAAACTATCTTACTGCACGGGGAGGGTGGTAATGTTATTTAGACATTAATCCACTGAGTTATGAAATGCTTTCCCCGTTTGTATTCTATGGAATTGTAACCATGCTGCTTATATTATTCATATGCATTATGCTATTAGTACTGACACGTGTACTGTACATTAGAGCACGTAAGTTGGAATAAACATTTTAACCTATCCAGTGTCTCTTCCTACGCACCTTGTGGACAAGTACGAGTGAGTGACGAAAGAGTGTTCTTGCTTCTGCGAGTCCTGAGATAAAGATACCGTGTTCTGGGTTGTCCAATCATTGGTACTTGGGTGCTAATGGGATGCTAAGCTAGTTGGGTTGGGGTTTTTGGGTGCTACGGTATATGGTAGGCAAACCACTGTATTCCGGGGTCCCATTATCCTGTGCATAGCTCTGTGTATGTGCAGAAACCCTATGACAATGCACAAACAACATACCATCCATCCCATCCGCCAGCCCCAGTCTCATGAAAGGCATGTCATCCGCACAGCTGCCACACATACAGCAGTCACGCTAAGATACATGCCCATTACCAACCATGTGCCAGAAGTCAATGAAGTGCACGACACACTGTGAGCAACAACACACAACATGGGCCACACCACCCCCCCGAGCACTGCAGTGATGCACATGGCACAGGGCAGCACGCACACCAAGGAGATGGGACAACTGCAATACGTCGGGTGGCACACAACCATCACACACTCATAACGATGCGTCCAATGCCATGTCCAGTAATCACAACAGACAGCAAATATGCAGGCCATGTCAAGCATGCACACACCTCAAACCATGCACTGTCATGCTGCCACAACACATGTCACGTTCGGCACCCATGGCTCACAGCATGTACCCCAAAAGCATATTCCCTCCCAAAAGCGAATCCGGAGCATGGTCCCCATGTTGCCATATGCGTTCCTAAGCGTTCCATTTGAACCCCAAAAGCATATTCCCTCCCAAATGCGAATCTGGGGCATGGCCCCCATGTTGCCATATGCGTTCCTAAGCGTTCCATTTGAACCCCAAAAGCATATTCCCTCCCAAATGCGAATCTGGGGCATGGCCCCCATGTTGCCATATGCGTTCCTAAGCGTTCCATTTGAACCCCAAAAGCATATCCCCTCCCAAATGCGAATCTGGGGCATGGCCCCCATGTTGCCATATGCGTTCCTAAGCTGCTCCATTTGAACCCCAAAAGCATATTCCCTCCCAAATGCGAATCCGGGGCATGGCCCCCATGTTGCCATATGCGTTCCTAAGCGTTCCATTTGAACCCCAAAAGCATATTCCCTCCCAAATGCGAATCTGGGGCATGGCCCCCATGTTGCCATATGCGTTCCTAAGCGCTCCATTTGAACCCCAAAAGCATATTCCCTCCCAAATGCGAATCTGGGGCATGGCCCCCATGTTGCCATATGCGTTCCTAAGCGTTCCATTTGAACCCCAAAAGCATATTCCCTCCCAAATGCGAATCTGGGGCATGGCCCCCATGTTGCCATATGCGTTCCTAAGCGTTCCATTTGAACCCCAAAAGCATATTCCCTCCCAAATGCGAATCTGGGGCATGGCCCCCATGTTGCCATATGCGTTCCTAAGCGTTCCATTTGAACCCCAAAAGCATATTCCCTCCCAAATGCGAATCTGGGGCATGGCCCCCATGTTGCCATATGCGTTCCTAAGCGTTCCATTTGAACCCCAAAAGCAAAGTACAAACCAGACCCAGGATGGGCCAGGAGCCCGCATACACCAGAGTCACAATAAGTAGGGGCACAGCAACACACCCATCGGCATGGCCAATCCGTCCCATGCCACATGTGCACAGCACACAGTCCCATTGCCAAGCACACACAACTACAGATGCTACAGCCACACACACGCCTCCGGGAAACCCATGTACGAGATTGCACGAACTGTCAATGTCAGACGACAAATACATACTTCGCCAGGTGCAACACAATAACTAATCTCATTCTCTCCACAGGTGACGAACTGCTGGATGCTGGGGATGGAGCCAGCAGCCAGCACAGCCAGCCTACAAGCCCCCAACGAGGACACACGGATCTGGAGGATCTGTCCTCCTCTTCGGACACGGACAACCAAGCAGGCCCATCTGGTGTGGCAGGGCCCAGCCGCTCCCCAGGACCCCTCCTACCCACCAACCCATCATCCAGGGCTGCTGAACATTCACAGCCCCCTGCTGCCACTGTCGTTGCGGCCACACCCACGGTCATTGTGGCCACTACCACTGCCGCAACCGCCACCATCGCCGCACCGACCACCACCGCCGCCACCACCGCCACGTCTCCGCTGGCACCAGCCCCAGCGCAGGTGGTGGCCCGGACGACTGGATCCACCCTGGGAGCCACAGCGAGGACCGTGGTGAGCAATGTGGCTAGTGGGCAGGCCGGTGGCAGCAGGACTGGTAGGAGGAGCAGGGTCAGGGAAACGCCAGCCTCCCTGGGAGCCATGCCCTGCCTCACATGGCCAGAGTCCTTGGGGCCTATGAAGAGGCCCAAGGACAATGGGTCTGGTCTGCCTCAGACACGCGTGAGGTGCTGGGGGTGCTGAGGTCCATGGACGCCCGTATGGGCCAAATCGTGGACCTCATGGGATAGCTGGTGGTGGCGGTGAGGTCACAGCCAGGGACAGCAGCTCCCCTCCGCCACCACCTGCCGGGGCGCAGGGTGGAGCAGCAGTGTCCAGTTCCCCTGTGTCCACAGCCAGTGATCACACCTCAACCACCAGCATGTCGCAAGCAGGCACCCCCTTGCAAACGTGGAAGGGGCCGTCCGAAGAGGAAACAGATCTCCCGGGAGGACTTCGCACGCTCCAGTCGCAAGTGAGGCAGCCAGCCAGCCTTCCGCCAGCCTTCCTTGACCAGCCACTGCATTGACTTGGACTACGATCCCACTCCACACAGCCATCTGGATGGCATGTGTGTGTTGGACTATGGACATAGAACCAGTGGGTACACCCTGATCATCACGCAGCCATGACCGACAGCTCATTGTCACTGCACGCACCACTTTTGTCATCACCTTACACACAATCACATGTCACAGTTTGTAATAAATGCACCTTTTTCACTAACTGCTGTTTGTGCCCTGTGTCTTATTTGTACGGAATACAACGGCCACCTTGGGCGGAAAGGCACCTGATGCGTGGCATGGCATTTGAATCCGGAGGGCCTGTAGGGACCTAGGGGTGGGAGACAGAACAGGAGCACATTCAATGAGTGTGTCACACACCCATCACACAGTACATGTCAACAACTACAAGCAATGTACACACATCGCACAGAGCAATAGGGCACAATGCCACAGCCACCAACAGTGGCATACTACCCTGGCCATGGAGCGTTGACACACAGCACGCAGTGAACAAACGGCCACCCTGACACAGCACACACACACCTGCACAGATACAGCCACATCAGCCGTCGTACATGGACACTCACCGTCAAGTGAAGTAGCGGGTGATGAGCTGCTGCCGCACATTACCAGCTTCCTCCTCTCCGCTGTCCTCCTCACTCGAGCTGTCCTGGTCTGTGGGCTGGGGCCCTGGTTGATCTCCGTCATCCACGATGAGGGGGATCTGCTTCCGAATGGCCAGATTGTGCAGCATGCAGCACGCCACCACTATCCGGCACACCTTCTGTGGGGAGTACGCCAGCGCACTCCCGGTGCGGTCCAGGCACCTGAACCTGGACTTGAGGAGGCCAAAGGTACGCTCGACCACACGTCTGGTCCTCCCATGTGCCTCATTGTAGCGATCGTCTGCTGGGGTGCGAGGATTCCTCAATGGACTGAGCAGCCATGCCCCATTCGGATACGCAGAGTCACCTGGGTGTGAGGGACACAGAGAACCGTTGCTAATCCAACTGGACAGGGGACAGCATCGCACAGCCAGCACGCTACACCACTCCACATACTCACCGACAATACAGGCACGATCCTGTTGCATATTGGACATCAGTCGTGGCAAGATGCTGTTGCGCATTATGTGTGCGTCATGGGCCGAGCCTGGGAACTTTGCACACACGTGGGTGATCACCATGTCCGCAAGGCACACCACTTGCACATTCAGGGAGTGCGTGTGCTTCCTGTTGCGGTACAGGTGCTCAGTGGCCTGTGGTGGAACAAGGCCGACATGTGTGCAGTCAATGGCTCCAACGACGTGTGGGATTCTGCCAAGGGCATAGAATGCACCCTTCACTGCCGCCAATTCACGAGCCCTGGGGAAGCGGATGTACCTGTTCCGGTACAGCATCATGGCTGCCAGTACATCCCTCAGCACCTTGCTGAACATGGGCTGGGACATCCCTCCTCCACTGCCGGAATGACCTGCTGGAATGACCCAGTGGCGAAGAAATGCATGGCGGCCATCACCTTAGCCGTGGGGGTGACAGCAGTCGGATACACCCTGCGGGGACGGAGATGGGGTTCTAACATGGCACACAGTCGATGCAGGGTTGGCCTGTCCAGCCGAAACTTCCTAATAACCTCCGTATCCTCCATGTCTGCCAGCAATTGGTATGGGCGGTCAATGTTCGGTCTCCGCCTAGGGACAATGGCAGAGGACACATGTCAAAGCAACACGACACATAGCAATTTCGCATACACATCACTGACATGACTGAGCAAGCACATGAGCCACAGCCCAGCTGTCAAGCTGGGACGGCACGGCCACAATACACTTACACAGGTCTCCCACCAATGGCAATGGCTAGTGATACAAACCACTGCCATGTGCATGCACATGGGGATCTAGGCCCCAATGACTTGCGGGGCGTGCTGATGGGGACTGACTGCATTTCCGTCAAGCGGCAACGCCACGGCAACATGAATGTCTGCTGAGCATGGAACTGCTTCCGCGGCTGGATGAGTTTGGCACACGACGACGACGATGTGGGCACAGGCTGAGCGGCCAAAACAAGTGGGACCTGTGGCACGAGGGGATATGAGACAGTAGTAGGTGTCAGCACTGCACCCTATGTACAGCACTGTACGGATCACACCTCCCGAAACATTGACAGGTGTCCACATTGACAGCCCCATGCCAAGACGGCTGTGTGCTTGCAGTCACACGTCACAGGTGAGAGGTTACATTGCACGTGCCAGGTGGCAGACGTACACAGTGGGAGCTGGCATGTGTGTGCATGTGTCTCCTGTTCAGGATCCACCAGATGGGCGCTGACTCTGTACTGACCATTGGACACAGCATGTTCCGTGAAAGGCTTGTGTGTGTGGGATGGTGGCACTGGAT
Organism: Calotriton arnoldi; assembly: GCA_963921515.1. Lineage (NCBI taxonomy): Eukaryota > Metazoa > Chordata > Amphibia > Caudata > Salamandridae > Calotriton > Calotriton arnoldi. The sequence goes on along the minus strand of CAWUFW010002494.1, from coordinate 2,068,235 downwards.
GTGCCTCCGTTGGGTGGGGGGCCATGCACAGGGCGGGTACGTCGATGATTGCGCATTGTTGGTCACGGTGGGTGCACCCACTCAGATGTGTTGCCCTGTGTTCAATTCCTATGTCCGCATGATGATGGACTGTAGATGTGGGCAGACTACACATTGGTCGATGTGCTGTCTATATGCATGTGCCTTCACACCAGGCACAGCTGCCCCTGCACATGTGACCCCTGCTGGACTCGCTGCTGGGTCTGTGGAGCTGATGCACCTTCTGCGCGTGGGGCGGACAGCTCTCCTCACTTCCCTCATTGCGCATGTCATGACTTTGCCGCAGGTGACATGGATCATGGAGGGCCCACATGTACGCGTGGGTAGGCTACACATGATTGTACACTGGTCGCCACCCCCAGTCAGTGTTTCGAATGGGAAGGTTGTCGTGCTGGTGGTATGTTCGATGTGGCGGATGGGCGGGCCTAGGTGCGGGCTTACATTCCGGACATGGGGGTAGTTGGATTGGCGATTAGTTGCAGTACACACGGGACACGTCTCTTCCTTTCCACATCTGGGTCATCCCTTGTACTGACTGACAGTGATACAGTCATCTTCGCCCCAGCCCTCATGTCCTCCCCTCGCTCCCCCAATATGCATGCTCACCTGCGAGGCTAGCGCTTGCACAGGCAGCCCCAAGCTCGCACCAGAGAGGGCAAGGAGTGTATGTGTGGGTCCAGTTGCACGAGTGGGCTGTCTCAGGGTATGATGTGTGGCGGGACGCCGTCCACCTGCGTGGTGCCCCAAATGGAGACCCGGCCTGCATGGACTATGCATCACAGTCTTCGCCTTCCGGATCCGCCACCTGCGACACCCAGTGGCTGTGGCTGCCCTTGTGGCCATGCCGCGTCCGTCTGTGGCTGATGGCCCACACATTCACTCTTTGGCCTCTCTGGGGAGGGCTCGGGGGTGGTGGTGCACGCGCTTGCACTTAGTCGCAATGGCATGTGGCGTGGTTGGTATGATGGGCAATGGATGGGATGGTGCGAGCCACCTCCCGTGACGTCAGTGCTGCTCATGCTGTGGTGCGTCCCCCCTACACTTCCATCTGACTTGTGCCATGCTAGACGTTGAGGTTCTATTGCCTCCGTGATATGACCAGGAGGAGCGCGAGGAGACCTCTCACACACCATGCTCCACTGCCATCCCGTGCCCTGTATCGCCTGTGCGGATTGACTATGTTGGGGTTACACCTGGTCGACTGGGGCTGTGTGTGCCTTGTCAGGGGCATGGCGGGCGCACAACAGGATCCAGCTTGTCCACAGAGGGTGGGCTGAGGTGCGCCTGGTACCGCTTTGTACGTGTGCCCGGCTGCTATGCACACACGTGTTCACTCCCCCCGACAGGTGTCCTCTCACAATGCCCAGGGAAGCGGTGGTGTACTGTTCATGACCCCTCCCAACACGGCGTGCTCCAACTTGGCATGTGCGCATCTACCCGTCGCACCCACCCACCTGAGCACTGCGTCCGTACGACTACACACGACACATGTGTGTCTTCCACAGTAGTGCTACTCATTTGCGTTGACATCCAATACCAGTGGACTACATGGTCATGTCACGACTGCCGTGTACTTCACATACTCTCATCCTCTCTCATTCGTACTTGTGAAATGAGTCAGCGGAGACAGTTTTGGTTTCAAACATTATATTGAGTCTTCTGTCCTCTGTGATGCAGTATAGTGGACACTACTGGCAGCGGAATACATGTTGAGGATATACTGAGCATGATTGCAAATGGGATAGGGTGTGGGGTTACATGTGATTGGCTGTTGCATGTGGGATGTGGGCTTCAGAGTGACATCTGCTTGGCCAAGGCTGTGCTAATGTACATTTACGTATAGCTGCGGAGCTGCGGACTTTGACACAGACGGTATACATGTAGCCTACCAGACCGCTTGGCATCATGGGCACAGTCCATCTCAGTTCCATGTGACAGGTTTGCTGCGGTTGTTCCTCATGCACGCGTGCATGTGAGATGACATCAGGGCATGTGCTTGCGTGCATGCAGCGGCGTGCCACTTGTTGTTGCACTGTGGTGGTTACTGGACATGTCACAGTCACTGGGGTTGTGTTGTTGTTGTATGCACTTGTCGTCCATGCAAAGGTCCTGGTATGGGATTCCCGGGGCGGGGGTGGGAGGGGTGCAGCACCCACAGACTCCAGGCGACCTATTCATGTCTACTGAGCGGTGTGTGTGTCCATGTGCGCTGGATCCATGTCGTGTCCTGGTTGTTCGTGCAGTTCCGTCCATGTGGGTGCGATACACAGAGCCCATGCCACTGCCTCCCACGATGCATGCGGTGTTCCTGGATGTGATGGGGAACAGTGTGCATGTCCCGGTCATATCCGATGTCATGGCGATGTCGTTGATGGTGTGGTTACAGTTGCCGGTCGTTTGGTATGGCTGTTGTGGTGGTGACTGGCCAGTCCGTGCGGAAGCTAAGCATGGGTGCGGGGTTGGACATCATAGGTCACTCGGGGAACCTGCGTTGTGGTCCGACGTATTTACAGGTTGTCAGGTATGCGATGCCGCCCAGCAGGGCTTCCATGTCATTGGTGGTGTACATGTTTGCCAGCCAATGAAGCGGATGGTGGCTGTCAAGGTGTTGTTCGTAGGTTGTCCCTTGGAGGACCATGATGGGGCATGCTGGGTGACATTCGATGTAGCTGTTATCGATGATCCGTCGTGTGGAGGCACAGTGGTCCCATTTCAGTGCGGGTGCGATGTTGGCCACATACGCCATGCCCCCATAGGCAGAGCAGGCCCTGTCGTGTGCGTCCAGAGGGAGGAGTAGTGGTAGCAGGTCCGCCTTCAGACATGCCGGGTTGGAGAGGCATATCTCGACGGGATGCTGGTAGGGACACCTCCGACAGTAGAAGACGGGCATGACGCAGCTGAACAATGTGATGCGGTAAGTCAGTCGGTAACTTACGTTCAGCAGGGACAGGAGATCGCATCCCAATGTATGGCACAGGTTGGTTTTGTACAGCTTGAGCTGTTCGGCGTAGTTGGGTAGGTGTGTTGCGGTTGCCATTTCGCAGCGGTTCGTTGAGGTGGCGTGCTCCGGCTGTGTGTGCAGTCTGCAATGTGCACGCTCCGGGGTTGCTGTGAGCTCTGTGTAGTCGTAGGGAGACAGGACTTGTGTTCTGTTGGCTTGTTTGGAGGACACGGGCCCTCTTCCCACATGCTTCTCAGACAGTTCAAGGTCAGTGCTGTGTGACTCCTTCCAATTAACTTGCATGTGGCCGACATGGGGGAGTGTTTTCTTCTTTCTTCCCCGTCCGTTGTGTGCTTCTGTGATATGCGCTATCTGCCCTGTGGTCGGTCTCCTCGGCATGCCTGTGTTGGTCTATTCTTGGACAATGGCTGTATTCACCGGCTTCTGTCGTAGGGCTGTGGTTTCGGAGTTGGAATGGAAGGTCATTCAGTGCTGTCTGCTCTCCCTTGTGTGGGCGGCAGGCTGCCTTTCCGCTCTGCGTTGGGCCTTGTGTGTGAATGTTATTCTTGGGCCACCTGTTGTCGGTCCCCGGGCTCTTTGGTGTTCCGTTTTATATGTCTTGTTCATATGTGCAGGGTGGTATGGGTGTTTCTGTGTGGTACTGGCGTTCCTCTTCCCGAAGGGGCCCTGCTTCTCCTAGTTGGTGTTGCCGCCGCTGTGTGCTACGCCATGTTTGTTACACTGGGGTGTGTCCTGCTGTTGCGTGTCTTCACTGACATGTGTGCGTCGGTTGTGTGGCGTTGGGTGTTGTCCGTGAATTGGGCGTTGGGGACATGTCTGTGGCCGGCCTGTCACGTGTCATGTGCGTTCGGGGTGGGGCTGATATGTGTGCTGCTTGGTTGTGTCCCTGTGTCTGTGTGCGACGCATGCATGGCGCTGCGGTTGGCCTCTGCGTTGTGCGCATGTGTGGCGGCGTCATCGGCGCTTTGGGGCCGTGACGGGGTGGTTGGTTCCTAGTCCCAGGTGGTGTGTACACATGTGTTCTGCGATGTTACGATTTGGCCTGTGTGTCATATGTGGATGCGATGGTGGATGTGTTGTGTACACGCGCTGGTGGGGGTTGTCCGCTTTTTCCGCCTCTTGCACTGTGTGCGCTGTTTGCGTGCACTTGTTGTGTGTGTGCCTACCTGCGTCTCCGCGGTACGTTGCGTCCTTGGTGGTGCATCAGCAGGAGCATGGGGACGGCCTGCAGTGCTGGATTCATGCTCGGGGAGCCGCTTTTCGTTGTCCGTGCTCGGCGTCCGTGTTACCGCTTCGGTTTGTCGTACGGTATCTCTTGGCCGTGGGAGCCGTTTGTTTGCGGCATCGTAATTTATGCGCCGGGCGGGACGTGTTTCGCCGGACGGTGTGTGTCAGTTGGCTGCGCCGCTACATGTACGGGCGCACTTTGATGGCGGACGGTGTTGCTGGCTTGCCGGCGGTGTTTGGCCTGCTTTTCGCATCGTAATTGGGCGGGCGTGTGGACTGCTGCGTGCCGGCGGTAACTGGTGCTTTTTGCATCCGCCAGCACGGCGGTTGTGCTTCCGCCCGCCATCGTAATGGGCCCCTATATTACTGTAATCCATATTAATAACATCAATATTTTAAAAATCAATATTACCTTAAAATCGATATTCTTGACAACTATATATCACAATATTTTTGACCCAGATATTTGGGCAAGTCGATATTTACAACTCAATATTTTGTCTCATCACCGGCCCGTAGTGCAATCAAACAAATGAAAAACTCACAATTGAAGAAATCACTGCCAATTTGAATAAGTGTGGTTTGAGCTAAAAAACAATATAGTATGTTAAAAGATATTGCTCGGCGTTATATAAAAAAGTAAACCTTAATGAAAGCATAAGATCACCTCACCTCAATGAATCAACCAAAACACTTTACTAATGAAAAATGCTAAAAGAAAAAACATAATCACATGATAAGTCGAAATTGAATCTAGTCCAAAGCTCAGATACCAGGGTAATAAAACCACTGACACAAGAGACTTTCTTTATCAGGATACTTGAAAAGGCTACTGTACTCAGTTAGTCCGGGGGATATTCATAAGCAAAGTTGGCATGCACGTCTCTTTCGCTCAAATAGAGGCAGCATCAGCGTGGGCTAAACACAGCTGATCCCTGTCGCTCCTAGCGAGAAAGTTTAACTGCTAGAGCATAGTGAACAAAACAATAGCGCCCATGTTCAATAAATATTGACATCTGCCAAGAGCCCATATTCCATGGCTCTTGGCATATACAAATAAATGCTGGGTGTCAGAAAGCCTAACCTATAGGTCTATGTCAAATGAGAGTTATGAAAGTTTCTGCACATCTACGTATCCACAGTCGACCATACACAAAAGTTATATGATTGTTAATCGTAGAACTCGGGATAGGGGAATGGCATAAAAGAGGAAACACAGACCCTGGGTATCACCACTCTGACTTATAATGCTGGGCAATGACATCTAAGGATAGTAGTGTATATGAATATCTTTAGTATCTGATCACTATGCTGAATCATCTATTACGGTCCACATATCCCCAGAATATTTCTCTGTTTCTGACTCTGTGTTGTAGTGGGACACTTGTACTTCTGAGCAATGTAGATTTAACAATATCTACATAATCAATGCGATTCAGCCCTTGACATAATCTTACTCTCTTGGCAAGGTAACTTATTTTGAGTATACACACACTAGTGATGTTGAATTAGGGCCCGATTATAATGTCGGTCTGAGTTGCCTCCGACCGACATCTCTGCAGTTTTGGAACCGACCGACTTCGGGTCGGCGGTCCGAAACCGCAATTATGATGCTCCCGCACATGGTGCAGTTGCAGACTCCCATTTCCCTAAGGGAGCTTGTGCGGCGGTCGGAAACTGGCTGCAGCACAAGCTCCCATAGAGCAATGAGAGTTACTATACATCCCTGCACCAAGTGGCAAGCACCTCACGGTGTCTGCCACACGGTGCAGGGATTTACAGGGGGACACCATAGGTGTCCCCTCGTCCCCCAACCGGAGTTCACATAAGAAGGGGGGCCCTGCTAGAGGCCCCCAAAGTTGCTTTCTGACAGGCTTTCCATGTCAGAAAGCTGTACATGGCAAGCCTGTCAGAAACCGACATCATAATCCCTGAAATGCTGTCTGCGCAGGATTATGTGGTGGTTTGGATTGACCGTCCAGTTTCAAATCCAACCGCCATCATTGTAATACTGCAGTTGGATTTGAAACCTTGGATGTCAGTCGGAGACTTTCTGACCGACATCCAAATTAGGCCCTAAATGTTGTCTCTTCATAAACAACACAACTAATATTTATCATAGTTACGTAGCTTGCAATGACACAAATTAGACTTTTTCCATAATACCCATTGCACCCTTAAATATAATTTTGGTGCATCGTGAATAATTCAACAGTCTTTTAAAGTGAAGAGAATTCTTTATACCTTTTTGTTTCCAAACATAAATTGGATTCAATAATGCACATCAAAAAATATAGTTCTACTTCTCCAAGGTAATTCAGAATCAGTTGTTAAAACTATTAAAATGTGTTTTCAAACATGACTTGATTCCTTAGTATACGTCGGGGATCACGTTCCAATCAAATATAATCTTACAGAGAAAAATTAACTGTTAGATCTGGCTTTTTTAGCGTATTTATCCCCAGACTTTTTGCTTTTTGGCCTCCTGTTTTTGACCCTGTTTTGGTTGGTGTTATGACTTTGAGCACTTTACCACTGCTGATCAGTGCTAAAGTGCATATACTTTCTGTGTAAATTGTTATCATGGATTAGTGTTTCCATAATTGGCTTATTTGCTTTACTGTTAAGTCCCTAGTACAGTGCACTGTGTGTGCCCAGGGCCTGTAAACCAAATGCTGCTAGTGGGCTTGCTGTGTGAATTGGGGGGTTTTGCCCTTACCTACAACCACCTTGTGCCTTGGACAATTGTATACACAAAACAAAATCAGGTGGTTGTGAGATTTCAACACATCTTTACTTATGTATGAGGTACATTTTACTCAATAATCATGACCTCGAATTTGTTTTAGTAATGATTGAACACAAACGTTTTTTAAACTTTCACATTTGGTGCGATAAAAGAAAGGACAATCCACATTCAACTCGATGGATATACAGTGAAAAATATTTGAAAAACATGTGTGAAATATGGAAAGATAAATCAAATATACATTGTGATAATGCAAAATCTATACATTAACAAGACCAGAGCATTACATTCACAGAAAGTGCTCTTAGTACTGGAACGTATAAAGGGTCCAAAGGTATCTAATATGGGCTTCCAATAGTTTCTTTAGACAAATGAATTTATACGTCCATATTGATACTGGTTGAACTAGGATCCCCTATTGATCCCAATCTACGCGTTTCGAACCCACACTTTCTTTGGGCGTTCTCTGCAGGACAAGGGTTTGGTGAATTCTGCAAGGGTGAAGGAAAAAGACTTTTGAGTTGAGTGATCAGCAAACTCCAATATACTTTCACATGGCGCAATGGTTATGAATTTACCTTAGGGGGCACAACTAAAGGTTTTGATTCCAACTTATCAGTTGTCGAGATTATTAGGAATTTGTACTCGTGCACCAAATCAAAGGAGCAGGACAGACTTTTCTCGATTGCTCATGCTGTTCTGAAAAGGAAGGGATTAACTTCAATAAATGAGGTCATTTAAAAATGATAGTGAAGCACAGAGTACATGGTAATTTACAAAGGTTCTATTACCTGTGAGTCTCTGTAATTTTTGTTTGTTTAGAAGTGGATTCTGGAGCCCATTGTGATTCCTTTCTGTAAAAAACGAAATGGACCTGTTTTAGTCTTTGCTTATGCCTGCGCACTTCAAAAACACAATAAACACTCGACAAGCCTTGTAGAAAATGCTTGCAATCAGGATTAGTTGTTCCGGCTTTTAAAAAAACAACAAAAAAAACTTGAGAAGTATCGTGCTGCCAAACCATTTGTGCTGCATTATATCAAGGTCACTCTTGCTGCTATTGTAATTAAATTGCTTTCGCTCTCCCCGTGTGAATAAACTGTTTTTTCAGAGTGCATATTCACAGAAAACAAGCGTGCAAGACCAAGTCTTATGGTATTTAAAGTATGCGCTTTTGGTACATGGCATATTATCGCCGCTGCTAAAACTCCAAGGTTGCCTGGGAGTGCGAAATGTTTAATTCTTTTCAAACATGATGCAACGGATCTTTGTTTTCACTTACACAAAAGCTTGTTAGGGCTCCCTCTGGATCACATCGTCCTCCTGCCACATGGATAATGGCGTTGTGTTCCTCTGACCTTTCTTTTGTAAATTGGGTGTGTCCCACAGCAACCTGTCCTGCTCGAGGATTCTGGGTAATGTAGTGTACTGTCACTGAACCTCTATAATGGTGCATAATACATGGTTCTTTTACTAGTGGGCTTGCAGCACTAATTGTGCCACCCACACAAGCAGCCTTGCAAATGGGTCTCAGGCCTGCCATTGCAGTGTCTGTTTGCAGTCTAGTACTGCCATGTCGACCTGGAAAGTGCACCCACTTTCCAGGCCCTAACCTTCCCTTTCTTACATGTGAGCAACCCCTAAGGTAGGCCCAAGGTATGGTAAACAGCTTTTACTTCGATGATAGAACAACGCATGCCATAACACGCAATCGTTACAACGACCGTGTTGTTATTTCGCATATCGTTACAACGCAAGTCGGAAAAATGACTTGCGTTAGGGGGAAAAAGGTGTTGGATTTAAAATCCAACACCTTCCCTAGTGTCCTGGAGTTGGAATAGTAAATTATACTATTCCAACATCCAGCGCCCCCTAAAAGCAAGTCGTTGTTCCGACTTGCGTTGTAACGGTATGCGAAATAACAACACGGTCGTTGTAACGACCGCGTTGTTAAGGCATGCGTTGTTATGGCATGCGAAAAAAAGGCCTATATTCCCAAGGTACCCCTGTGGGCAGGGTGCAGTGTATGGAGTGGGTTTTGGTATAAAATTGATTGTAAAAAGAATGATGGGACAACCAAATAGAATAAAAAATATGTTGTTATTTTAGGTGTGAAGCTCGTGCACCGTTCATCATAATAAGGGACAACGGAATATATAAATGAAATTCCAAATTGAATTCCTCTACAAATTTATCTTTCAGTGATATATATGTATACACACGAATTAACTGAGGTTAGTGGCCCAATGATATTTGGAGATTTTTTATAATAACCAACTATGGAGTGGATAGGATCAGAGTTGGAATGTAATTGTATTATTTTTCCTATTAGGATTAGATTCACTGACAAGTTGAAGCCACAGGGGTTCATACAAACTATGTGACAACGATAAAGAATCTTCTTTTGTTTTTTTTTGGGAAGACTGACTGTATGAACGTCACATACACTACTATAGGTATGTATTTTGAGTGACAGATTGAATAGTTCTGGAATGAAAGAATGAGTGTGTGAGGATATATGTATATTGGAGAGTGATGATGAATTGTGATAACATGAGGTATTTGTTGACTGTGTGATATATGTATCTGAATAGTATGATAAGGGACCTTAAATGAATGCGTAGTTTTGTTGAACCCGCAAAACGGCTATGTAGACATATTGATAACAGATCCCGAATGAATTAAAGTGTCATGGGTTGGTTTTTAGATTATGTATGTTTATTGTTCTTTGGTCTTTTTTTTAAAAATAACTGCTGTGTATTAATAACAAAATCCTTTTTTTTTTTTAAATGTGGGAAGTGTTTTGGATAATGAAGTAATATGATTAATGATTTTGAATAAGTATAGTTGGTTGTGTTGATTGTATGTTTTTTGTCTTGATTAGGTGTATTGAATTTTAATATTGTTGAGAGAGAGACAAGCATTACATTTGTCCTGATGAAGGTGGTACTGCAATAATTTTTACCACTGAAACGCGTCGACGCCCGTATCTCTATTTGGTTATATCCAGGAACGGCCTTTTGTCTAATGAAACGATAAATGAATAGACGATTGGTGTTTATGTATTTGATTCCTGTTGGGAATAACCTGTTTTGATGAATTTATATGTTTCACATTTTTTTGTCTCTCACGATGTCTCAGGTTTTTAATGTGTGAATTTATGTTTTTTATTATTATTGTATTTTTGGTTATTATTGTATGATTTTTGATGTGATGTTAACTTATTTTTAATAAATCTTGAATTTTTTATACACTTGAGTATTTTATCCTTATGTGATATATGGTTGTTTTTCTGGGTTCAATTGTATGGTGCTTATGGAGAAATTTGTGTATATGTGATATAGCAGTGTGCAAGTGGTTGTGAATCTGGTTGATTGGGCACCGGGTTGAAGGTGTATTCCTGTATATGTCCAAGAGAAATATATTTTTTATATTTATGTGAAAGGTGGGACATGTCCTGATATGTACGGGATGTCCTGATAGTGAAATACTGCCAATTTAGTTTTTCACTATTGAAAGGCTATCTGTCCCATAGGATAGAATGAGGAGTTTACTTATAACATCTTATAAGTATAACTGCCAATGGGAACAGGATGGGAAAGTGAAGTTTAGTATGCCTTAACTCAGAATCTAAAGATGCATCTTTTAGTAAGGATGATTTTTACATTCTGTGTTTGAAAATTCCAATTTTAGAAAGTGGATATTATCTTGCTTAGCCATCCAGCGTGCCTCTGCTAGGTTTGTGTATTGACTGTCTGGCTTTGGAGTGACAGGGGCTGGGATGGGAATTCTGTTCAGACAGCCACTGGGGGGGTGAGGTGTGTTCTGACTTTCCAGGGTGAGTCAGGGTTGGGCTGAATAGACCTGGGCTGCATTCAGAGTAGGAAGAGGAGATTTCTTTCACACTTAAATGGGCCTGGTCTGCCTTGGACAATGCTGGCTCCACCTCCTGCCAGAAAACTGGGCCAGAGAGGACAGAACTGGTTTTTGCTGAGCCACCAGAGAAAAAGGTACTCTGTACTATAAGTGGGGCCCAGACCTTTGAACTTTAGATTACTTTTGGTATTCAAGAGGAACCTTTGCCAAGGAGAAGACCTGGAGAAAGTGAAGGAGAAGTACTGCCCCTTTGCTGTGTGCTGTCTGGGGTTGGTCTGCAGCAACTGTTTCTGTCAAGGAAAGGACAAGGACTTTGCTGTGTGCTGTGTCCCCTGCTTGAGGAAGATCTCCAAGACCTGAAGTAGAGCTTGCCTCCTGTTTTGAAGTCTCAGGGACACAAAGACTTCACCCCCAGGCCCCCCTGAACTCCTTTGCTGGGAGTTCTGACCTGCCAAGAGGTGCCTATCAGTGTTCTGGGCCTCTGGCTCTGACGTATTACAGCGGTGCGAGAAACATTTCCCATGCATCGCCACAGCCAAAGAACTGACGCAGCGCCTGCCTGCGCCTGAAGTGTCTGCCGTGCGACGAGTCCTGTGCACCGATTTCCGATGTCCGAGATCATCATATTGACTCTGACGCAGGCCCTGCTGTGCAAGAACCGATGCATCGAGGGGATGCAGCTGGAATGAGCGCAGCGCATTCCGGATCTTCACACATCACATCGTCCCAGATTGTCATGCATTGCATCGAGGCGCCAGGTCTGTCACATCGCTGGGGATGCAGTAAGAAACAGACGCATCACCTCCTCATGCAGTAAGAAACCAATGCATCACCTCCTCTCCGGTAAGGAACCGACACATCACCTCCCCTGCACAGGAGTAAGGAACCGACGCATCCCCTCCCCCGGAGCAAAGAACCGACGCACCACCTTCCCTGCGACCCTTTTGCTTGTGGTTTCAATGCATCCAAGGTACTTTGGGGCCGATTCTGATGCGGGTTGGAAAAGCTTCCGACCGAATCGGTTGGGAAATGGTGTCCGACCCACTGGATCGGGAAAGTCCGACCGGCGGAGTAGGATGCATCCGGATGCTTCCAGATACGATTTGGTTGAACTCCCATTGACTTCAATGGGAACATTTGTTCCTAACCGCATCAGAATTGGGCCCTCGGTCGGGAAGACACGTTCCCGATCCGATTTGGAAGGAGCAAATGCCGTTAGGAGGCCTTCCTAACCGCATCAGAATCAGGCCCTCGGTCGGGAAGCTTTTCCAACCCGCATCAGAATCGGGCCCTCAGTGTTGAAAGTGTCTCATCCACCATTTTTTATGGACAAAACAATTTCTACCTTTTAAAAGTCATATTTTGATTACTGGATTGTGGATTTTTATCATTTTGGTCTTGTTTGGTTTAGATAAAGATTACGTATTTTTCTAAACTGGTGTGGTGTCCATTTGTAGTGTTTTCTCTGTATTACTGTATGTGTGCACAAATGCTTTACACACTGCCTCTGAGATAAGCCTGTCTGCTCATGCCAAGCTACCAAGGGGGTGAGCATGGGTTATTTTAGAAGTGTATCCTCCTTACCCTGTCTAGGAAGAAGGGTCCCTACTTGGACAAAGGTGCAAAACATTGCCAACTAGAGACCCCCATTTCTAACATGAACAATGTGAAAAGTTTCCACAGCTTATAGAATCAAGGTCCTGGCAGAAGCTTAAAAGTATCTTGATTGCCTAGCAAGGACATGAGTGTTCAGAGGACCATGGGAAATATAGTTTGCATTCAGGTGTCAAAGCATAATGCTTCCTTCTGAGGAGCACAGGATTTTGCCAAGTGGCACTAAAACTTCAGGACCCCTGGCAACCTTTCAGTACTTGGTAAATACTCAGTGCGTGTGAGTTTGGAGTATTGCACTTGCACCCCCACCGAGCTCCGATAGGTAGGTAAGCCACAGATCATGACACTACAGTGCAAATTTATTTTCCAAACCTTAACTGAGGGGAGAAAAAGTAAATCTAAGCATTGACATGAACGGTGCTTTCAAGACTCACATCAATGCTGCTCACATGAGTGATGAGGGTATGGAAGGAGAGCATGAGAACACCACCAGAAGCCCCTAGTCTGCATTACCACCAAGGTCATGGGAGATAATGAATAAGAGGGAAGTAGATACATGACCACTATTCTGCTATGCTTGAAGGGCAGGATTGAAACTGCAATTGCAGTATCAATACTCACTGCCCTGGCCTTCTATGCCTGCTGGTTCTGTTTGTGGAGTGGTACATGCAGCCAAAGTAAATATGTTCACTCGTTTGCCCATGAAAATGTATAGCCACTTATTTGTGAATTGGGCCCAATGTGCCCAACACTTTGTTAGCCTGCAAAACCTTGCATCAAATATGTTTCAGAGCAGTCATTGAGCAACTAGAGGAACACCATATGACATATGAGCTCTGGTACTCCACTGGAAATTCACAAGAACATCCATCATCTTCACAAGACTGAGCAGATCATGATTTGTGGGATGGTTTTGTAAATCACCCTCTGGTGCATACAGGCTATGAAATATTCTGTTACACATCTAGACTACATCAATGGACTGTATATTGCTTCTTCTCTTTACCTACTCTACAGACTCCTTTGAATTGAGAATCCTGCCACCAGAAGAATTCTCAATCTACATTTTGGGGACCACACCTCTCTGGATCCGGATTCTTTTCTTAGGGTAATTGGCCTAGGCACAACAAATTCATGCATAATGCATGTGCCTCCATAGTGTCAAGTAAATCTTACTGAAACTAAAACTTCAGACATACTAGCAAGGATGTATTCTGTACTAACCTGGCCCATCTCATGACCATACCATCTTTCTGAATGTCTTGCATAGGCAGAATTTCAGTCTTGGTCCTAGCGTGTAAGATTTAGAGCTAACCTTCTGCAAGAATATGGATTACCAATGACCCCCTCAATTTTCAGTATTGTAAAAATGTAACTGTCCTAGAAGAATTACCTGAAAGTGCATAGGATAAATAGAAGACAGTGAAACATATCAGCCCAACTTTATCCTACTTCTCTCTGCATCACTACATGCAAATTATCAGTGCCATGACTAGACTAGAAAATACAAATTTTTTGCTGAAGAATCGGTAAACAATCTGTCAAAAGGAAGGATTAACCAAGTCTGCTCACACAAAGTGTATCAATTAGAGTGAAAATTCCATGGAGGAATATCAGTGGTATCTGAATGTCTTTTTAGGTATGATATTGTAAGTAATTGGGTTATTAATTGAGAGGGGTGGAAGCCTCACTCATATAATAAACATAATCCTTGCCAGCATTAACCCACAAAAGTCACTAAATAAACATGTGCATAACCCAAAGGTAGCATGAAGCATAAGCAGTCAGATTAACATAGAGACAATATGTAAAGTATTTATGCAGCACTCAAACAGTAATAAAGTGGAAACATCACACAAGGAAAATTCCAAATCAATTTATAAATATAGAGTTAATCTTGATAAATAAAATACACCAAAACAACAATAAAACAGTCATTAGGGCCGGAATAATTATTTTTTTAAAGTTTCCAGTGAAAATAGCACCAAAATGCACAAAGGGCGCAATCACTGTTATCTGTCACACTGAACTGGGGTAAGGTCACATGGTTAAGATGACCGTGAGGGACCACTGGTTGGAAACAGGGACAAGGTTTGTGCCGCTGAAGAGTTCACCTTTTTGAGTCCAATTCCATGCGACAAACTGCAGGTGGAGGTTTGCATTGGTGCCAGCCTTAAAGAATGTTGTTGTCAGCGTGAGGAGCAGGTTGGTTTTCACAGACAGTTGATGTTGTAGTTCGAGGAGCCAGTCATCTTTTGGACTTTTGAGTTGGCGGTAGACGCGGACTGTCACTGCTGATGTGGACTGTCATGGCTGATGTGTAGAACAGTCGTCCCTGGAAAATCCAGTTGGTGGGCATCACGGACGGTCATTGTTTGGCATGAAGAGCATGCTTAGTGGTTGCGGGGATCCCAAAACCTCGGGATTTTCACCTTTAGTTCAGAAGGAGTAAAATCAGATGCCAGACAAGGGTCCACGATCTGGGGTGCACCATTTGGGGATCAGGACTCACTCTAGCCGAGGCAAGCAGCAGGGCTCAGGCAGGTCCAGGTGGTGCCGCTCAGCTGGGCAGTTGCAGGGAAGCCTCTGGTTGCTTGTTATGTCCCTGTAGATCAAACAGGAGGTCAGCCAACCGACCCTTGCAGTCACTTCTGGGGAGCCTGGGTTCAAGGTAAGCAGGTCCAGTCTCTTTTCTTTAGACAGCAGGGAAGTCCTTCTTCTGAATCTTCCACAGGTTGAGGAGGGTTCTGATGAGAGGTTCCTATCCCCAGTGCCATCCTGTGGGTAGGGGAAACCCTCTTTTTCTAATCTGCCCCCTTTCCTGGATTTCGCTCCAAACTGTCTACGCAAACCAAGGGCATACAGGCCTAAGTGTGAGCTGCATTTGTCAGTGTC
Organism: Calotriton arnoldi; assembly: GCA_963921515.1. NCBI lineage: Eukaryota > Metazoa > Chordata > Amphibia > Caudata > Salamandridae > Calotriton > Calotriton arnoldi. Next base: position 2,052,873 of record CAWUFW010002494.1, on the reverse strand, counting down.
AGGGCACGCAGTCTTTGGAAGCCTAAACGTGGATAGGCAAGCCCTCAGGCTACCCCTTTGAAGCTCAGGAGGGCTGAGTATTACTCCCAGGACAATTTGATTAGAAGGACAACATTCTGCCCCACACCCAAGGTCCTTTTTTCCCCCATGTCTGGAAACAATATAGAACACCACGGAAAAGCGAGTCACAGTCATATGACCCTGACACTGGCAGAAACGCCAATTTGGTTTAGGCAGAAAAATGTCAACCTTTAAAAGTGGCACTTTCAGAATAGTAACTTAAATTCTGACTTTACCATTATAGGGGACTTTACATTACAATTTATTTGGGTGGAAGAAGCATTTCTCTATCTGTTCCCAAAACTGAATTAACACTAATTAAATTTAATAAGGTAACCCAGTATTGTCTATGGGAGAGGTCACCTTACAACAGTAAAAAACGACTTTGGGATTTTCACTGTCAGGAGATTGAAAAGTTAAGTACACATGTCCTACTTTTGAAATATCATTCACCGTGCCCTATGAGCCTTTAAGGCTTACCTTAGGGGTGACTTATATACCTCTAGTAGCATTTAATTTACAGGCCATTGATACATGTAGTATCATTTATGAGGGACCTATAAGCAAATTTAGTGAATCAATCAGTGAATCAATCAGGTGTCGGCCAGGCACAAGCACTTTGCCACTGAATAGCAAGGCAAAAACTGTACAGAGTCATAAAGAGCAACACAAACAGGCTCAGCAAAGAAAGGCAAAATTCTGGGCTGAGCCTGCAGAGAGGGCCGGGTCCAACATGACCCTTCCTTCAGCCAAAAGGTAGCAAAGATTAATCAGTACCTTGTTGAGCATCCTAGATCTGACTATGTAACATGGACAATGGCCCTCTTCTGCAGAGGCACTTGTCAATTGTTTGCCCTTCTGAATCTAGTTGGATCCCTCTGTCAACACCCTCCTGGGCCACTGGGCTGACCAGTGGGGAACCCTACTCTTCACCTGTGAACCCAACTGTGTGCCTCCCAACCCTATTTTTCTCATAGATGCATGCCAGTATGCAGACAGTACCACCATGTCTGACAAGGTGATGTGGCCCATTCCACCCCTGGGACCAGACGGCTGTCCCCAACTCAGGGAAAACTCTGCCCAAGGGGTCAACAACTAACAACCAACAGAGGCCACTGACAGCTATCAATGTCAAGAGCCAGGCCCTGAGCGGTCCACGTCCAGGCAAAGGCTAGAAGTGGGTGCCTCTGGAGGTCCTCACTTCAAGCCTTAGGTGTAGCAAGAAATCCCTACTTGTTCCTGAGGTTTCCCTGATAACTGAAATTTTTCAGATTGGGGGGCAACAGCTCAGAGTGTTAGGCACCCTACTTCCACTCTCTTTCCTGCCACCTAGGTGGTGGTACCCTAAGATTGGCTTCTCTGCCCAGGGTCTGTACCCTGATGCTGAATAAATACATTTCTGGCAAGCCAGGACTTCCAAGGGTGACACACTCTGGCGGTGTAATGCAAGGGTCTGCCTTTCAATGAGGGTGACACAGTACCAATTGCATATAAATGGTATTTCTATTCTAATCCAGAAATGTGTTTTGTATCAACAGAAATAAATACTAACAGCAGTACAGACAGTTGCAGTGAAAGAAAGATTATTGGTGCAGGGGAAACACATTATTGTGATGCCCCCGATTCCAGCCTAAGAAGCAGTCACAAAGGCCAGAGTCCCAAAGCAAAAGCCTTACACCCTAGATGGATACAATGGGGCAACTCACTAACAGTAACATATGTAGACTACATATTTGACTCTACTCTACAAACACAGGCTTACCTTTAATACGAACAATAATACCCTCTGCTTAGTGAATCAATGCTTCTAGATCAGTATGATCACTGATGGTTCTGCCCAGTCCGCAGTCAGTCGCGCTTGTGCAGCAGTAAGTGTTAAAAAGATGGATGGAGTTTTCCAACCACTAAAAACATTTACGCAGTCACTAGGTGATTGCACTGCACAGCTGGCTGAACTGAAAGCTCTAAATCTGGCACTTGAGAATACTGACCCTGAATTCCCCACACTTATAGTGTGTGATTCAGATTATTGTGTCCTGTCTTAAAATGAATACTTACACTACTAGAGCCAGAATGGACTCAGAGAATCTAAAGGGTATACTATAAAGCACAAGATGCTTTGGCGACAGATGGCAAAACTTAAAGCAAGTTTTCAATGGGCTCAAGTTATCCACACACTGAGCCACCAACGTGTAGAAATACATGCTGCAGGAAATTCATTGGCTGTGGAAGCTGCAAAGGCAGCAGTGAAACTGCTGCCGTAGCTGCAGTGCCTCATTCTAATACAAGGACAGATGGAGACAAAATGACGGCTGTCACAGCTTTGTGCTGTAGCACCCCATACACCACAATCTTTTCTAGCGAAATACTCTCCTTCCAGCTAAGTACGCAAAACAGTCTGTTCGCTCATATTCCCGGAGTGGGGGATAGAGTAATTCCAAATTCCGACCACAGGTCAGAATTAATATTGGCAGCACATGAGAGTCTAGCATTTGCTCACACAGGTGTGGGGGCCACAGTTTCACTGTTGCAGCAACGCTACTGGTGACCGTACACAAATAGACTAGAGAATATGTCCTTAAATGTGACATTTGTTAAGAAACAAAGGTTTTCGCCACTTCACATCCACCACAGACACCTCTGTTATTTCAAACATTCTGTTTCGCTTGTGTTTATCTGGTCCACTGCGCTTACCAGGACCTGTTGTGAGCTTTTCACAAAATCACTTAGTGATTGTGATACCTGCACACTGCTCTTTCAGTTTTAAGAATACATGAAGATATAAATCTAAAAAGCCAATAAACAGAAGCAATAAATTGTCCCTTAAAATTATACTAATTAAATATGATTTCCAATCACATTTGCCCTCGGCCTGGTGCATCCTAAATATATATACAAATAAAGCTGGAACCAACAGGGATGTAAGCCCAGACCCCCACCTCAAATCCCCATTCTTTATCAGATATTAACATTTCTGATTGGCTTGTGAGCCTGCTAATATTTTAGAAGAAAATTGTGTGAGTTTTATCTTTTCATTATATCTTGTATGAAACTTTAGATAGTTCAGCAGACTAGCATTTTCATCTGATTTGTGCCACTTCACCACTGATGTTTGCTAGAGCCCAAAAATGACTCTCTACAATTGTTCAGACCTTTTACCTACACCCACTTACAAATGTCACCATGGAGAATCTTAGGGGCCCCGGAGAGGTCAATTGACCATTTCCACCATTTGGAGAATTAGAGCTTCCTAAAGAAAAGTCACTAAAATATCATGGACATTTAGAATTTATCATGAGTCAAAGAAGAGAGATTGGGATAGTTTTAAAACCTTTATTTTATCTTAAGGTTAGAATATCTAAATATCTTTATTCAGGTTAGTAATTTATAGAAATAAAAAAAGAGGTTCGGAATTAGCATTAAAGACAGGTGTTCCATAAAGAGACCCAATAAACTAGCTAAGAGACCTATTCTAAATAAGAACCCGTAAAGAGTTTAATTGGAAAAGAGTGGAAAATGAGGAATGAACTTCTTATAAAGAGCAGTTCTGGAAAACTCAGCCGAGTTTTCTACAGTTGCAATAACAACTGAAATTAGAATACCGATCTGTGCAGTAGCATAGATCACAAGTTAATAAAGGTAAACCACCTCAAAAACATCTAACAAATTAACTCTTCATAAAGAAGAGTCCCAGGCAGCAGCGGCCAGTGCACATAAGCGCGTGGGTCGGTGGGATGTTGAGAGATGATGGAATAGGATTTATTTCTTTATTCAATTTTCGTTATTCTGTTGTCTGTCGACATCCCCGATCACCCCCGCCCCCACCGCGCTTACAGGCACCAGCCACTGCTGGTCTCAGGAAAAGGAAAATCCAGCAGCAGGACCACCAGATTGGTAAAGGGAATAGAGAGGTGTTTCTTCTAACTAGCTAGGAATACTCATTATTATAGTCGTCTCACACAAGTATCAACTTCTGAAGGCGTCTTCACTTGATGTCCAATCAGAACTGTTTGCAAGGTTGTGTCGTCAGTCATACAATGCATCTTCTCCGATTCCCACAGTCTGCACTCTTGTCATCCGGGTTGATACAGTTTTGTAGCATAATTGTTACATGAGTGAAGATTCCCATGAGAACCCTCTTACCTAAGTTAAAAGATGCACTATAAGTTCATTACATAGACAAAGACTAGTCAGCAATGTGAAAGAATATATCAAGTTATCTGGAAGCAACATTTATCAAATCTATGTCACCATTCATTCTTTACAGTTTCAATAAGTCTATTATATTCTAGTGAAATGATCTAGCATGGGGTGAGGAAGTAAATGAACATGATTTTAGAGTCAGCACATTTCTAAAGATGACATCAATGTTAGACAGTTGCACAGAATGCTTTACTATTAGCAAAGGTCGAAAGGAAAGCTTTGGGCCTAGTTACTGCACAGGCTAAAGTATAGTTGCTTGGAGCAAAATTTTGAAAAACATGTATTTATAAATGAAGCATTTAAGGACATCTTCCACTTGTACATTAGTTATAATGCGATATATTCAGTTTACTTATTAATATTTTAGTAAAGTGCATTCATGTTTTTATTTGTAAGTTATGTTCAAATATGAGCATTTCAACAGCATTTAAACATGTTCTATAATGCAATTCTAATATAGTAATAAGTTGATTTTCTAAATATGTGGTCATTTTTCCGAAGCTCCTACCTTTTGATGATGTATATCATCATAATAATTTTTTGTTTCATTTTCAAACTAAATGTAAAATGTAGTTTCAATAATTCTTCATTCGAACTTTAAAAAAGATCATAAAAGCACAGAGTAAAAATATACGATAAATTCATACATAGATCATTTTGACAAATACCAAACTCAGTGTAATACAAATATTAGAAATATTAATATCGTAACAATAGAACAAGTACTAAAAAAGGAAAAACCCCTGTTTTCACTTACACAAAAGCTTGTTAGGGCTCCCTCTGGATCACATCGTCCTCCTGCCACATGGATAATGGCGTTGTGTTCCTCTGACCTTTCTTTTGTAAATTGGGTGTGTCCCACAGCAACCTGTCCTGCTCGAGGATTCTGGGTAATGTAGTGTACTGTCACTGAACCTCTATAATGGTGCATAATACATGGTTCTTTTTACTAGTGGGCTTGCAGCACTAATTGTGCCACCCACACAAGCAGCCTTGCAAATGGGTCTCAGGCCTGCCATTGCAGTGTCTGTTTGCAGTCTAGTACTGCCATGTCGACCTGGAAAGTGCACCCACTTTCCAGGCCCTAACCTTCCCTTTTCTTACATGTGAGCAACCCCTAAGGTAGGCCCAAGGTATGGTAAACAGCCTTTACTTCGCATGCTAAACAACGCATGCCATAACAACGCGGTCGTTACAACGACCGTGTTGTTATTTCGCATACCGTTACAACGCAAGTCGGAAAAATGACTTGCGTTAGGGGGAAAAAGGTGTTGGATTTAAAATCCAACACCTTCCCTAGTGTCCGCACAGACTGGAGTTGGAATAGTAAATTATACTATTCCAACATCCAGCGCCCCCTAAAAGCAAGTCGTTGTTCCGACTTGCGTTGTAACTGAGTATGCGAAATAACAACACGGTCGTTGTAACGACCGCGTTGTTAAGGCATGCGTTGTTATGGCATGCGAAAAAAAGGCCTATATTCCCAAGGTACCCCTGTGGGCAGGGTGCAGTGTATGGAGTGGGTTTTGGTATAAAATTGATTGTAAAAAGAATGATGGGACAACCAAATAGAATAAAAAATATGTTGTTATTTTAGGTGTGAAGCTTGTGCACCGTTCATCATAATAAGGGACAACGGAATATATAAATGAAATTCCAAATTGAATTCCTCTACAAATTTATCTTTCAGTGATATATATGTATACACACGAATCAACTGAGGTTAGTGGCCCAATGATATTTGGAGATTTTTTATAATAACCAACTATGGAGTGGATAGGATCAGAGTTGGAATGTAATTGTATTATTTTTCCTATTAGGATTAGATTCACTGACAAGTTGAAGCCACGGGGGTTCATACAAACTACGTGACAACGATAAAGAATCTTCTTTTGTTTTTGTTTGGGAAGACTGACTGTATGAACGTCACATACACTACTATAGGTATGTATTTTGAGTGACAGATTGAATAGTTCTGGAATGAAAGAATGAGTGTGTGAGGATATATGTATATTGGAGAGTGATGATGAATTGTGATAACATGAGGTATTTGTTGACTGTGTGATATATGTATCTGAATAGTATGATAAGGGACCTTAAATGAATGCGTAGTTTTGTTGAACCCGCAAAACGGCTATGTAGACATATTGATAACAGATCCCGAATGAATTAAAGTGTCATGGGTTGGTTTTTAGATTATGTATGTTTATTGTTATTTGGTCTTTTTTTTTAAAATAACTGCTGTGTATTAATAACAAAATCCTTTTTTTTTTAAAATGTGGGAAGTGTTTTGGATAATGAAGTAATATGATTAATGATTTTGAATAAGTATAGTTGGTTGTGTTGATTGTATGTTTTTTGTCTTGATTAGGTGTATTGAATTTTAATATTGTTGAGAGAGAGACAAGCATTACATTTGTCCTGATGAAGGTGGTACTGCAATAATTTTTACCACTGAAACGCGTCGACGCCCGTATCTCTATTTGGTTATATCCAGGAACGGCCTTTTGTCTAATGAAACGATAAATGAATAGACGATTGGTGTTTATGTATTTGATTCCTGTTGGGAATAACCTGTTTTGATGAATTTATATGTTTCACATTTTTTTGTCTCTCACGATGTCTCAGGTTTTTAATGTGTGAATTTATGTTTTTTATTATTATTGTATTTTTGGTTATTATTGTATGATTTTTGATGTGATGTTAACTTATTTTTAATAAATCTTGAATTTTTTATACACTTGAGTATTTTATCCTTATGTGATATATGGTTGTTTTTCTGGGTTCAATTGTATGGTGCTTATGGAGAAATTTGTGTATATGTGATATAGCAGTGTGCAAGTGGTTGTGAATCTGGTTGATTGGGCACTGGGTTGAAGGTGTATTCCTGTATATGTCCAAGAGAAATATATTTTTTATATTTATGTGAAAGGTGGGACATGTCCTGATATGTACGGGATGTCCTGATAGTGAAATACTGCCAATTTAGTTTTTCACTATTGAAAGGCTATCTGTCCCATAGGATAGAATGAGGAGTTTACTTATAACATCTTATAAGTATAACTGCCAATGGGAACAGGATGGGAAAGTGAAGTTTAGTATGCCTTAACTCAGAATCTAAAGATGCATCTTTTAGTAAGGATGATTTTTACATTCTGTGTTTGAAAATTCCAATTTTAGAAAGTGGATATTATCTTGCTTAGCCATCCAGCGTGCCTCTGCTAGGTTTGTGTATTGACTGTCTGGCTTTGGAGTGACAGGGGCTGGGATGGGAATTCTGTTCAGACAGCCACTGGGGGGGTGAGGTGTGTTCTGACTTTCCAGGGTGAGTCAGGGTTGGGCTGAATAGACCTGGGCTGCATTCAGAGTAGGAAGAGGAGATTTCTTTCACACTTAAATGGGCCTGGTCTGCCTTGGACAATGCTGGCTCCACCTCCTGCCAGAAAACTGGGCCAGAGAGGACAGAACTGGTTTTTGCTGAGTCACCAGAGAAAAAGGTACTCTATACTATAAGTGGGGCCCAGACCTTTGAACTTTAGATTACTTTTGGTATTCAAGAGGAACCTTTGCCAAGGAGAAGACCTGGAGAAAGTGAAGGAGAAGTACTGCCCCTTTGCTGTGTGCTGTCTGGGGTTGGTCTGCAGCAACTGTTTCTGTCAAGGAAAGGACAAGGACTTTGCTGTGTGCTGTGTCCCCTGCTTGAGGAAGATCTCCAAGACCTGAAGTAGAGCTTGCCTCCTGTTTTGAAGTCTCAGGGACACAAAGACTTCACCCCCAGGCCCCCCTGAACTCCTTTGCTGGGAGTTCTGACCTGCCAAGAGGTGCCTATCAGTGTTCTGGGCCTCTGGCTCTGACGTATTACAGCGGTGCGAGAAACATTTCCCATGCATCGCCACAGCCAAAGAACTGACGCAGTGCCTGCCTGCGCCTGAAGTGTCTGCCGTGCGACGAGTCCTGTGCACCGATTTCCGATGTCCGAGATCATCATATTGACTCTGACGCAGGCCTTGCTGTGCAAGAACCAATGCATCGAGGGGATGCAGCTGGAATGAGCGCAGCGCATTCCGGATCTTCACACATCACATCGTCCCAGATTGTCATGCATTGCATCGAGGCGCCAGGTGTGCCACATCGCTGGGGATGCAGTAAGAAACAGACGCATCACCTCCTCATGCAGTAAGAAACCAATGCATCACCTCCTCTCCGGTAAGGAACCGACACATCACCTCCCCTGCACAGGAGTAAGGAACCGACGCATCCCCTCCCCCGGAGCAAAGAACCGACGCACCACCTTCCCTGCGACCCTTTTTGCTTGTGGTTTCAATGCATCCAAGGTACTTTGGGGCCGATTCTGATGCGGGTTGGAAAAGCTTTCCGACCGAATCGGTTGGGAAATGGTGTCCGACCCACTCGGATCGGGAAAGTCCGACCGGCGGAGTAGGATGCATCCGGATGCTTCCAGATACGATTTGGTTGAACTCCCATTGACTTCAATGGGAACATTTGTTCCTAACCGCATCAGAATTGGGCCCTCGGTCGGGAAGACACGTTCCCGATCCGATTTGGAAGGAGCAAATGCCGTTAGGAGGCCTTCCTAACCGCATCAGAATCAGGCCCTCGGTCGGGAAGCTTTTCTAACCCGCATCAGAATCGGGCCCTCAGTGTTGAAAGTGTCTCATCCACCATTTTTTATGGACAAAACAATTTCTACCTTTTAAAAGTCATATTTTGATTACTGGATTGTGGATTTTTATCATTTTGGTCTTGTTTGGTTTAGATAAAGATTACGTATTTTTCTAAACTGGTGTGGTGTCCATTTGTAGTGTTTTCTCTGTATTACTGTATGTGTGCACAAATGCTTTACACACTGCCTCTGAGATAAGCCTGTCTGCTCATGCCAAGCTACCAAGGGGTGAGCATGGGTTATTTTAGAAGTGTATCCTCCTTACCCTGTCTAGGAAGAAGGGTCCCTACTTGGACAAAGGTGCAAAACATTGCCAACTAGAGACCCCCATTTCTAACATGAACAATGTGAAAAGTTTCCACAGCTTATAGAATCAAGGTCCTGGCAGAAGCTTAAAAGTATCTTGATTGCCTAGCAAGGACATGAGTGTTCAGAGGACCATGGGAAATATAGTTTGCATTCAGGTGTCAAAGCATAATACTTCCTTCTGAGGAGCACAGGATTTTGTCAAGTGGCACTAAAACTTCAGGACCCCTGGCAACCTTTCAGTACTTGGTAAATACTCAGTGCGTGTGAGTTTGGAGTATTGCACTTGCACCCCCACCGAGCTCCGATAGGTAGGTAAGCCACAGATCATGACACTACAGTGCAAATTTATTTTCCAAACCTTAACTGAGGGGAGAAAAAGTAAATCTAAGCATTGACATGAACGGTGCTTTCAAGACTCACATCAATGCTGCTCACATGAGTGATGAGGGTATGGAAGGAGAGCATGAGAACACCACCAGAAGCCCCTAGTCTGCATTACCACCAAGGTCATGGGAGATAATGAATAAGAGGGAAGTAGATACATGACCACTATTCTGCTATGCTTGAAGGGCAGGATTGAAACTGCAATTGCAGTATCAATACTCACTGCCCTGGCCTTCTATGCCTGCTGGTTCTGTTTGTGGAGTGGTACATGCAGCCAAAGTAAATATGTTCACTCGTTTGCCCATGAAAATGTATAGCCACTTATTTGTGAATTGGGCCCAATGTGCCCAACACTTTGTTAGCCTGCAAAACCTTGCATCAAATATGTTTCAGAGCAGTCATTGAGCAACTAGAGGAACACCATATGACATATGAGCTCTGGTACTCCACTGGAAATTCACAAGAACATCCATCATCTTCACAAGACTGAGCAGATCATGATTTGTGGGATGGTTTTGTAAATCACCCTCTGGTGCATACAGGCTATGAAATATTCTGTTACACATCTAGACTACATCAATGGACTGTATATTGCTTCTTCTCTTTACCTACTCTACAGACTCCTTTGAATTGAGAATCCTGCCACCAGAAGAATTCTCAATCTACATTTTGGGGACCACACCTCTCTGGATCCGGATTCTTTTCTTAGGGTAATTGGCCTAGGCACAACAAATTCATGCATAATGCATGTGCCTCCATAGTGTCAAGTAAATCTTACTGAAACTAAAACTTCAGACATACTAGCAAGGATGTATTCTGTACTAACCTGGCCCATCTCATGACCATACCATCTTTCTGAATGTCTTGCCTAGGCAGAATTTCAGTCTTGGTCCTAGCGTGTAAGATTTAGAGCTAACCTTCTGCAAGAATATGGATTACCAATGACCCCCTCAATTTTCAGTATTGTAAAAATGTAACTGTCCTAGAAGGATTACCTGAAAGTGCATAGGATAAATAGAAGACAGTGAAACATATCAGCCCAACTTTATCCTACTTCTCTCTGCATCACTACATGCAAATTATCAGTGCCATGACTAGACTAGAAAATACCAATTTTTTGCTGAAGAATCGGTAAACAATCTGTCAAAAGGAAGGATTAACCAAGTCTGCTCACACAAAGTGTATCAATTAGAGTGAAAATTCCATGGAGGAATATCAGTGGTATCTGAATGTCTTTTAGGTATGATATTGTAAGTAATTGGGTTATTAATTGAGAGGGGTGGAAGCCTCACTCATATAATAAACATAATCCTTGCCAGCATTAATCCACAAAAGTCACTAAATAAACATGTGCATAACCCAAAGGTAGCATGAAGCATAAGCAGTCAGATTAACATAGAGACAATATGTAAAGTATTTATGCAGCACTCAAACAGTAAAAAAGTGGAAACATCACACAAGGAAATTCCAAATCAATTTATAAATATAGAGTTAATCTTGATAAATAAAATACACCAAAACAACAATAAAACAGTCATTAGGGCCGGAATAATTATTTTTTAAAAGTTTCCAGTGAAAATAGCACCAAAATGCACAAAGGGCGCAATCACTGTTATCTGTCACACTGAACTGGGGTAAGGTCACATGGTTAAGATGACCGTGAGGGACCACGGGTTGGAAACAGGGACAAGGTTTGTGCCGCTGAAGAGTTCACCTTTTTGAGTCCAATTCCATGCGACAAACTGCAGGTGGAGGTTTGCATTGGTGCCAGCCTTAAAGAATGTTGTTGTCAGCGTGAGGAGCAGGTTGGTTTTCACAGACAGTTGATGTTGTAGTTCGAGGAGCCAGTCATCTTTTGGACTTTTGAGTTGGCGGTAGACGCGGACTGTCACTGCTGATGTGGACTGTCATGGCTGATGTGTAGAACAGTCGTCCCTGGAAAATCCCGTTGGTGGGCATCACGGACGGTCATTGTTTGGCATGAAGAGCATGCTTAGTGGTTGCGGGGATCCCAAAACCTCGGGATTTTCACCTTTAGTTCAGAAGGAGTAAAATCAGATGCCAGACAAGGGTCCACGATCTGGGGTGCACCATTTGGGGATCAGGACTCACTCTAGCCGAGGCAAGCAGCAGGGCTCAGGCAGGTCCAGGTGGTGCCGCTCAGCTGGGCAGTTGCAGGGAAGCCTCTGGTTGCTTGTTATGTCCCTGTAGATCAAACAGGAGGTCAGCCAACCGACCCTTGCAGTCACTTCTGGGGAGCCTGGGTTCAAGGTAAGCAGGTCCAGTCTCTTTTCTTTAGACAGCAGGGAAGTCCTTCTTCTGAATCTTCCACAGGTTGAGGAGGGTTCTGATGAGAGGTTCCTATCCCCAGTGCCATCCTGTGGGTAGGGGAAACCCTCTTTTCTAATCTGCCCCTTTCCTGGATTTCGCTCCAAACTGTCTATGCAAACCAAGGGCATACAGGCCTAAGTGTGAGCTGCATTTGTCAGTGTCAGGGCACGCAGTCTTTGGAAGCCTAAAAGTGGATAGGCAAGCCCTCAGGCTACCCCTTTGAAGCTCAGGAGGGCTGAGTATTACTCCCAGGACAATTTGATTAGAAGGACAACATTCTGCCACACACCCAAGGTCCTTTTTTCCCCCATGTCTGGAAACAATATAGAACACCACGGAAAAGCGAGTCACAGTCATATGACCCTGACACTGGCAGAAACGCCAATTTGGTTTAGGCAGAAAAATGTCAACCTTTAAAAGTGGCACTTTCAGAATAGTAACTTAAATTCTGACTTTACCATTATAGGGGACTTTACATTACAATTTATTTGGGTGGAAGAAGCATTTCTCTATCTGTTCCCAAAACTGAATTAACACTAATTAAATTTAATAAGGTAACCTAGTATTGTCTATGGGAGAGGTCACCTTACAACAGTAAAAAACGACTTTGGGATTTTCACTGTCAGGAGATTGAAAAGTTAAGTACACATGTCCTACTTTTGAAATATCATTCACCGTGCCCTATGAGCCTTTAAGGCTTACCTTAGGGGTGACTTATATACCTCTAGTAGCATTTAATTTACAGGCCATTGATACATGTAGTATCATTTATGAGGGACCTATAAGCAAATTTAGTGAATCAATCAGTGAATCAATCAGGTGTCGGCCAGGCACAAGCACTTTGCCACTGAATAGCAAGGCAAAAACTGTACAGAGTCATAAAGAGCAACACAAACAGGCTCAGCAAAGAAAGGCAAAATTCTGGGCTGAGCCTGCAGAGAGGGCCGGGTCCAACATGACCCTTCTTTCAGCCAAAAGGTAGCAAAGATTAATCAGTACCTTGTTGAGCATCCTAGATCTGACTATGTAACATGGACAATGGCCCTCTTCTGCAGAGGCACTTGTCAATTGTTTGCCCTTCTGATTCTAGTTGGATCCCTCTGTCAACACCCTCCTGGGCCACTGGGCTGACCAGTGGGGAACCCTACTCTTCACCTGTGAACCCAACTGTGTGCCTCCCAACCCTATTTTTCTCATAGATGCATGCCAGTATGCAGACAGTACCACCATGTCTGACAAGGTGATGTGGCCCATTCCACCCCTGGGACCAGACGGCTGTCCCCAACTCAGGGAAAACTCTGCCCAAGGGGTCAACAACTAACAACCAACAGAGGCCACTGACAGCTATCAATGTCAAGAGCCAGGCCCTGAGCGGTCCAGGTCCAGGCAAAGGCTAGAAGTGGGTGCCTCTGGAGGTCCTCACTTCAAGCCTTAGGTGTAGCAAGAAATCCCTACTTGTTCCTGAGGTTTCCTGATAACTGAAATTTTTCAGATTGGGGGCAACAGCTCAGAGTGTTAGGCACCCTACTTCCACTCTCTTTCCTGCCACCTAGGTGGTGGTACCCTAAGATTGGCTTCTCTGCCCAGGGTCTGTACCCTGATGCTGAATAAATACATTTCTGGCAAGCCAGGACTTCCAAGGGTGACACACTCTGGCGGTGTAATGCAAGGGTCTGCCTTTCAATGAGGGTGACACAGTACCAATTGCATATAAATGGTATTTCTATTCTAATCCAGAAATGTGTTTTGTATCAACAGAAATAAATACTAACAGCAGTACAGACAGTTGCAGTGAAAGAAAGATTATTGGTGCAGGGGAAACACATTATTGTGATGCCCCCGATTCCAGCCTAAGAAGCAGTCACAAAGGCCAGAGTCCCAAAGCAAAAGCCTTACACCCTAGATGGATACAATGGGGCAACTCACTAACAGTAACATATGTAGACTACATATTTGACTCTACTCTACAAACACAGGCTTACCTTTAATACGAACAAAAATACCATCTGCTTAGTGAATCAATGCTTCTAGATCAGTATGATCACTGATGGTTCTGCCCAGTCCGCAGTCAGTCGCGCTTGTGCAGCAGTAAGTGTTAAAAAGATGGATGGAGTTTTCCAACCACTAAAAACATTTACGCAGTCACTAGGTGATTGCACTGCACAGCTGGCTGAACTGAAAGCTCTAAATCTGGCACTTGAGAATACTGACCCTGAATTCCCCACACTTATAGTGTGTGATTCAGATTATTGTGTCCTGTCTTAAAATGAATACTTACACTACTAGAGCCAGAATGGACTCAGAGAATCTAAAGGGTATACTATAAAGCACAAGATGCTTTGGCGACAGATGGCAAAACTTAAAGCAAGTTTTCCATGGGCTCAAGTTATCCACACACTAAGCCACCAACGTGTAGAAATACATGCTGCAGGAAATTCATTGGCTGTTGAAGCTGCAAAGGCAGCAGTGAAACTGCTGCCGTAGCTGCAGTGCCTCATTCTAATACAAGGACAGATGGAGACAAAATGACGGCTGTCACAGCTTTGTGCTGTAGCACCCCATACACCACAATCTTTTCTAGCGAAATACTCTCCTTCCAGCTAAGTACGCAAAACAGTCTGTTCGCTCATATTCCCGGAGTGGGGGATAGAGTAATTCCAAATTCCGACCACAAGTCAGAATTAATATTGGCAGCACATGAGAGTCTAGCATTTGCTCACACAGGTGTGGGGGCCACAGTTTCACTGTTGCAGCAACGCTACTGGTGACCGTACACAAATAGACTAGAGAATATGTCCTTAAATGTGACATTTGTTAAGAAACAAAGGTTTTCGCCACTTCACATCCACCACAGACACCTCTGTTATTTCAAACATTCGTTTCGCTTGTGTTTATCTGGTCCACTGCGCTTACCAGGACCTGTTGTGAGCTTTTCACAAAATCACTTAGTGATTGTGATACCTGCACACTGCTCTTTCAGTTTTAAGAATACATGAAGATATAAATCTAAAAAGCCAATAAACAGAAGCAATAAATTGTCCCTTAAAATTATACTAATTAAATATGATTTCCAATCACATTTGCCCTCGGCCTGGTGCATCCTAAATATATATACAAATAAAGCTGGAACCAACAGGGATGTAAGACCAGACCCCCACCTCAAATCCCCATTCTTTATCAGATATTAACATTTCTGATTGGCTTGTGAGCCTGCTAATATTTTAGAAGAAAATTGTGTGAGTTTTATCTTTTCATTATATCTTGTATGAAACTTTAGATAGTTCAGCAGACTAGCATTTTCATCTGATTTGTGCCACTTCACCACTGATGTTTGCTAGAGCCCAAAAATGACTCTCTACAATTGTTCAGACCTTTTACCTACACCCACTTACAAATGTCACCATGGAGAATCCTAGGGGCCCCGGAGAGGTCAATTGACCATTTCCACCATTTGGAGAATTAGAGCTTCCCTAAAGAAAAGTCACTAAAATATCATGGACATTTAGAATTTATCATGAGTCAAAGAAGAGAGATTGGGATAGTTTTAAAACCTTTATTTTATCTTAAGGTTAGAATATCTAAATATCTTTATTCAGGTTAGTAATTTATAGAAATAAAAAAAGAGGTTCGGAATTAGCATTAAAGACAGGTGTTCCATAAAGAGACCCAATAAACTAGCTAAGAGACCTATTCTAAATAAGAACCCGTAAAGAGTTTAATTGGAAAAGAGTGGAAAATGAGGAATGAACTTCTTATAAAGAGCAGTTCTGGAAAACTCAGCCGAGTTTTCTACAGTTGCAATAACAACTGAAATTAGAATACCGATCTGTGCAGTAGCATAGATCACAAGTTAATAAAGGTAAACCACCTCAAAAACATCTAACAAATTAACTCTTCATAAAGAAGAGTCCCAGGCAGCAGCGGCCAGTGCACATAAGCGCGTGGGTCGGTGGGATGTTGAGAGATGATGGAATAGGATTTATTTCTTTATTCAATTTTCGTTATTCTGTTGTCTGTCGACATCCCCGATCACCCCCGCCCCCACCGCGCTTACAGGCACCAGCCACTGCTGGTCTCAGGAAAAGGAAAATCCAGCAGCAGGACCACCAGATTGGTAAAGGGAATAGAGAGGTGTTTCTTCTAACTAGCTAGGAATACTCATTATTATAGTCGTCTCACACAAGTATCAACTTCTGAAGGCGTCTTCACTTGATGTCCAATCAGAACTGTTTGCAAGGTCGTGTCGTCAGTCATACAATGCATCTTCTCCGATTCCCACAGTCTGCACTCTTGTCATCCGGGTTGATACAGTTTTGTAGCATAATTGTTACATGAGTGAAGATTCCCATGAGAACCCTCTTACCTAAGTTAAAAGATGCACTATAAGTTCATTACATAGACAAAGACTAGTCAGCAATGTGAAAGAATATATCAAGTTATCTGGAAGCAACATTTATCAAATCTATGTCACCATTCATTCTTTACAGTTTCAATAAGTCTATTATATTCTAGTGAAATGATCTAGCATGGGGTGAGGAAGTAAATGAACATGATTTTAGAGTCAGCACATTTCTAAAGATGACATCAATGTTAGACAGTTGCACAGAATGCTTTACTATTAGCAAAGGTCGAAAGGAAAGCTTTGGGCCTAGTTACTGCACAGGCTAAAGTATAGTTGCTTGGAGCAAAATTTTGAAAAACATGTATTTATAAATGAAGCATTTAAGGACATCTTCCACTTGTACATTAGTTATAATGCGATATATTCAGTTTACTTATTAATATTTTAGTAAAGTGCATTCATGTTTTTATTTGTAAGTTATGTTCAAATATGAGCATTTCAACAGCATTTAAACATGTTCTATAATGCAATTCTAATATAGTAATAAGTTGATTTTCTAAATATGTGGTCATTTTTCCGAAGCTCCCTACCTTTTGATGATGTATATCATCATAATAATTTTTTGTTTCATTTTCAAACTAAATGTAAAATGTAGTTTCAATAATTCTTCATTCGAACTTTAAAAAAGATCATAAAAGCACAGAGTAAAAATATACGATAAATTCATACATTGATCATTTTGACAAATACCAAACTCAGTGTAATACAAATATTAGAAATATTAATATCGTAACAATAGAACAAGTACTAAAAAAGGAAAAACCCCTGTTAGCAGCTAAAAGAAGCCCTAATATCTCCCTTCCATTGATTTTCTGCTATGAATAACCATCTTAAAAAACAACAGACACTGTAACAAATTTCTGGGCTGTTTAACATTTGAAGATAGGTTAGAGGCACTCTACATTTCCCAAAGGCTAATTTTCTCAGTAAAGATTTAAAAAATAACTGAAAGAAACAGCTATAAAAGCTACAGAAAACATAATGAAGCAAGGTTTGTTCCTCCGTGCCATTACAGGGGCGTGGGGGAAGCTCTTTACTCCACATCCCTGCCAGTTCAGGGAAACAGAAGAAACGCCAGAAGGACCGTGATCTAAATATGAGTGATCAATCCCAATGAGTTAGCTCTAACGTACGGTACAGTGGGATGTCGACCGTGGCAATCGTGGTATGATAGTAACAGCCAGTATGCTTGATCACTATCTCCTGAGACCGCTTGGAAAAAAATGGTCAGTGAATCTGTGTTTCACTGTATTTTTACTGTCTTTATTAATCAAACCAGGAGTGCTAAAGAATTCTGAAAGACCGACATCACCCAAAGAATTTCATACTTATCGCAACCAGGGAATGGATAAGCCCTCATCCAGGCTCAGACAATCATTAATTACTGCCCTATTAAAACTCACATCCCCTTTGCTCCAAATATTAACCCATAGAAATAGGGGGGGGCAGTCTAGTGGTATCTAGTATGTACTCTAGGTTTAATTCAGAGTAAAAGATAAAAGTGGCACTAGAGGAAGGGTGATTCAAAAATCTTCTGCAGATTCTATTTTATTCCACCTGGATTGGGGTAGCATTGCAAAACCCCCAATCCCCTGCTCCGTAAGTGGCCGTCGGGACACACTGCATTTTGTATAATTTAAGAAAAGGGAAATAGTGGACATACCATCCCTCTTAGCCAAATTGAAAAGAGAGCCCGCTGCCCTCCCTAAATTCTGACGTGCATTGGCTACTTGCGTCTGCCATGAGTTACTTGCGTCAAACGCCAAGCCTAGATAACAGAAAATTGTCACTCCACTTAGCTGTTTACCTCCCAAGTTTAGTGCTGCTAAAGCTTTCTATCCAGGACCACATGCCATAATATGAGATTTTTCGTTGTTGGTTTTCATATCTAATGTTTTTATGAGGATCACAAATGAATCTACCAAATTACTGAGGGCATGCGGTGTTGTAGCCATCAAAACCGCATCATTGGCATATAACATAGCCGGGACGGCTAAGTTATCAATTTTCATCACGTTGTTAGTTGACTCTGATAAACAATCTCCAGGTTGTTTATATACAAGATGAAAAGCAATAGTGCCAAAAGACACCCTTGGCGTACACCACTGGCTAAAGAAAATGAATCAGAGTCCACCTGATTGGCCATACCTAACCCTAGCACTCAAGTTTTCAAAGAGGTCATGCAAAAAATTTACTAGCGCAATATCCACCCCAGATTGCTCAGCATCTGCCATAGTTTATTTCTGTTTACGCATCACATGCGGTGGAAAGGTCCATAAATGCCAAGTACAGTGGACAGCGCCTGGTGACAGTATACTTATTCACTATCAGATGTAAATTCAGGCACTGAACCACTGTACCCAGCCCAGTATGAAAGCCGTATTGGTGTGCAGATAAGATCTTACTATCCAAGGACCATGTTTGTAAATGGTTAAAAATAGCTCTCCCCAGTATCTTTACTGTGCTATTGACCAGCAAAATTGGTCTTTATCATTTTGGGTACCTCCTATCCCGTTTATAAAAAATTGGCTCTATTATGGAATTGGCCCAAGACTCTGGGATATTATAACACAGAGAGTTGTTAAAAATGCTCACCAAAAGAGGAGCCCAGATACATTTAAACAGGTCTATGGGGTTCCCGCCAGGACCCCGTGCCTTACCACTAATGTTTGCACGGATGGCTGAGTCTACTTCCTGAACGGTGAACTGCCGAGGAATGGGGGGATAAAAGGCTGCTTCCACTTAACCTCATGCCCACTAACGCTGTTCAAAGAGTAAATGTCAGTGAAGTGTTTCACCCAATCCTGCCCTAAAATATTATATATTAAAAGAGGGTTTGTGGGGGTATCATGCAAGAAAAGCCTACGCGCAGTTTCCCAGAACACCTTCCTACAGTTATGCTTAGCTGCCAGCTCTAAGGCCTCCCAGTCCTTGCAGAGTAAAGAATTCTTCCTTTCCTTAATGGTTGTCCTTTAGAGCATCCTAGCCTCCCGGATCGCCCTTCTGTCTCTAGGGGAATCTGCTAGCACCTTTCTAAGGCGGCGGTTAGCTGCAGAACATTGCTTATTAAACCACTGTGGATGGGATATCACAGGTTTAAAGGGTTTCAGTGGGGAGTTCCTATTAATACTATATAATTGCTGATGATGATGGAACAGCTTATCTGTGGTTCCATCAGACAAACAGCCCAAAAAAACTCGGAGATGTTTCTTTACTAAATTGTTTAATGCTGCTGAGGGTTCTTTAAGGTGCCAAACCAGCCTTAGACAGTCCTGAGAGTGAATAATAATACCATTGAATAATAAGGGGCCACTTTCCCTATCTAATGGGAAAACTCCTTCGACAAGTAAGGCATTGTGGTCACTCCACTGAGTTTCAGTTACTGATCTGCTTTGACACCACTGCAGATAGCATTTTGATACAAACATATAATCAATGACTGATGGTTTCCCTGCACCATTATAAGTTGGTTTGACAGGGCAGCCTACCCGTAAATAATCAACTACGTCTTCGAGGTCCAAACGGCCTATTAGGTTTTTCAAAGTTGAGCCCCTGGAGTCTTCAATTGCAATATCAGTGCCGATATGCTGGGCGTACTGCTCGGCATATTCACTCCCTAATTTAGCATTAAAATCCCACATAATAGGATCCTTGGGAAAGATCTATTCATTGCCCCCAGTGGTTTTAGAGCTGCTGTAAAATCTAACTCATAAAATAGATTAATATAGGTTTTTAAAAAATCGTTATTATAAAAACTAACTGAATAAAAACTAAAAAAGATCCTACTGTCTTTTATTGACAGGACCTGGAATGCAGGACTACTTGTGTTTACAATAGAAACTTTGAGTCTGAGATTAAGCTTGACCGAGATAGAAAGGCCTCCTTTGGCTCAACCAGAGGGGGCGGCCACAGCCGGACACAAATAAAATGAAAAAACATTGCATGATACAGGGGATAAGGCCCAGCTTTCATGGAAAATGATGAAATCTTACCCGTTTATAAATGCGAGCCACTCAGGGTTGCTTAACTTGTTTTTTAGCCCAGCCACTTTCCAACTAAAAACAGTAAAACAACTACACTCACGTGAGACTGTCGCCTGCAATTTCCTGTAGTTTCATCTTCTAGTGTATCCCATCTCTTCCTTTTAATCCCCCTTGGGTGTTGTAGTGTCTTCATGTAGTTGTCAATCATTATTCTCATTAAACCCATGTCTTTTTTAAAGCATTTTTGTTGATAAGCATCATGTGTTTTGCGCAAAATATATCTACAGGTTTTGTATAGGACATGAGGAGTATTAGGCATAATCCGATAATTAGTATGGGCATTAATATAGCTTTTATTATACCTTTCCCAGCTGTCAAGAGCCAGTTGCCAAATGTTTTCAACCTCTTCCTGAAATTTTCATACAGACTTGGTATTTCAAATTCTTGTAATTCAGGTCTCAAATATGATATATTTCCTGCAAATCCCACTATTTTTTCTACTCTCGTCTGGTATGTATCAGCAGCAGTGAGTTAGCTTTAACATGTGACAGACCCCCCTCTTTCTCAGCCAGAAGGTTGTTTAGTGCGGTCTATGTAAAACCGTAGACCGCATAGCAATTAATTCTGTGTTAATTAGTAATAAAGCTCCTGATGAACTAATTGTCATCCTATCCACTACCATGGCTTGTTTCCTGATCTTTTCATCATTTAATATTATCCCCACTGGTGGTATCACTGCTCCAAATATATCTCCCGCTAATTAGGCTCCGCTTCCTGCATTTTGCTTATGTCTGCTTGGTGATGTTAGAGTCAATGCTTCTATGCTATTGACATGATACATTTTTAGAATTAGTATACCTAAATAACATGTTCCTTCTAGGGGTGGGCGGACAACTCCGTTCCGCCCACGGAATGTGCGGAATTTTGCCTGTTCCGCGTTCCACAAAGTAGGCGGAACAGGCAAATCTCCGCACACTCGGGGCGGAGCGGAGTTGGCCTCCCGCCCACCTCCCGCCTGCACTATTAAAACATTATAAATAAGAATTTAAAACACCTTACCTTATCGGCGGCGCCCCCGGGCATCCCTCCTTCTCCATCGCGACTTCTTCTTCAAAACTGCGCATGCGCGGGCGCCTGTGCATGCGCATTTCTCACGAGGAATACGCATGCGCCGGCGCCCGCGCAGTTTTCCAGAAGAAGACGCGATGGAGAAGGAGGGAAGCCCGGGGACGCCGCCGAGAAGGTAAGGTGTTTTAAATTCCTATTTATAATGTTTTAATAGTGCGGGCGGGAGGCGGGTGGCGCGTAGCAGAGCTACGCGGAGTGTGCGGAGATTGGTTCAGTCTCCGTGGCACTCCGCGTAGCCCCGTTACGCCCACTACGCCCACCCCTAGTTCCTTCCCAATCGGCTGGTAATAAAAAGCAAGCATTTTGTCCACAAGTACATTCCAAGATTTACTATCTCAGCTCCCTGTAAAATTTGCTAAGTTCCCACTTCTAATTCAAAAGTATGGTCACAACTACTAACCCCTATATGTCGTGTTCATTTCTGTGTTCGTCTTTTATAAAAACAAAATTTTCCTTTAAGCTGTCTGCCCAATCTGAGTTTTGGATATTTAATTTTCTTTCTAAATTTATTCACCTCCTTTTTCCATGCATTCTCTAATACGTCCCTCCTTTAATTCAAAAGTATTGTCACAACTACTAACCCCTATATGTCGTGTTCATTTCTGTGTTTGTCTTTTATAAAAACAAACTTTTCCTTTAAGCTGGCTGCCCAGTCTGAGTTTTGGATATATAATTTTCTTTCTAAATGTATTCACCTCCTTTTTCCATGCATTCTCTAATACGTCCCTCTTTTGATCCACAGTCTTTTTCATGTCCATGTATCTTTCTTCCAGGGTCATAATATAGGCCTTTTATTCAGGATGCATTAGACATGTTAAATTTCTTTTGTAAGCTTCTACAGTGTTTATAGGCAAATGCAGGAAGAAATAATACCAAGGTATGTCCATTGTTTTTCTTTGAAAATTCATTCTTTCCCTTAGAGGCACTTTTGATAGCACTTCATCATAATTGGAGTAAACATATTCAAAATGTTCTCATCTATACACTAGTGAAAGCAAAATGCTACATGAGATTGCATAAGAAAGAGGTAAGTGATAGTTAGTGACTTTTCCTGAAAGCTAAGATGTCAAATGTGCACAAGCATAACAATAACATCTAGAGCAGTTGTGTATTCTTGCACTAACCAAGAATAGACATTGGTAGAGTAATCCTCTCCTTTAAAATCTGTAAAATGTTTAGTAAAGGTGTTATCTCTAAGATTCTGTGCATAAGCATTAGTAATGTCAACTCTAGGGGTTTCTGAATCGAGTGTCAAATAAAATCCTATTAGTACTATGGAAATCATTATGACTGTTACTATGAAAAGCACACACATAATGCATTTGAAATGCCTTCTAGTGCAACGCATCCTTTTGAGTCAGTAATTAGAAATTGTTTACTGCTATATGTGTTTTTCTTCTTTTTTCCTCTTCTTTTTTTCCTTCTTTTTCTTCTGGATTGTTCCCTGTCAGACAATCCTACTCCATGTTCTTCTAATATGTTATCCCTATTCTTCTGTAACTTTCTTCCCGGGCCTCGGTTAGTCTTCTGTAAAACAAATAACTAAAATAATAATCATCTAATAGACCTAATTCAAATTTTTGTTGTTCTTGTAAACTGTTGGACTACCTCTGTAATTTAATGAAATCCTTTCCAAATAGTAAAATCTATTTATTTTCAGGGAGGTTCCTATAGGTCAGGATTTACACAGTGTCACATTCAATGCCGAGTTTACGTAGTAAGACCATTCCGGTGCTGAATATCTTCTGCAAGGTTTTCGAGCTCTTTTGGATCTTCTCACAACCTGATGATTTTGGTCAAGTGAACTATCATCCTCTGTCCATTTCTGGAATGCGAGCTATTGATAGGCTTCTTTTTATCTCTTCTGACTCCAACTCCTTGGCCATTCAGCTTGTCAACACTGACTCCTAGTTCCAGCGCTCGTTTCTTCAGCAGGATTTTGTTTCTCTCCCAATTCTGTTTTAGCCTCTCTGCTTTCACCATTGGAGACTTAAATCCAATTTTGCAATATTTCAGGACCATGCACTTGTCTTTCATCTTCACCCCTGGCTTTTCCTTGCACTTCTGCTTGTTCTGCTACATGCTCTCCTGCTTGCTCTCTTGCAAGTGCCACAGGTCGGTCTGGTCTCTCCACTGGTGGTGCAGTCATTAGTGCTCTCCTTTCAAGATCATAGACCAGTGATCCTTCTTCTTTATTGCTCACTCTCCATGCGTGTGTGGCATGAATCCAATTTGGGACTCCAGCACATTTAACAGCAGTGTTTGTTGTAAGCAGAATTTGATAGGGGCCTTTCCATCTGGGTTCAAGACGAGTCTTCTCAACGTGCTACTTGATAACGACCCAATCTCCAGGATTGAAGTTGTGGCACTGTTAGTGATGGTGATCTGGTGTGGCAGCTGAAACCTGATGAGAGACAGAACGAACCATATAAGTGAGGGCTTTGCAGTAGTCCATAATCATATCAGTTATGTTCACCAAGGCATTGGTTGGAACAGCAAGTCAACTCATGGCCCTCCCCATGAGTATTACGTGTGGAAATAACCCAGTCTTTCTATCTGGAATACATCGGACACTCATCGGTACCAACGGTAATGCATCTGACCATTTCAATGATGTCAAAGCACAAACATTCGCCAATCTAGACTTTATTGTTGGGTTCATTTGCTTAACTATGCCTGATGCTTCTGGTCTGTAGCTCCAGTGTAATTTCTGTTCAATCTGTAATGCAGCACATAGCATATTCCTCACTTCGTTGTTGAAGTGTGTTCTTCTATCTGATTCAAGAAGGACCAGCATTCCAAACTTAGGGATGATTTCTCGTAGTAACAGTTTAGCTACAGTGAGACTGTCATTTCTCCTCGTTGATTAGGCTTATACCATCAGGAGAATACACAGATAATATCAAGGATATATCTCAGCCCGGTTTGCACAGGCATCTGGATAAAATCCATCTGTAATCTGTCAAAGGGACCACCTGATCTCATTATGTGTGTCCTCTGACTGGTGTCTTTTTCCCTACATTCAGGGATGATGTTGGCAAGTGACACATCTTTTGCAATTTTCATCAGCAATTATTCAAACCTTGGATTAAACCAACTTTGTCTGAAACACCTTACCACTGCATCTCTCCCCAAAGGTGTGTACCCATGTTAATAGTTCCTAGCCATTGGAAACAACAAGCTGTCTGGCAACACTGGTCTCCCATCGTCTGACATCCAAATGTCATTACCATTTTTTGTACATCCTGCCTTGATCCACCCATTTTGTTCAAAATTCGTTACAGTTTCCTGCACTCTTTTCAATCCTTCCCAAGTGTCAGTTATTTCCATCATTATTGCAAAAGCACATTCTTCATCAGTTCTGTAAGTGAAACCATCATTTTCTGTGAATTCTCCATTGAGTTTGCATGCTAGCATGGCTCAAAACCTAGCTACAGAGTCAGCATATCGATTGCCTATGGCAGCATATCCACTGCCTGTTTGTTGCCCTGGGCATTTCATGACTGCAATTTCATTGGGCAGTTGCAATGCTTCCATTAGATTCTTCACATTCTGTCCATTTCTAATAGGTTATCCTGTGGAAGTTAAAAAACCTCTTTGCATCCATAATTGCCCAAAGTTATGACCTACACTGAATCCATACGGGCTATCTGTAAAGATGGTGACCCTCAATTGTGCAGTTAAAATGCAGGCTCAGGTAAGGGCAATTCATTCATCAACTGGTGCAGAGAAAACAGATTGGAGCCAGGAGGCTTCAACCATATCATTTATAGTACACACAGCATATGCTGGCCTCAGTGTGCCTTCATTACTTCACAGGCATGAACCATCAAAAAAAAGGACAGTCGGGCTCAATTAGGGGTTCATCCTCAATGTCTGGGCGTGGTTTTATGCATAGTTCAGTGACACTTAGGCAATCATTATCAAAGTCATTATCCTTATCTTCTAGTTCAATCGCAGGCAAAAGAGTAGGAACATTTAACACATTACAACGCCTAGTTGTAAAATTATCTAGTGCAAGCAGACTCTGCTCATATTTACTAAGTCTATTATGCATCAGATATTGTGTTTTTTTCTGGTAAGCAATAGCTCGAAAGACTGGGGAACCATCTCCACTAGTGGATGTCCCATCACTATATTTTCGCTCTTTTTCAGATTTACACTCACTGTGGCCACTACCTTCAAGCAGCCGGGGAGTACTGATGCTACAGAGTCAAGGGTTTTTGAAAAGTAGGCCACAGGTCTTCGGGCCCCTCCATGCATCTGTGTTAACACTGAAAGTGGGTACCCATCTCTTTCACTGCAAAATAGAGTAAATTATTTTGTATACTCCGGCATTCCTAGAGCTGGGGCGCAACACAGTTTATTTTTTAGCTCTAGTAAGGTTCTGGTGCATTCCTTATCCCAAGGAATTGGATCAGACGCATCTCGATGTGTCAACCTCAGGTGAGGTTTTGCTGTCAAAGAAAAATTTGGTATCCATTGTCGACAGTAGCCAAAAACATCCTGATCTCTCTCTGCATTAGTGGTAGATACATCTGCAAGATGGCTTCCTCTCTCCAATGACACCTTTCTGACTCCTTTCATAATAATGTGTACCATATAGCGAACTTCTCTTTGACAGTACTGCAGCTTACCCTGAGACACTTTTTGTTTGTTTTCTGCCAGGTGATTCAATAATGCAATGGTCATTTTTGCAAGCTTCCTGTGTTTCTGAAGCTATCAATAAATCGTCAATATATTGTACAAGTGTAGAATTACATGGAATTTGCAAAGACTCAAGATTTTCCTTTAGGATCTGATTAAAAATAGAAGGTCTCTCAGTATACCCTTGAGGAACACAACACCACATGATTGTCCTCTGTTGGAACACAAATGAAAACACGAACTGGCTATCTTCATGCAGGGGCACTGAGCAGAAAGCCTGAAACAAATCAAAGACTCTAAACTATTCTGCAATACATAGAATTTGGAAAAGCACAATAGTATGATTCAACAATTGGACAGCAAGGTACCACTAGCTCATTAATTTTTCACGAATCCTGTGCAATCCTATACTTTCCGTTCGGTTTTTGAATTCCCATTATAGGAGAATTACATGGACTGCCAATTAATTCTCTCAATATGCCTTTTTGAAGCATATTGTTAATAACAGGTTGTATCCCAACAATCGTTTCAGTGGAAATGGATAAGGTGGTGTTCTTGGGAAAACTGCATTTGGCTTTATTTGGATATGAACTGGTTCTACACCTTTTATAAGTCCGATGTCTTTTGCTGTAAAATCTTGGACTTCAGTATTTACTGTAGCTCTGGGATCCTCTAGTAATTGGGCACTGTCAACAAGGTAAACATTCCTGCCTCAGTATTTTGTTTGATCAATTTGAAATTGACATCCTCATCATGAGTCTGAAATGCAACACCATCCAATGTGCAATACATTGTACGGTTTAATTTAGACAACAAATCCTTTCCTAATAAATTAACTGGACTGGAATGACAAACCACAAATTGGTATTTTTCTTCATAGGTCCCCATTCTGACTGGAACTTCTTCTGAAATTGGATTTGACATTTGTTTATTTGTAACTCCAGCTACTTGGATTGTTCTTCCTGAGAAAGGTAAGTCTGGAACTTCCACTGTTCTAACAGTGGATCGGGTAGCTCATGTATCAATCAAAAAAGATACATTGTGACCATAGACATTTGCATCTACATATGGGCCACTTTAGTCTACCTCGAGAACTTCGCCAAGTACACTATCATCTTCCTCTCTCAGGCATCACTATTGTGAATTTTCAGAACCAAACTCATCCATTTCAAACAAAGGAAATTGCCCTAACACATCCTGATTCAAATTTTGGACTTGTGGCATAACATTTTGATTTGGATTTGGGTTTAATTTCAGTAACTGGTTAATATTAATTCAGGAATTTCCCATTAGTCCAGGTGCAATGGGTGTCATTTGGTTCTGGCCAAGCATTTGATTTTTAAACCGGCGTATCTGCATTCTTTGACCTGTCATTCCCTGCGAATTTTTAAACTGTCCTGCAATATTTTCAAGAATAAATCCACATTCTCGCTTCCAATGCCCCACCCTATTGCAAATGTGATGGGCAGTAACTTTCTTTAAAGCGTCAATGTTGGTTCCAGATCCCACACCAGCAGGAACACCTCTGAGATGCTCGCATTTCATTTGGATTCATCACAAATCCAGCTTGTGTGGCAACAGCTCCCTGCATCATAACCTGACCTCTACCCAACAACGGAACTTGAAACCCTTTCTGAGCCAACTTCATCTGAGCCAACATGAATTTCTCCTCAATCTTTCTCTGGTTCATGCCCAATTCATCACTGCAATATTTTGCATGTCGCAGGATTTCATCTAGCTATTTTGACTGCCAGCATATGACATTATGTGTGATGTGTGAACTAATCGCAGG
Source organism: Calotriton arnoldi (assembly GCA_963921515.1). Classification (NCBI taxonomy): domain Eukaryota; kingdom Metazoa; phylum Chordata; class Amphibia; order Caudata; family Salamandridae; genus Calotriton; species Calotriton arnoldi. The sequence goes on along the minus strand of CAWUFW010002494.1, from coordinate 2,024,950 downwards.
CTTCAAACCCAGAACAAACTGTGACACACAAATCCCCATATCCTTCTCTTATGGATATTCATTTCCACTATGCTGATTGAAAACCTGCAACAACCTTTCATAGTATTCATGAACAGTTTATTTTGGTTCCTGAGTCATTCTTTTCATTTTCAACTAGTCAATGTCTGTAGGAGTAATTTCCCCTTTCAGGAAATGTATTACTGCCTCATATTTCTCCATCACTATAAGTGACAGAGCACCTGTCCCCATTTCTCTCTGGGGCTCAGCCTTTGGCCATTGTACAGATATTTTGCACTCAGACCACAAATCTGCTGGAACCACAATGTCAAAAGAATGTATCCAGGTCCTTCCACAACACCTTTGAAATTTTAATAAACCTTTCCACCTGATCAAACCACTGTACTGGCTTGTCTCTCAGTTTTGGGAACTTGTTTGTAAATGCAGTCAAATCACCTCTATTCCATGGAACATGTACATAAGTACCCCCAACTACTACTCTCAATGGATTTTTTGCCGCCACTCCCACCTCATCCTATCTCACTTCCATTTCCCTCTTTTTCTTTTCATGCGTTCTTGCCCACCTAAGTTCTAGCTTCTCTACATCCTTCCATGTGCAGATGCATTTTATTAATTCCATTATATGAATTTGCATCCCTGGAATCCTCAGATTCTCAAAAGCTTGGTCATCCAATTCAACTTGATAACTCTGATGCAAATTCACATTATTTGGAAGATCCCAATCATATTTCTTTGCTATTCCAGCTAAATGACGGTGTGTAGTTGCTGCTCTTTACATAAAAAAGGTAAGTTTGGGTCTTTCGTATTGATGTAAATGTTCAAAATCGAAACATCCCCTAATTAATTCCTCTAAATCAAATTTTAATTTTGGAATGTCTAAAGGTTTATCCTTTTTAATTTCAGCACCCTTCGGAGGCTCTGTAGCTTCCATCCTTTTTTCCCTAGTCAGTACCTCAATCTAAGCTTGTAGTCCCCTATCTCCACTTACGGGTAACTCGCTGGAACCTAAAGCGGTTGTAAAGGCCAATGTTCCTCCTCCGTCTATCAAGGCTTATAAGTTTGGTGAGATCTCCACAACACTAACTGTGTATTCTGTGCAGTCGGTACTTCAACAACTGGGGTCTTTGTAACCCCTAGGCTTCATTCAATTTGGGGTGGTGCAGTAGGGATTACTTATGGCGCAACTGGATGAGAGTCAATGGGGATCACAGTTATCAGTCACCTCACTATTGATGAGACAATTTGTAACCTGCAAAGGTCATTCAATTGAAGGTAACTATGGTTGTACTGAAGCAGTTGGCAAAGTCTGATTTGCACTAATGCTTATCTCTTCTGGATCAGTATAGGTCAGAGGAGGTGGTCGGAATGACAGCATTTCATCCAATATCTCATCCATTAAATCAGTATCTGATTCTTCCTCTGCTCGCTTAACTGTCTCTTTATCCTTCTCCTTAACTTCTGATGTAAGAACCAGATACATTCTAGTTCCCTTGATAATTCCATTCCTCCATCTACGCTGCTCTACATCCCATTGGGCATTTGCATAAGTCTTCATTGCTCTACCTGCTCTCCTTTGATATTTTTCCTTCTCGTTCTCTCTCGCAACCTTTTCCCAAATCTGAAAAGCTTCATATTTCATGAGTCGAGGTGGTGGCTTCATTTCATACAATTTTCCCCTCAAATGAGCTAAAATTCTGATGTTAAAAGTTCCATACCTAGGGAAACGCAAGACACTCTCATCTTCAGTAATTCTCATCCATTATTTGAAATACAAATTTAATCCATACTCACTAGTCATAATGGAAGCTCGAGTACACTCAAAAGGTGACTCCTCGTCTTTTTGAACAGGAATAGTAACGTCTCCCCTCACAAATTTCACAAAATCCTTTAAACATTTCATTTTAGCAATTCAATTCACCAAATCATTTTTGTGAAATCAAATGTTTTGATTTTGTTCTGTATACGTTAAATTTTCAATGACCAATCAAATAATAGTTTTACATTTCAGTAACCCATTATCTGATCCGTGATCCAGACTCAAATTTACAATGTCCAATACACAGCGTGACACAACACACCAACTGACCAATAGCAGCGTGAACCACACCAACCAGCAAATCTCAGAGCGAACACTATGAATTCAACCTCTCACTCATCGCAGCATCCACCCTCCTTCACAATTTTTCTCCTTTATTTCGAGCAGCGTTTTTTTGACCAATCTTGTTTGCTTAACTTCTTTCTAACAGAAAATATTTAGATTTACACTTACTTAGAAAGATTTCACAATCGCAAGTGAATTCTCGACCAGTGTAAATTCACACCAATACATGCAGCTTCACCCTAGTGCGCAATAAAGTTTTACCAGCATTAACAAGGTTAATCAACTGCCAACACTTGTCCATACTGTTACTGATTGAAGTGATGGTACCTCACACTCCACATCTACTGATCTCTTTGCAAAACAAGATTAATATCCAGGGATCTTATGACTTCTTGGATCTTGAAATCAACATCTTCACAACAACAACCTTTTAATATTAGTCCCGTAAATATTGATTCATTCGATTATAAAACATTCACTCTACGCTCACAACCATAACATTAATCTCCCTATTGATACTCACAACTCCAACTACAATCACCAAAACCGTAATTGCTCATCACTCCATCCGGATTCGGGCACTGGAAACTGGAATTGGGGGCTATTAAAATATTCTTAGGGTAATAATTTTGAAGTTCTCTTCTGGGTGTATAACCATCCTCTGCTACCAGAACCTGCTAGAGCACACAAAAGATTCTCCAAGATGGTTCAGACCTTTTACATACACCTACTTACAAATTTCGTCATGGAAAATCCTAGGGGCTCTGAGGAAGTCATTGGACCTTTTTCACCATTTGGAGAATTAGAGCTTCCCTAAAGAAAAGCCTTTAAAACATCATGCACATTTAGAAATTATGATGAGTCAATGACGAGAGATTGGGATAGCTTTAAAACCTTCACTTTATCTTAAAGTTATAGTATCTAAATATCTTTATTCAGTTTAGTAATTTACAGAAATAAAAAAAGAGGTTAGAAATCAGCATTAAATACATTTGTTCCATAACGAAACCCAATAAACTAGCTAGAAGACCCATTCTAAATAAGAACCCATAAACAGTTCAATTGGAAAAGAGCAGAAAATGAGGAATGAACGTCTCATAAAGAGCAGTTCTTGAAAACTCAGCCGAGTTTCCCACAGTTTCAATAGCAACTGAAATTAGAATAGCGATCTGTGCGGTAGCATCAATCACAAGTTAATAAAGGCAAATCCCCTCAAGAATATCTAAAGAATCAACTCCCCATAAAGAGTCTCAGGCAAAGGAAAATCCAGTAGCAGGACCACCGAATGTGTAAAGGGAATAGAGAGGTGCATCTTCTAATTAGCTAGGAAGACTCATTATTATAGTTTTCTCACACAAGTATCAACTTTGAAGGCATCTTCACTTGATGTCCAATCAGAACAGTTCACAAGGTGGTGTCCTCAGTCATACAATGCCTCTTCTTCTGATTCCCACAGTTTGCACTCTTGTCATCCGGGTTGACTCAGTTTTGTAGCATAATGATTACATGAGGGAAGTTTCCCATGAGAACCTTCCTACCTAAACTAAAAGATGCACTATAAGCTCATTGCATTGACAAAGACTAATCAGCAATGTGAAAGCATATGTCAAGTTATTCGGAAGCAACATTTATAAAGTCTATATCACCATTCATTCTTTACAGTTTTAATAAGTTTAGTATATTCTTATGAAATGATCTAACATGGGGTGAGGAACTAAATGAACATGATATTAGAGTCAGCACATTTCTAAAGATGACATCAATGTTAGTTGCACGGAATGTTTACTATGAGCAAAGGTCGAAAGGAAAGCTTTGGGCCTATTCACTACACAGGCTAAAGTAGAGTTGCTTGGTGCAAAATTTTGAAAAACACGTATTTATAAATGAAGTATTACTAATGACATCTTCGACTTCTACATTAGATATAATGCAATATAATTCAGTTTACTTATTGATATTCTAGCAAAGTGCATATATACGTTTTTATTTTTAAGGTTTTTTTTAAAACGAGCATTTCAGCAGCATTTAAACGTGTTCTAAAACACAATTCTAGCATAGTAATTACTTGATTTTCTAAATATATGGTTATTTTTCCCATGTTTAATGTACTTAAATTAACTCTCAAACATGATTCAATTCTCTCCAAGTCTCTTTTCTGAATGGAGAGAGCAGCTTGTTTTTCAGATGTGTAAAGAACAAATAACAGTTACATTTAGCTCGAGAAAGAGCTGCAGTCTACGGACGCTCAAAGTAAAATGTTACTTGCTTACAAATTAATATCAGTTATACATGCTTACAGTATATTGCTATCGGTATTCGCCAATTATGTGGGGCACAACCGCAGAACAAAGCGGAGGGTTTTCGTATAACAGTGTGTATTTCTTGTTTTGTTTCTTGCTGGTGAACAATTTACCATCACCAATGGATGTGTTGGGATTGCAATAATTAAACTGTTTTGGTATTAAGTAATTCTCATACGGGCCTTCATGTTTGTTTAGTTGGTGAGTCGGTAGCATTAGGTGGGAGACAAGTGAAGTTAACAGCTGGCTCTTTGCTTACATGTGAGGAATAATATGCATGCATCCAGTCCAACATGTTTGAATGAGCAGTGTCAATACACCATCACTGAACTCAATGGACCAGATCACAAAATGTTTGTGAATGGCACTGTTAAGGTAGTGCTTGCTCTAAACATCATTGACCACTGTTTTATGAAAACAGGACACCAGAGATGTCAATGTTTGACAAGAAGATGTGTGCACATTTGCTGTGTAGCATTTTGTTGTACAAATTATGTGTTTTGTTGTTTTGATGCAGCTGTATTTTAGTGCTGCATTATTGCAATGTGATTTAAATTTTGGTGTACTGCAGTTTTTGTATTGTCTTCTATTTTGACTGTTTTGTTGTGATGTGCCATGTTATCTTTTAATGGTGGCTTCAGGTTGCTTTGTGTATGTTATTGTGTTATATTTAGTTGTTTACTTTGTATATTTTATAACATGCTGGTACATTTCCAGAGAAAAATCAGCACATGCCTTGAAATTTCCTGTGGGAAACAACCATTTATCACTTTGTAAGGTGGAAAGATAGAGCTCTTTTTTAAGTTTGAAAATAGAATTTTATTGGAATAAGTATGCAATTATAGTACAAAAAGAAACAAAATACTCAATAGGCATATCATCACAAATATGAAATACGTAACACAATCAGGAAGAAATGTATTAATTATATGACAATATCAAAACGTTCTATATTAAGATCTAAAAGGCATAAAACAAATAAACCTGAAGTTATTAATAAAGAACAATTCATGGAGGTTTAGGCACTTCTTCAATTCTAGGATTGTAGAACTGTGATTTACAAGCAGAATTATTTAAAAAAGTAGTTATGGGTAGCCATAAGAGATCCCTTTTAATATCAAGAGCAACTGGATAAACATATGCTCAATCAAGTCTGTGATTGTAATAAACTCCATACCACCATGCTTGAAAGGATACCTGAGAAGTAGCTTTCCAGGATCTCGTAATTGTTTGAAAAGCAACAGCCAGAAGTAAATCTATTATATAAAAATCTTTGGACTGGGATGACAAATAGTCAGAAATACTGCCTAGAAAAATGTTAATAAAATTAAATGGGACTTGTGTGTTAAAAATAGTATTTATCTGTTGCCAGACCCTCAACCAAAATTCATAAATAAGAGGGCATTTAAATTGCATGTGTTTAAGATCTGCTGAGGGTTGAAAGCAAGACCAACAGTTAAAAGTGACAGCAGAATCTATTTTATGTAATGTAACAGGAGTGATCAAAAGGCAATTATAAATAAAAAACAAAGTTTGAGTTACATTAGCCGCTCTAGAAGATTTCCTTATTTTAACCCAAATTCTATTCCAAGGGGGAATGGAAAAAGTAGTTTGCAAATCGAGTTCCCAAAGATTTTCTACTTCTGTTTTATCTCTATCGTTAGGAATAAGTGTGAGATGCTTATATAATTGAGATGCAGAAGGCAATACATCCCATAATTTATGAATAGGAGGAGGTGAAGGAGAGGAGACATGATCAAAAGAGAATTTGTTATACGAGGATTGAGTTGCAGAGGCAAGCAACCGGTATTTGTCTTCATACGAATCTGGGAAGGAAAAAAGGGACTGTACTACTAGAAATGGCAAGCAGGTATCATCTATGGAAAAAATGATGAATCCATTTAAAATCTCTAGAGTGCTAATCTTTCCAGAAAATGATTATATTATTTATTTTATATAGAAGTATTGTACCAAATTGATGAGTTTAAAAATTTATCTTTAGGAGCTTTATAAGAAATAAAAATTGGAGATAGAATTGTGCATGTGTTCTTAAAAATCAGAAGAGATAGGGATAAGGGTCGAGAAGTTAAAGACAAACACTCCATCTGAGAAATAGGGTGCCAAAAGGATTTTTCAAGGTCCGTCCATAAGGGAGAGAGTGTAGAATCATTCTCTTGTAGTAAAAGAGATGTTTGCTTAAGGCAAAAGACTAAGGGGCCGATTCCGATCTCGGCCGGTAGGGCTCTGAATCGGATTCGGCATAACCGGATCCGATTCGGAGCCCTATTTCCGACCGATTCGTACGCACATCTGGACGAGCGAGTACGATGCGAATTCGCCGACCGACTCGTTCGGGCGTCCCAACCGCTCCGACTGACTCGTTCCCGGGTCTAACCGCACCGACCGACTTGCTCGGACACGACTCGCACCGCGCAATGGAGACGTTCCCCGGGTAAGTACGATGCGCGCCGCGAGCAGTCCGACCGACACGCGCCGTCCGGCTCGAAAGAGCAGTCGGAGCCGTACTCGGGGTCCGTGTCGGACCTCCTGTACGCGTAGCCACGCGAGTCGCACACAGGGGGGACCCATGGGTCCCCCCTACCTGTGCGTGTACGGCACGAGTCGCTTCGCCGCGTACCCACTGTAGGGGGCGCCCTTGTTCGCCTCGCACCCATTGAGGCAATGGGAGCCCACGTACACGTTGTACGACCGGCTCCCATTGACTTCAATGGGAGTCCGACCGACTCGAGTACGATAGCATACGGACGCATCGTACTCGTTCGGTCGGGCTGCATGGGTCCGATTCGGTCGGAAATCTCTCCGGGTCCGGCTCGGTCAGAGAGATTTCCGGCCGGAATCGGCCCCTAAGTGATAGTTATGGAAATCTGGAAGATTAACTCCTCCCATATGCTTTGGTTTTTTAAGTTTAAGAAGCGACATCCTGGGTTTTTTATTATTCCATAAAAAATTGGATAAAATGGAATATATCTTTTTATATTGAGACTGGGGAATATTAATAGGCATATTTGAAATATAGAACAATATAATAGGTACAAGCATCATTTTTATAGTGTCAAGGAGACCCCCACCAAGATAAAAACAAAGGATACCAATGAGATGTATGTGCAAGAAGATCTGGGTGCAATGTTTTCAAGTTTAAAGCTATGGTATCTTTAACGGTATCAGAGAACCACAGACCAAGATATGTAATCTTATCTGGATTCCAATGAAAGGAGGATGAACTGAAGTCAGCATGAAAACATAACTTATTCAGGGAGAGAATTTCACACTGGTCTGCATTTAATTTATTATCTGAGACAGACGCAAAGTTATCTACTTCTAATAAAAAAGCTGGTAAGGATGTTTGTGGGTGAGAGATAAAAAGCAAAATATTGTCGGCATAAACAGAACATTTAAGCTGAGTATCCTCATAAGTAAAACCTGTGATTTGTGGATTAGAACAAATCTTTATTACAAAGGGTTCCAAAGCAAGTATAAATAATAAAGGGGAAAGTGGACAACCTTGTCTAATGCCTCTAAGAAGAGAGAAAAATGGAGACATAAGGCCATTAACTAAAATAAATGTCTTGGGAGAAGAATATAACAAAGAAACATAATTAATAAATAAATTTAGAGCCAAAACCAAACCAAGAAAGCGTAGAGAAGATAAAAGACCAACTAACTCTGTCAAACACTTTTTCCGCGTCCAAAGAGACAGCTGCCAAAGAAGAATGATAAGATTTGGATTTACTAAGCACATTAAAGAATAGTCGAGTATTATCCGAAAGCTGCCTACCTTTAATAAAACCACAGTGTTCTCTCCCAATTAATTGGGATAATAACATATCCAAATGAAGAGCTAATATTTTTGCAAAAATGTTATAATCTAAATTAATTATAGAAATAGGGCGATAATTTTTACACAATCTATGATCCCTATTATCTTTGGGAAGTAAACATATCAACGCCTCTTGAAAAGAACCACCCAATGTGTGAGAGGATATAAAATAAAGGAAAATTTGGTGTAATTTAGGCAAAAGAAATGAAGAAAAATATTAATAGAATTTAATGGTGAAACCATCAGGTCCAGGAGCTTTGCCACATTTAATAAATCGAATAGTATTAGAAATGTCCTGGATTAGAATATCCTCTTCCAACATGGAAAAATCAATGTCATGTTGTAAAGGCGAAGGGATGGATGATAAATAATGAGGAGGATCTTGGGGATCAGACTGAGATTCTGGGGTATACAGGGCCTGATAAAATGTTGTAAATTCCAAAAGTTTATCCTCATTTTTATGTATATTCCCATTATAGGAGGTTAAAATAGAATCAATTTTTGTAGGTTCTTTTTTGATTTTATGATAATTGGCAAAAAGTTTCACTGCTTTATTCTGACCCCCATAATATTTCGCACTGGATTTGAGTAGATAAGAGTTGGGATTTTCTGTAGAAAGTGTATTCAACTCAAATTTAGCAGTCACTAGATCATTTAAGATGTGTTCAGAGTGAGAGTTATAAAAAGAGTGTTCTAGTTTCTTAATACGCGAGGTAAGTACTTTAAATTTATTGGCGGCAGATTTCTGTTTCCGGGAAACAAAATTAATTATAAAATCTCTAGAGGCGGCTTTAGAAGCATCCCAAATCATCTGAGGAGAAAGGTCAGGAGATTCATTTTCTTTAAAGAATGTGTTAGCAAATTGTTCAAAAGTATGTGTAAACTGCAAATTTAGGATAAGAGAATTATTAAATCTCCATCGTCTTGTTCCCTGAAAAGGTGGAAGAAGATCTAAATCCAAGGTGATTGGTGCGTGATTGGAAATCAATATGGATCCTATATCAGAGTTAATAACGTGTTGAGTAAGGACATTAGAAATAATCACATAATCTATCCGTGATTGGGAAAAATGAACAGTGGAAAAGAAAGTGTACTCTTGACGTGTTGGATTGCACCATCTCCATGCATCAATAAGAGACCGCTGGGATATTGTCGATTTAAACTGGGAATGCCTTTGTGAAGGTAGAAATCTAGTTTTGGAGCACCTATCTATAATGGGATCAAAACCCATATTATAATCCCCACCAACAATCAAATAATCACAACTATACGTCATCAACTTAGACAATACTCCTGTCCAAAAAGAGCTATCTGGATTACTAGGTGCGTAAAGATTAACAATAGTGAAAGGAATTTATCAATAAGTAAGGAAACTGGGATCCATCTACCTTCACAGTCAACATCATGGGCAACAGTTTGTATAGTAAGGCGCTTCTCTCATAAAATAGCTATCCCATTACGTTTCCCTGAGCCCGGAGAGGCAAAAACATGACCAACCCATTGACTTTTAAGTTTAGTCACTTCTTTGTCTAAAATATATATTTCCAGCAGGAGAACAATATCACCTTTTATGTTGGCAATATGAGACAAAACCCTTTGACGTTTTATTGGAGAGCTTAAACCTTTAACATTCCATGAGATAAATTTTAAAGCCATCAACAATACAATCATAAATTCAGAAAATACAAAACAAGCAATAATAATTCGCATTATGTGAAAACAATATAAAGATAATGCAGCATAACCCTGAAAGTGTAACAACTTATCAAAATAGATTGCATATCAGGCAAAAGTTAAAGTCAAAGAAAAAGAAACAGGGGGAAGGAGACTAGTAGACATAAAGATAGAAAAAGAAGAGCTGATAATCAGAAGAAAGTTGAAAAGGATGACTAGAGAGAGACAAGAACGTGATAAAAATCTTCCAAAGAAAGAAAATAGAAGAAGTAGACAGAAACTTGACGAGGCAAAAAAGGAAGAGAGAGACAAAAAGCATATATAAAATACAAAAAATGACATACCAGAAAGAACACACAAAATACGAGGGTGATGGAGCCACATAAGGGAAACGGTACATCAACTGGAGCGCTCGGAAACGGGCACGGGAGGAAAGAGGTATATCATCAAAAATGCAAGAGGAGTCACATGTATGACTTATGACAAGGGCAGTACCTGAGAAAAAGAGGGAGAAACAAGTTATACAAAAATTAACAAAAACAATACAAAAACACATAACCAGGACTGTATTACATATTAACAAGAATAACTAAAATAAGTTAAACAGTAGGCCTAGTAATTTCCATATCCTCCAGTCTACAATTGTCCAAAAATTATTGAAGAAGACAAGGATCCTCATAGGACGTGGTCTTGTTCTTATAAGTGACCTTAAAAAGGCAGGGATGTATAAGACCAAATCTGGCATTGATATTTCGTAACGCTGACCTCATGTCCAAAAATGTCTTTCTTCTATCCGCTGTTGCTTTGGCATAGTCCTGGGAAAAGAAAAGGGTAGAGCCGTGCCAGGAGATTCTATCCACCGACCTTGACTGCTTGCAAGACCTACAACAGATCTGTGTATTATAAAAAGTACAAAATAACTCCTCTTGGTTTATTCGATGAAGAAGCAGACTGTGAAACATGACCTAAACAATGAGCTCTCTGAATGTTCAGTGGTGGAGATTCAGGAAGATCCAGTTTTGGAAGAAAGGATTGGAAAAAGGAGAGAAGGTTAGGGCCCTCAAGTCCCTCTACTAGGCCATAAATATGCAGATTATTGCGCCTGTTAAGATTTTCAAGGTTTTCAATCTGTTTTTGAAGCTGCGAGATCTGAGTCTGCATAGAGAGGACTTCATTGGCCACAGAATGAAAAGTTTCCACTTTATTTTCTAATTGAACAACCCTGCTCTCCATGTGTGACCATTTATCAACCAGCTGTTGAAGACGAATATTAGTCTCTTCCATGTAAGGCTTTAGTGCCCGAATTTCCATAGAGATTGGAGGAGGAGATATAGTTGGTGATGGCGGATCTTTTTTAACCCTTTTCCCAGATGAAAAAACTGATGTGCCAGATAGTTTGGACGCAATTTTGGAAGTAAGAAGTGGTATACTTGATGACGGGACACCTGTTACTCACCTTGCTCTAAATCCGCTATGTTATCTTGACGAACGGAAAAGGGATTAAAGTCAGCCACAGATGGAGGAGAACTGTTGACAGAACGATGAGCAGGCTTTGCTCTCGCCATACACAGATAGCATAAGAGCAGCACGTAGCAAAAATAATGAGGAAGCCTGACGAGGTGCACAGCAGATTAGCATAAATTATAATATTCACTTTATGTTGAAAAAATTACAGTCACAAGGAAGATTGAGTAAGGCAATATCTGAGAGCGCCAGGAGAATAATATAAAATACCTCAAGACCACTGAGGAGGCACGAAACTGGAAACTCCAGTGTAAAACAATAACATTAGCCACTAGAACAGCTAGAAAAACTTCCAAATTTTAGAGTTCAATGGTTTAAAAACACGCTGTTATTTATTCCTGAGGAAAAAACATCCTTGCGGCAAAACAAAATGGCAGATGTGAGCCCTGAGGGAAATCGCGTCTCTTCTAATAAATGTAAAATGTGGTTTCCCGCTTACCGCAGAGAAGCCCTAAAATAGAAGAAAACAGGTGCTGGGAACTTCATCCTTCGATGTTGTACATTCCGTAGTAAAAGGAGATAAAAACCTCCAGAGCCGCCTTGGAGCTTCACAGAGGTGCAGCTATTCCCATCGGTGTCCAAGCCACCTCCTCCTGCTCCAGCTCTTTAACCATTTGAGACACCAGTCAGCACAAAGCTGCAAGTCAAGGCTCACTTTTTATGATATGGCCCAATGCATGGTGGAAGGCTTAGTGATCTGACCGTTCGCTACTGGCAAATCCTAGGCCTCATTTATGGTATTTTGGCATAGGGCAGCGCAGCAAAGCACCTTGTTGCACTGCCCTATGGGAAAGTGAAAGGAAAGGAATGTACTGTATTTAACCAATATGGTGCATTTCTGTCCTTTCTACCTGGGCTGGTGCCGGTTTTGCAGCCTAGCGTGAATGTAGGCACCCTTGCACCATTGTGAGAGGGCATCTCCATTGCAGACAGGATAATTTTTGTGTAGGAAATGTAACCTTCCTGCACAAAAGCAATCCTACAAAGCGTTTTCCTCTTTCTATGCTGCACACATTGAAAGAGAAAAATACGAGGAGAAATAAACATATTTCTCTGCGTTACACCTCACCTCTGGAAGCGTATGGATTTGATGCTTCTTCAGCTTTACATCACTTTGTAAATCTGGGCAGCGTCAAATTCCATAGGTGTTCCATGGGAAAACCCTCCACAACGCCCATGGAACCTCTCCCAGGTTCAGAGTAAAGTGACACAGCAATTTGCACTGCGTCGCCTTACTCACGATTTATGAGGCCACTCAAAGCCACAGGGGTGGATTTGCGTGGCTTCATAAATCTTTCTGAGAGCCTTGTGTCACGCATGTACCACTTTACGTGGTCCAAAAGTAACAAAGGAATCTCATAAATAAGCCCCCTTGTGTTTAGGAGGTTATACATTCAAAACCTATAACGGCGCAATATGTTTCCCATTCTTCTGTGTAGCGTAAATTGAATACCATCGAGTGGGTAGCATAGATCTATTGTTTTACCGAGCTGTTGTTTACAGGAGTGGAAAAATCAGTAGTGCAGCTTTTAGAGTTTATAAAACATCATATTATTATTGTATCAGTATTCGGAGAACAAACCGGGTGTTATTTAGTAGGTATTTAGTTAATACTAGACATTTGATTAAACTTGGCCTTTATCATTTTTTTGCATTGTATGTCCTCTAGAAACATAATATTACAACAGGTGCCATCTCAGTAAGGCCTAATTTATTTAGGGAGCATGAGCCATAAACAACTGCTTTCTTTTTCTTTAAATTATTAGTTGATACATAAGCTGAGTTCAATGGAACGTAATCTTCTTTGGCAGGGAATTCACACAAACTAACATTCCCTAATCAGGAGAAGCAATGCAGATCACGCTGACAAAACGAGGCCCTTGTGTAACCATTGTATGACATCCCTGGTAATTAGATTTGAGGTGGAAAGTTACAACTACGCCACCGAGCTACCAAAAAGGCTTTGCAAATGCAAATTCAAATTTAAATAATTATATTAACTAGACTGTTAATAAACATGAAATGAAGCCAACATAAAATGTGTGAAATAAAAGGACATGCAGACAAAGAGTTGACAACATGGGATGTTCACTCTCGGCAATTCGGTAAAATAGACCACCTGTACAAGCACCTATTTATGTGCCTGCAGCAAGGACGATGACAAAAACTAATTACGGATCTCTTTGTTGGAGGCATGAAAAGTCAGTTAAATTAAATGTAATCAGAAAACAGTTGAGTCACTCTTTCCCTCCCATCTGCACATCAAAATTGCTATTAATAAAGTAGAAAACTAAGTAGAACTATCCAGAAATTCAACAGAAATTATATAGATCCTATAATATTATATTGTATATCGCATCATTGCAAGTTTTCAACAAATAATTTAGGATTTTTTTAAAACTTATCTTTTGCAACCTATTTTTTTTGTAATTGAAATCTGAACGTGGGCATTGGAACCGGTTAGAAAATCAACGAGAAAAGAACCAGCATCTGTAATGCCCCATGATATAAAATTATTTTGCTATCTGGTGGCGCAAAAAAAAAAAGAATCTTTTCTTTTGCTTTTTTTTTTACCTCAGACAAAATTCTAGTTTTGTAACCCTGCCAGAATCCCATTGGCTTAGTTTGAATTAAGGAGTATTTACTCCTTCACCAGCAGTAATTTTGCTATGGAGTAGTAAAACCAGACATAGAACTTGAGATACTGAGTGACAAATGGTTGACAATTGACATAATAGTGTAAGCTCTAATTATGCCAAGTATTAGCATGTGAAAAAAATCTCATAGTAAACAGAGCAGATTTAGCATATCCTATTATAGCATACATGCACCTTAAAACAAGGACAAGAGGATTTTATCTCACAAAACACCACACTCTTGTAAATGAGCACAGGCACAGAGGACCTAGCAGGGACCTACTACCTATCATTCCTTCTGGAGGGAAAACATATTGGGGAACCTCACAACATGCAGGAATCAAATTGTAGAAGCGATAAATTAAATTTCATTGCAATCTTCCATGTCCAGCGAACCCGGCACCACTGAACTCAAACTGCTGTCCTTGCTCACTTCATGATGGAAATGGACCCCAAACTGATTGTTGGAAAGTGGATTATTGGTAGGGGCAAATATGCACCTACCACTAGTAATAAGGCCCCCAACATGATATAGGGTCCAGTAAATGTCTCAGTAAATTAGCCCACTGCTCAACCTCGTGGTAGCTGACAGTGAGTAGTTAGGCCTAACTTAGGAGATAGAAGTGTAAAGCATTTAAAAACACCAATACAGCCAAAAGTTAAGACACAAAACACAATAAAAATCACACATCAATTTATAAAACTAGGAAATAATTTTTTGAAAAAATAGACACCAAAATGACAAAAATCGAATGTAGGGAACCGGAGATATGATTTTTTAAATATTAACCACTTTATAGTGCTTAATAACACATAGCGCCACTCTGAGACATTTAGTTGTGCTTGACCAGGGCAAAGTCAAAGTTTGAGGCCAACCGTGATGGAGCCCTGGTTGGATACACTAAGCAGGTGGCCAGGATCAAAACTTTACCATCACACAGGAAATTTTCTGGAGTTTTTTCTTCTGACGTCGCTTGACCCTCCACAGCAAGCCATATTTGTTGAGGGGACGCTGGCTTGACTTTCTGCGAGGCCCAGTCAAATCCTGGAAGTCTGGAGCTCCAGAGCTTTCAGCGGGACGAACCTGAAATCTTGGCTGGGTTGCGGTTGAAGGTAGTCAGCATGACTCTCGACATCGGGTTGGTCACCTCATGGAGCTTTTTCACAAAAGTTCTCCAAGCTTCAGGGCCTCTTCCTGCAGGTCTCCTTGTGGGTTCCAAGTGTCCACAATACCAATCCAAAGGTCTGGAATCTCTTATATGGTCTCTGGGATGTCTGGACTGCAATTCCCACAATGCACCTGCCAAAGCCTTAAAGGTCCACTGGGCGCACTCTAGGATGGGGACTCTTGGTGGAAGTGATGCAGGTGGGCTTTCTTAGCATGCAGCTCGCAGGGAGTCTACTCCTTAATCCTTCTTGAAGCAAGGCACAGTCCCCAGGGTTGTAGTACTGGATTGTGCAGCAGGTGCAGTCAATCAGAGCACAGACCTTTGGGTGCAAATCCAGATTCCAGCAGGGCAATCCACCCTCTCCTTGTAGTTTCAGGCAGCAGATCTGAGAGAGTATGCAGCTCTCACATATTTATTCAGTGTTCTGGGGTAACAAGCAGGGGGGCACCTCTGCCCAATGAGATGCTGGGTGGCATCCAAAAGCATGACAACTTCCTCCAAAGTCTGGCATCTTCTTGGCCCACAAAGTACTGCACTTCCAAAATTCAACATGAATGATTTCTCTCCAGAGAAGTAAGAGCTGGCTAAACCAACCCACAGTGTGCCTGATTTCCATTGGCTCTCCCCCCCTGACCTCTGTAAATTCCTCTCCTGAGCCTGCCATCTGACTGGGACAAAGGATGTGGGGGTAGGTACGCCTGGTGTTCCTTACCCATCTGCTCTCTCTTTGAGCCTAGTTTGATTTACCCAGCCCCCTCTTTATGACCTATCCTCCTCAGCTGCAGAGCTCCCTCCATCAGATAACCTCTGCTCCGGTCAGGCTACTTATCACCTAATCAAAGCAGCCTGAGTAAGCCTATTAAGGCTGTTCAGTCAGCAGAGACCACTAGAAGGCTGGATTTTGTCTTACAGGAGAGAAAGTTCGATAACTTCTCTTCTGTACTAGTTATGATAAATGCAGCAGTGGCAAGCTGTTGACTTTATCAATACCAATCTTGTAAGTTCTTGAATGAAATTCCATCCCCTTTCCTAGCAATAGTTATACCTAAATAAAATATTGCAACGTTAGCCAAGGGAGTTAAGTATCTACAATGGGGAAAAATTAAATGGGCAGTGTTTCCCTCACCAGGGCATATAAAACATATTTTGTAATGTCCCTGCTTATAGTTAAATGACCTTGAAGGTGCCTAATATGTACAAAATAAGGTAGATTGAGAGTTTTAAAATGCCCATACCACCAAAGTCGAATTTGCATACAATTTACTTTTAAAGACAGTCTGCAAAACAAGGCTGTCTTTAACACGGCAGCAGGTACTCAGCAGTGCACACATGCAAGTGCAGGAAATCTGCTGGGCCTCTAAACTACCCAGTCCTATTGTATACTAGGGACCTGTAGGTAGTTTGAACACACTAGCCCTATATCTGCTAGGGACTTATAGGGTCTGTCAATGCCAATTTTAAGTGCACCCTATTACATGTACATTTTTAAACATAGCACTGACCCTGGGCCTGCTTAGCAGACCTCAGAGTACAGTCAGAGTCAGTTACCACCAATATCATTCAGCAAGAAATGGGGGTGAACAGGGCAAAAGGATGACTTTCCTACACTGATACAAAATCTAGCATAACTTTACGTTAACTTCAATGCAGTGACTGCCTAAGCTTTAGAAACTGAGGACATTTAAAACAAGAAAAATTACCTCAAAAACCTGTACAGGAGATTGTCACCAAACATACATGTGGCATCCAGCAAGAGGTAAGTCACCATAAGGTCTGATACTGTTACTTTGGGAGGAGACGATTATCATTCCTGGACCTCAAATGACACGCTGGCATACCTTAAGAGTTGTTTGCAGTCTTGAAGATGTAAATAGATTTTAATCACACATAAGGTAATTAGCATTTGGTGCCTTAGTATGAGTGCACAAAAAGCACACAAAAAAGATCTCTCTGTAGCTTTCTTAGGAGTTTTTCAGGGAGCTTGAGGAACAACGCTTTTCCGTAGGTACGTAGGACAATAGACCTGGCAAACGAGGCTTACTGTTCTTTAGGAATGAAGAATTAATTTTCCTTCAGGAGCGAAGGAGCATGAAAGAAGCCAAAGAGCCCTTTTGAATGTAAAAGTCAAGCGTTAGCTTGTCATCTAGGCATACTCCAAAATCCTTCACCTTGGGAGTAGGAGGGGTCAAGTCTTTTGAGGAAGGCCACAGATATTATGGCTAGAGTGATGCTCCTTCTCCAATAATCAGAACCTGGGTTTGACTCCCATTTCATTTTAGAGTTATCCAGTATCCAAAAGCAGACTGATAAAAGGCAGTTCTTCCACCTGCCTATGTTTCCAGGTTAAATGGAATCAAATTTTAGCAGCACTTGGTTCACTTTAGCATAGGACAGAACCTTGAACTCATAGCTTCAAATCAATTCCCCATGGGGTTCACAAAGATATTGAAAAGCATGGGAGAAAGTGCTGATCCCGGCAATACCCAATGCAACTGAGGTCAGTGATGAATTTATTACACAGTGGCAGAATGGGGCATTCATCACTATACTCCCTGAGGGCACATGGGATGAAGTTGAGGACATTTTAACATTCTATTTCATTTTACTTTTTCAAGTAGTGCTACTCAATCTGGAATCAGATGTTAGTGCATTTAACAATGCATAACCATAGAGGTTGAGTCGCTTTTCATTAGAACCATAAATGTAACGAAACTCAGGAAGGAAAGTCATGATCAGTATCATAACAACTGTTGCTGCTACATCAAGGCTTATGAAGGATACCAGGGGAAACATTGGAGAATATTAATAAAAATATCAGAGATTAAAGAAAAGCAGAGAAAGGTTTTTTTTTTGTTTTGTAGTTTTATGTGGCGCAAACTTGATCAAAAGGTATTGGAGCCCTTTAGATGCGCACCAGTTACATTACAAAATGACACATTCATGGTCGTTTTTAGACACAAGGAGATTAAGGGCCTGTCAGCTGAAATATAAATCCCAATGTACTCTATAGGATTTATATTTCAGCTGATGGGATATCTGTCATCATTGTGATGGTGGAACTCATCCGCCGAGATCTAAATCAGGCCCTAAGTTATTTGCCTAAAATCACAGGATGTTGAGGTGGCACTGAGGTTCGCGAACATGGGTCCCCAGGTCCAAAGTCAGCAGTTCAGGCCGCTAAGCCACATCCTCTTCTCTCGGTTGGTAGATGAGAGAGAAGAGACAGATGAGGACTGTAAATAGAGTAGTTATGTATTTGAATAGTTGTGTTTTCATTGCATTCTTCAACTATAGAACATTTTCTCGGTTCCTGAGGTTTTCTGGGTGAGCTCAATAGGGAAGAGAACACAACTGAGAAAGACTGTGATGAAGCCATATGAGAGGTAAAACTCCTGGTTTCCAGTCTAACAGTTCAGAAATGTATCTTGAATCCTGAAACTTGTAGAACAAAAGAGAGGTCTTCAGTTGATTTTGATGGAAAGACTTGAAGGTAATGAAAAGGAAATTTGAATTTAATTCTGGCTTCAAAGGAACGCCAGTGGAACGTTTTGTTTTTTAGCACAGAGTTGATCATAATTTCTGTTATAACAGCATTTTAATGGCGGGATGCATCACTGTTTACGAGGTGAATGGTATGTATTTGGAAGACTGAAAAGAGTGACATTCCCATTGATGATTAGTGAGGTCATGAAGCTTGTTTTGCTGAGCAAATATCAATTAGTTTTTGAGTGGTTTAAGCTTATTAGTAAATGCAGTTAGGCTCTTGCAATATTCGAATCTATTCAATAAGTAAGTTAGTTAAATACATGGAGGACAATAGAAAAGGACAAAGATTTTCCCTCCTGTTTCCTTGGAGAAAAGATCAGGAATAAAGCCATGGATACAGAGCTCTGTTAGTAATTTTTAGTTGTTGACAAACTTGTGTTGTCTTGATAGGGGAGTTAATTGTGTGTTTTCAGGATTGCTTATGTCAACGTTTGCAGACATGCCATTATGTTGGTTATAGAGATATATTTTTACCTGCTGTACACCATTGTGGTGAAGCTGCAGATAATGAAGCCAGGGACAGATAGGATTTCCTTGTACCATGATATTGTTTACATTTTTTTTGAGTAAGAGGTGAATTAAATTAGAGGAACCCAGTCATTAAGGTACAAGCATGGTTCCAGGCTGTGGATGAGCCTCTGATGATTAATTCTTAGAAGCTACTAAGAGGTCAGGGAGGGTGAGGAGATTCTATCACCATTTCCCAGTGTACAATAGACGTTGTCAAACATGTATATTATAGCAATGTGTTTGATACAACTTCTTTGCAAGTCAACTTGATAGGGTACTCATTCAAACAAATGCATTGGAAGGAGAGTAACTCACAGAACCATCCCAAATGGAGCAGTGAAATCCACATCTGCCTCAGTTCTGCACGCTGACTATTACCATGGGGCATTTGAAGGAGGTTGATCACTTTAGACACAGACCAGCACATAATGCACAGGATAGTCATAACTCACTCCCGTTTGTGCAGAAATGAGGTCTGATAAACAGTGCTTCATGAAGAAATAAAATTGTCCAACAATTCAGAGAAAACATTTCTGCAGCATGGAAAGACACTGTGTTGTGCATTAAATCAGCTCTCTGCTTCTAATCTTGTCATCAGCCAGAAAATTATAAAAGGGTATAACCTAAAGGTTCTTCCCTTTGACACCCTAACCAAACTCCTACAATGCAAGGGAATAACACTAAACTGAATGGCTGGATTTTATGTGAGGGGCAGTGGAATCTGATCTTTATTCCATTTATTGTCCAATACCCATAAATGTTTTCTCCAAGGTCGAGGCAATCTTTCCATTGAGCTCAATGTCCTTTCATACAAGGCACTGGACATGAGGAAAACATATGTGACATAGTGTTCATCAGATGCCAGCATGAATTTATTTGTTGGAGACCCAGAAATATTTGCAGGGTTATTCTAAAAATCTGGGTAACCCATGAGTGTTTGCAGTCGAGTTGCTTGAACCTGGTCTAGATATGCTTCTGTTCATTTTTAAAACCTAAGAAGAGGTGAGGAATTTCAGGACACAGCAGTGATGTAAAGCAACTATGCATACACCTTACAATGAATGTAGCCAAAGATCCTTTTCGAGTTAGATTGTAATTCCTATTGTTAGATGCCACAGTAAAAACTCTGGGATGGGTGATCGTGGAGAAACTGGAAACTTGGGCCAAAAATAACTCTTTCTTTTCAAATGTTCAATATGGTTTCCGTCCGGGACTGCGGACCATCGAACAGGCACTGAAAGTATCCATTATCTCAGGAAAATATGTCAAGGCTAGGAGAGGTTCAGTACATATGGCATTTATGGACTTTATGGACCTTTCCTGTGCTTTTGACTTGGTGGATAGGGAAAAGCTGTGGTCATTAATGGAGGTAGTCGGGTGGATCCACCATTTCTGAACCTCATAAGGCGGTTACACTGGGGTACCACCACCAAGGTCCTCTACAATCAACAAGGTGTTTGTAACCAACCCATAAAGGTAGCAAGAGGGGTCAGGCTAGGTTGTATAATGGACCTTTTCTGTTTCTATTTTATATTATTTCCCTAGACAAAGCTCTGAGTTTATGTAGTGATGATACTCCTAGAATTGCCTCCCGACCAGTCCCAGTTCTTTCATATGTGGATGACGCAGTTTTATTCTCATAAACAGCAATAAGCCTCCAGAAACTTTTAAATGGTTTTAATAGTTGTATGACAAACCTGAGTCTAAAAGTAAACCACCAGAAATTGTTTATTTTAACTTGTGGTCCAAAACACACTAAAAAAATATTTTTTTATTGGCGAGACCGCGATCACAAAGGTTGTCCATTTCAATTATTTAGGCATCCTGCTTGAAGCAAACCTGTCATGGGGCGGCATGGCTAGTCAGAGGATACAGAAAATGGGAGTAGTGAGTGAATCTATTTTTAGATTAGCAAAAAAACTGGGGCACAAACCAAATAAAGAGATGGTCCAGCTATACAAGTCTAAATGTCTGGGTGTGGGAGCATATGGAGCGGGCATGTGGGACCTCAAAACACCACCCAGAATGCAGGCATTTGAAAACAAATGACTTTGTCGGTTACAGGCTATCCTGAAATTGACCCCAAGTTTTATATCCCACAGTGAATTGGGTATGAGCTACTTAGAAGACAATGTTAAAATGGACCCCCTCTTACTCTGGGTCAAAATATGGTCTACCCCACAAGCGGGTTTCTCAAGAGACATTTTAGGCGATTGCCTGGAATTGGACTATAGACACACTATCTTGTGGTTGGCATATGTAAAGAAAAGCTTTAATAACATGGGCATGATTAAGCTTTTTGATTCCCCAGTCTGCATTGGGCCCCAAACCAAGGCCATAGTTAAGAAAAAATGTACTATGATAAATGATGAAATTAGATTCGCAAGGGCAAGTCGTTTAAAGTCTGTTCTTAACTATCTGCCTATCTCAACAATGCATGGGACAGAGCAGTACTTAACCTGGGTAGAAAAAACAGAACACAGATTTTATCTTACAAAGCTCAGGTTAAATACAATTCATTTTTTGGTGGTTTTCCCTAGCCCTGGCTCCTGGTTTGAATTTCTTCCAGTTTGCCCATGTAACAACTCCTCATCACAAACAATAACGCACTTTATACTTTTTTGCACTTTATACAGCAGCTTGAGAAGACTCTTTTTACGACCACTTTTAAAGCATAAGCACTTTACTTCACACCAAGAGAGATTGATTTTTTAAAAATGTTTAGAAACCCCTATGATTTGTTTCTCTAAACTCAACTACGTTTTATCCACTTTAAAACTGAGGAGGAGGTATGCTTTATAAGGATACCTATTTTAGCTCTGATGAGAATGCTAATAGTTTTAATGAGTACTAATCACTAGGGGTGCCAAATATATCATTTTATATAATTTTTTTAAAGTTTATATCATTGGGCAAATGTGTTATTTAATGAGGTTTTACATCTGTTTTAACCAAATGTGCAAAGCTCTTTAATAATCTATGAATCCCAAAAACTTTGGGCCACATGCATAAAGCATAAGTTTTGCGAATCGTAAATAGCGATTTTTAAGTAATCGCTATTTAGGAATCGCAAAATTGGATACATCAAATAAATCGCAATAATTTAGCGATTTGGTATAAATCGCAATCGCAAATAGCGATTCCGCTATTACCGATTCTCTATTAGCGAGTCCGCTATTACAGAATCGCAAATAGCGATTTGCACATATTGCTGCATTTGGATGACATCACAAACAGGAAGTGAATCTGGGATTGCTCACACCTGTTCACAGAGAGAGTCAGAGGAGGAGGCAGACTGGTGGAGCTGAGCAGAAACAGGCTTTCTTGGGAGCAGAAACTGGGGGAAAACAACAGCATGGCTTCAGAAACAGGGGAAAAGAAAGGTGAAGGGCGCAAAAGAAAGCTTAAGTTCAGTGAAAAAGAACTGGTAATCCTCATTGAGGAAATGGTGCTGAGACACAATAAGCTTTTTGGAAAGCTGTCACTGCAGGTTGCAGAGTCAGTAAAAAGGAAAATTTGGCTGGGATTCCAATCCAAGGTCAATGTAGTGGGTGTGACACAGCGCTCAATATCTGACCTGCGCAAGCGCTGGTATGACCTGCGCAGCCGAGCAAAAGAAAGGGTGGCTGCAAGACTTGCCGAGGCCAAAAAAACTGGAGGGGGACCATCTGCGGAACGTGCCAACACACCCTTGGAGGACATGGTCAAATCTACACTGCAGCCAGAAGCAGTTGTCGGCATTACCCAGATAGACACCTCTGAAGAAGCTGGTACCTCACAAGGTAAGACCAATGCAAATGAACTAGTATTGTTCAATCTAACTAAAATAGCCCCCAATGTAGATCAGGCGTAGTGTAGCAAATCTGAGTTCAGTCCACATTTTACTTGCAACACCCAAATGCATTATGGTAGTAGTATACAGAAAAATATAAGGGAAAGGCAAGGAGGGATCAAAACAGCTTCAGTACATCAGAGTACAGCAATGAAGTGACTAAAGTAGACTTTGTTTGTTACAAAATAACTTTATTAGACAATGCCATGCGCTTTGTCACATACATGTACACAAACAAATACTGAACTTGCACTGTTTAAAATCACAGATGCAGCTGCGCAGGAGAGTGACGTGGGTGATGTCCCTGACACACAGGAACCTGATGCACAGTCTGAAGAGGATACAGAAGTGCCAGCATCGTCACCCATACCTGCACCCACTCGACGCAGGAGAATAGTCCCACCACTGCCAGATTTGGACAGTGAGGAGGAGAGCCAACCTGACACTCCAACACAACAGGCTGGCCATAAACCCACAACAACACCAACAGAGGTCCCAATGCGGCGCAGGGCTGCACAGTTCTGCAGGCGAAGGGCCAGGGCGCTCATGACAGCTGCAGGAGACAATGGAGCTGCTGCCTGGAGCGGGCTGGAGGGTTAGATGCTCAAGGTCCAGCGTCTGCAATGTAAAAACATGAGATTAATGCAGGGCCAACTAGGAGCAATGGCAACCAACATAGGGGACATCCGTGACTGCCTGAAAGAGCTCACCACTGCTGTTGTGGAAGGACAAAGGGCTAGCAATGAGAACTTTGCAAATGTCACGAAAGCAATGCATGACTTGTGCAGGGTCATGCAGGATGACCATGCATCCCATCGTAGGAGGCATCACAATTTGCTGGTGCGCCTAGACGGTTATACCAGGGCCATCAATAGACTGAGCACTACCACAGCTCAGCTGTCCCGTTGTGCTGTCGGGATGCAAGTAGAGATGAGCCATTGCTGTGGGGATGTGGCCAGGGGCCTTATCCAGGTAACCAATGCAGTGGAACAACTACAGACTGCTGCAGTTGGTGGCAACAACGTTCTGGGAGGGGGGAGAGTGAGGAGGCCTCCAGCCTCAGTAGCCTACTGGCGCCAAATACTAATCCCAGGAGGCGCAGTACTCGGAGCAACACTGGCACAGAAGGCTCCACAAGGGATGTAGCAGAGCCAACTGAGAGGCCTCCGGGAGTGTGTGGCCGCAAAAAGTGAATACCTGGACACTTAGAAATCTGGTGAGGTAACCAGCAGCATGAACATTGTATGTACTGAAAGTTAAATGCCATTACAATGTCATGCCATTTCTTTATTTTTTTAAAAATACTTGTCTGCACCTGGTATGTGTGCATTAACACTACCACATTTTGCAACAATAAACAGTTGAGCACGTAGTGTGTTGTCTCGTCATTATCCACCTTAAAAGTAATGTTGGGTGATTTCTGCACGTCTCTGTCTCCCCTCTGCTGCATTTGGACCGCATGCCGCTTGTGGTGGTTGTCTTGGCTGATTGTCTTCCTCAGGGTCGCTGTCAGAGTGTTCCATGGGTATGCCTCTATTAGTAAGTAAATTTGTTTTTAGTATGCATGATTAATTAAAACCTTTGCATACATAAAACATATAAAATAAGTGGCTATGTTGTGCAACATGGCACATGTAGCGACAATTTTGCAGCACGTATCTGGCATGTACTGTAATGCACCACCAATTTTGTGGAGGCAGCGGAACCTAGATTTGAGTAAACCAAATGTCCTCTCAATCACGTTGCGTGTGGAGATATGTGCCTCATTATATCGCTGCTCACTTGGGGTACTAGGATTTAGGTATGGCGTCAGTCTGAAAGAGCGCACAGCGTATGTGCCATCGCCTACAGGATATAAAAATAAAATACATTACTCACTGCTATGTGTCACCATGGCGGACAGGTCTGCAAGACAGTATTACACCTGTTTACCAAGCAAATATCCTTCTCCAAATTCACCCGTAAGGAGACGTCTGTGTATGCCACTATGTCTGAAGATGTTTGAGTCATGTGTACTGCCAGGGTAACTAGCTACTATGGGGCCGATTCCGATCTCGGTCGGAGGCGCACCCAATACCATTCGGTCGGGAAAAAGCCATGCGAAAGCCTGTTTCCCGACCGATCCGTACAGCACACCGAACGAGCAAGTACGATGCGCACAACAGCAAAGAATCCGGCCGAGCCGTACTCACCCAAACCAGGTCCTGTTCTCCGACCGAGGCGAATCCGGAAACGCCGAATCGAGTCGCACGGAAGGAAAAATGCAGCCCCGTCCGGCCGGACAAGTACGATGCGCTTTCCGTACGCGCCGAACCCGTCGCTACGCACGGCACGTCAAAGCATCCGGGAGAGGCGCACATAAGCTCCGATTCGCGCCACAACACGATCCACGGCTCCGAGACGAACACGGCAGCGACGAGGACGACGCGAAGCGAAGAGGACGAGGCAAAGCGACGAGGACGAGGCGAAGCGACGAGGACGACGCGAAGCAACGAGAAGGACGAACGACACGAACCAACCATGAATCCCTTCGTCCCGATCATACCAATATTCTACATTTACTACCGGAACAGGCACGGACGCGTACGGCGCAGAAGGTAAGCCAGACACCAACCACGAAACACATACAACACGTACACGACACATCACACACACACACAGGGATGCAGAATATACTTACACCAGCAACAGCAGCACCATAGGGGCGGGATGCCCATCACCAATGCCACATATGCACACAGGGGCCTGAATGCGCACCACCACCCCTACCCAGGGGTGGCATGATGCCTACCACCACTACCACCCTCACCCAGGGTGGGCAGGATGCCTACCACTACTACCACCCTTACCCAGGGGGGCAGGATGCCTACCACTACTACCACCCTCACCCAGGGGGCTGGATGCCTACCACTACTACCACCCTTACCCAGGTTGGGCAGGATGCCTACCACTACTACCACCCTTACCCAGGGGGGCAGGATGCCTACCACTACTACCACCCTCACCCAGGGGGCAGGATGCCCACCACTACTACCACCCTCACCCAGGGGGGCAGGATGCCTACCACTACTACCACCCTCACCCAGGGGGGCAGGATGCCTACCACTACTACCACCCTCACCCAGGGGGCAGGATGCCCACCACTACTACCACCCTCACCCAGGGGGGCAGGATGCCTACCACCACTACCACCCTTAGCCAGGGGGCAGGATGCTTACCACTACTACCACCCTCACCCAGGGGGGCTGGATGCCTACCACCACCCTTAGCCAGGGGGGCTGGATGCCTACCACCACTACCACCCTCACCCAGGGTGGGCAGGATGCCTACCACTACTACCACCCTTACCCAGGGGGGCAGGATGCCTACCACCACTACCACCCTCACCCAGGGGGGCTGGATGCCTACCACTACTACCACCCTTACCCAGGGGGCAGGATGCCTACCACTACTACCACCCTTACCCAGGGGGGCAGGATGCCTACCACTACTACCACCCTAACCCAGGGGGGGCTGGATGCCTACCACTACTACCACCCTTACCCTGGGGGGCAGGATGCCTACCACTACTACCACCCTTACCCAGGGGGGCAGGATGCCTACCACTACTACCACCCTCACCCAGGGGGCTGGATGCCTACCACTACTACCACCCTTACCCAGGGGGGCAGGATGCCTACCACTACTACCACCCTTACCCAGGGGGGCAGGATGCCTACCACTACTACCACCCTCACCCAGGGGGGCAGGATGCCCACCACTACTACCACCCTCACCCAGGGGGGCAGGATGCCTACCACTACTACCACCCTCACCCAGGGGGCAGGATGCCCACCACTACTACCACCCTCACCCAGGGGGGCAGGATGCCTACCACCACTACCACCCTTAGCCAGGGGGCAGGATGCTTACCACTACTACCACCCTCACCCAGGGGGGCTGGATGCCTACCACCACCCTTAGCCAGGGGGGCTGGATGCCTACCACCACTACCACCCTCACCCAGGGTGGGCAGGATGCCTACCACTACTACCACCCTTACCCAGGGGGGCAGGATGCCTACCACCACTACCACCCTCACCCAGGGGGGGCTGGATGCCTACCACTACTACCACCCTTACCCAGGGGGGGGCAGGATGCCTACCACTACTACCACCCTTACCAAGGGGGCAGGATGCCTACCACTACTACCACCCTCACCCAGGGGGCTGGATGCCTACCACTACTACCACCCTTACCCAGGGGGCAGGATGCCTAACACTACTACCACCCTTACCCAGGGGGGCAGGATGCCTACCACTACTACCACCCTCACCCAGGGGGGCTGGATGCCTACCACCACCCTTAGCCAGGGGGGCTGGATGCCTACCACCACCCTTAGCCAGGGGGGCTGGATGCCTACCACCACTACCACCCTCACCCAGGGTGGGCAGGATGCCTACCACTACTACCACCCTCACCCAGGGGGCTGGATGCCTACCACTACTACCACCCTTACCCAGGGGGGCAGGATGCCTACCACTACTACCACCCTTACCCAGGGGGGCAGGATGCCTACCACCACCCTTAGCCAGGGGGCTGGATGCCTACCACCACTACCACCCTCACCCAGGGGGCAGGATGCCCACCACTACTACCACCCTCACCCAGGGGGGCAGGATGCCTACCACTACTACCACCCTCACCCAGGGGGGCAGGATGCCTACCACTACTACCACCCTCACCCAGGGGGCAGGATGCCCACCACTACTACCACCCTCACCCAGGGGGGCAGGATGCCTACCACCACTACCACCCTTAGCCAGGGGGCAGGATGCTTACCACTACTACCACCCTCACCCAGGGGGCTGGATGCCTACCACCACCCTTAGCCAGGGGGCAGGATGCCTACCACTACTACCACCCTCACCCAGGGGGGCAGGATGCCTACCACCACTACCACCCTCACCCAGGGGGCTGGATGCCTACCACTACTACCACCCTTACCCAGGGGGGCAGGATGCCTACCACTACTACCACCCTTACCCAGGGGGCAGGATGCCTACCACTCTCACCCAGGGGGGCTGGATGCCTACCACTACTACCACCCTTACCCAGGGGGCAGGATGCCTACCACTACTACCACCCTTACCCAGGGGGGGCAGGATGCCTACCACTACTACCACCCTCACCCATGGGGGGCTGGATGCCTACCACCACCCTTAGCCAGGGGGGGCTGGATGCCTACCACCACCCTTAGCCAGGGGGGCTGGATGCCTACCACCACTACCACCCTCACCCAGGGTGGGCAGGATGCCTACCACTACTACCACCCTCACCCAGGGGGGGCTGGATGCCTACCACTACTACCACCCTTACCCAGGGGGGGCAGGATGCCTACCACTACTACCACCCTTACCCAGGGGGGGCAGGATGCCTACCACCACCCTTAGCCAGGGGGGCTGGATGCCTACCACCACTACCACCCTCACCCAGGGGGCAGGATGCCCACCACTACTACCACCCTCACCCAGGGGGGCAGGATGCCTACCACTACTACCACCCTCACCCAGGGGGCAGGATGCCCACCACTACTACCACCCTCACCCAGGGGGGCAGGATGCCTACCACCACTACCACCCTTAGCCAGGGGGCAGGATGCTTACCACTACTACCACCCTCACCCAGGGGGCTGGATGCCTACCACCACCCTTAGCCAGGGGGCTGGATGCCTACCACTACTACCACCCTCACCCAGGGGGCAGGATGCCCACCACTACTACCACCCTCACCCAGGGGGGCAGGATGCCTACCACTACTACCACCCTCACCCAGGGGGCTGGATGCCTACCACTACTACCACCCCCACTCATAGGATGGACAATGCATGACACAACCAGCACACCACAACCTAGGGAATGCAAGAAGAAGACATCCCCCAACACCATGACAAGCGTGTGTAGACTGTGTCAAATGCCTACAACACCGAACATGACTTTGAACATACAATGTGACCCCCTAGCACATGTGCCACACATATATGTGTGTGGCACCCACAATGCAAGCAGGCCATGACCATTGTGGCAATGGGGTCCAAACCCCCATCATCACAGTGACCAAAAGGTAAGTGTGGGGTCCATAGCTGAAGCACATTTCGAACATTGTGACAATGGGGTCCAAACCCCCATCATCACAGTGACCAAAATGTAAGTGTGGGGTCCATAGCTGAAGCACATTTTGAACATTGTGGCAATGGGGTCCAAACCCCATCATCACAGTGACCAAAATGTAAGTGTGGGGTCCATAGCTGAAGCACATTTCGAACATTGTGGCAATGGGGTCCAAACCCCCATCATCACAGTGACCAAAATGTAAGTGTGGGGTCCATAGCTGAAGCACATTTTGAACATTGTGGCAATGGGGTCCAAACCCCCATCATCACAGTGACCAAAATGTAAGTGTGGGGTCCATAGCTGAAGCACATTTCGAACATTGTGGCAATGGGGTCCAAACCCCCATCATCACAGTGACCAAAATGTAAGTGTGGGGCCCATAGCTGAAGCACATTTCGAACATTGTGGCAATGGGGTCCAAACCCCCATCATCACAGTGACCAAAATGTAAGTGTGGGGTCCATAGCTGAAGCACATTTCGAACATTGTGGCAATGGGGTCCAAACCCCCATCATCACAGTGACCAAAATGTAAGTGTGGGGTCCATAGCTGAAGCACATTTTAAACATTGTGGCAATGGGGTCCAAACCCCCATCATCACAGTGACCAAAATGTAAGTGTGGGGTCCATAGCTGAAGCACATTTTGAACATTGTGGCAATGGGGTCCAAACCCCCATCATCACAGTGACCAAAATGTAAGTGTGGGGTCCATAGCTGAAGCACATTTCGAACATTGTGGCAATGGGGTCCAAACCCCCATCATCACAGTGACCAAAATGTAAGTGTGGGGTCCATAGCTGAAGCACATTTCGAACATTGTGGCAATGGGGTCCAAACCCCCATCATCACAGTGACCAAAAGGCAAGTGTTGACAAAGTAAGAGGTGCAACTGCCAAACTGCATGGATGATTCCTGGTCACAGAACAAAAAACACATCAGTGGCAAAGTAGTGTATGTGTCCCATTGCAACATAAATTGGGGGAGCCAAATCCTGCAGTGCAAATAAGACATAACTTTGGCCATGTGCAGACAAACAACACCCATGGGGGCTGACACCGTCAACAATCATCAATGACACAATGACAGAAGTGACCATCCGAATGCAGACCCACATATTTGCACCAATGCAGATACCCTGTGGAGACTGCAGATGTGAGGCGAACAGATACCATACCATGGCAGCAATGGGACACACAATCAACAATTAGCAACAAATGAGGGCTCCCGTCCCATCAGCCTGGTCATGGAAGTGCCAACGGAATCATCAGCACAGATCCAACACACTTGTATAGCAATGTTGCACTGACAACACAGATGAGTCCTTCCCCATTGATGCCCAAACCTGCATGTTCACTGGAGATGGCCACACGGTCAGGGAAGTAGACGAATAGAACAATGGCAGGCACAACAGATGTGCAGGGGTGGAAGCCACAGATGTGAAGTTGCCAATCTAAGTAGGAAATCTCATTGCCAAATACTGAACACATGACACCCTCAGATGCTGCTATGGATGACATGGATACACCACAGGATAGGACACATAACCCCTGGACCACATGGGTTCCTGCACAGTAACACTTCATTATCATGAGACCAAATATCACCATCACTGCAGCAAGGGCATTGTTAGCATCATCAACATCATGTACATCAGAAGCAAAAGCACTAGAGAACAGAAAGTTGCTTTATTCAGCATATGTGGCATTAAAAGTAGAAGTCCGGTAGAACATAAACAAAGGCCAATGGCCAGTCCATCAACAAAGTCACAAGTGGGTGACAGTGGCAGATGCCACCCTACACATGCCTGCACAAAACCAGGGACAATCCACTAGGAGGGGCAACCGGGGGTAGGCCAGGCACCGCAGGGACAGGATCAGGGCTCACCAGGAGGAAGCAGGGAAGGGGTGGTGGGTGCTGGAGAGCCACTGACAACTGCAGTGGAGGTGTCTGACATGGTGTGTGCCGGCACAACTGGGGGGCATGGCTCAGATGTTGTGGGTGCCGGCACGACTGCAGTGGACCCTGCAGATGGAGTGGACAGGTCCGCCACTGCAGTGCCCAAGTCAGACAGGGTGGTAGTGGACTCCACTGCAGTGCCTACCACCAGGGGAGGAGAATGGGGAACAGGCAAGGTGGGCTGGACAGAGGGGGAGGACACCCTCACCACATCAGTGGCACAGACAAGCGCAGCGGGGGGTGTGGTGCCGGGAGAGCAAGTGGCAGGGGGAGAAGGCCGGAGCCTCTTGGGGATGGTATATCTGTGGGTGGGGGAACCTGGGGCAGGGTGTGGCGGGGGCACCTGTGGAGTGGGGGCCTGAGGGATGGAGGAAGGTGACCTGGTGCTTGAGCTGCAGGGCGGCGGCGGGGTCTTGCTCTTACCACTCCGGGGGGACTTGCGGGTGGGGGCCTCAGTCTGTCTGCGCCTGGGGGAGGGTGTCCTGGGGCGAGGGGCACTATGCTCCGGGTGGGGGCGCGTCCTCTTCCCCCTGGATGCTGGAGCAGCTGGATCGGAGGGGAAGAGGCCGAGGTCACTGAGGAAGAGGCGCTGGGTCTTTGGGGTTGCAGGTGAGGCAAGGGAGGGTGCTTTTGAGGGAGAGGCAACTGAGGACTGCGCAGTGCCCGTGGATGCGTGTGTGTGTACCAGGGCCCCATCCCCTGTGAGTCTGGTTTCAGTCCCCTGACTGTGCGTGCGTGTGCATTTAGTTTGTGGCGTGTGTGTCTGTGTGCTGGATGTGTGTGTGCTGGTGTGTGCCTGTGCCGGTGTGTGTGTGCTTGGGACGGGCAAGGTGCTGGGGAGTGTGGATGGAGCAGAGGCAGGAGGGGTGAGGGACTGTCTGAGGAGGGACACTGCTGCCGTCAGGTAGGAGTCCATGGACCTGTTGCCCCTCTGTAGGTCAGACATGCCCGATGAGATGCCCTCCATGAACGACACCAGCTGAGTCAACAGTGCGGTGTGCGCATGGAGGACACTCAGCATGGCTGTCTGCCCTACATAGAGCTGGCGAAGGAGGTACACAGACTCCTCACTCAGGGCAGCAGGGGACACAGGGGCAGGGGGTGCGGTGCCTGGGCCAAAGGAGACACGCTCCCGAACATGGGAGCCTCCACGGACCTTGGGAATGGGAGCCGATGGGAGGGCGGTGGTGGTGCTGGTGGTGGCGGGGACAGCAACACTAGCTGGGGTGTGGTGGCTGCTGACACCCGCCTCCACAAGGGAGTCATCCTCCGAGTTGCTCTGGTCCTCAGCTGAGGTGGATGGTGCTGAGGATTCCTCGGTGTGTCTCCCCTCGCCCTCCGTGCCACTGGGTCCCTCCGACCACTCCTCGGCTGCTGACCCAGTCTGGCTCTCTGGCTCCTCCTGGTCCGTGGAGCTGTCCCCTTCCGTGGCCGTGGATGTATCTGCAAACAATGGGGAAACAGACAGACATCAGTCACCTGCACAAAACGCACACACCACTGTGAGCACAGCACATCACAGAGCAAGCCCTGGCATCATTAGTTGTACATTGCTAAAAGTGCCCTAACTGAACAGGAGAAGCCAATTGTCAGTCTGATGCCAAGCATGGCACTCACATCCCACATGGCCTTGCACCCATCTGTCTGGTGTCTGTTGGATTGCAACACCCCAGTGTGGACACATGCACCAAGTACACAGTAGTTGGACAGTGCAGAGGACATGGTGTGGACACATCACAGCTCTTGCCACTGAGTCAGTACAGGTTTCCGGATGAAAGGGATGCCCAGAGTCAAATAGGAAATGCATGTGATGCATACCAGCGACAGACACCATGATGCACCCATGTCCTGATAGCCAGCGCCACTATGGTGTGCATGTAGCACATGTCACTCCCCTGCAGGACCACAAATAAGTTGACACATACCATGGCAGAGGCATGACTGTTAAGTCATACATCACTGTCTCAGTGATGTATGACTTGGCAGCCAGACAACAACACTATGCACTGTGTCACAATAGTAGGTCATGGGGAATGCAAGTCCTGGAGCTGCACAAGTGCACCTGTACATCCCCCACACAACACATCATCTCAACCCTCATCTGTCCAGGTCACACCTATTGGACATATGGGAGACCTGTGACACAACCCTCTGAACCTGAGCCCCTCACAATTTGCTGTGAATGGGGAACATCTGCCTGAACATCACATTTGCATACCCCAGTCTGCACGGGCAGCTGATCAAACACCTATGTGACACACAAGTATCGTCTCCTATGGTCACATCTCCAGGGGCATGCTGAGCCCCTACCAAGAAACACCCCAGCAGTCCTGTCAACTAATCCACAGCACACTGACACAGAGGCAGACACCGGAGGGGTCAAATCACTGTGCACAATGTGTCAGCTGATACACGGGAGTGGGAGTACAGAGTGCATTGCATGGCCTGGAGTAGGCATGACTGTCCTGCTCCACATGAATGAGGGATGTGCCCTGGACAGTGGATAGCTGGCTATGTATGTGTGACACACGTAATCTGCACACTCCTGGGGCACAAACATTGTTCCCACCCGCTGCATGGGCGTGTGCCACATACCCCAGGCACATGTGGTGGCTCAGCTCAGCAAGTGGACCGCATATCAAAGCAACACGCAGATCACATGTCCAAACCCAGGCGTTGTGTGAACAATGGACCCACCCATGATGCCCACAACAGAGTTAGGGAAACAGATGCTGTCTCCCACCTTTAGTGAAGCAAACTGCAAGGACACAGTCCCAAGTGACACAATTCCCTGACTGTAAGGGCCACACCTGGGTATCAGATGAGCAGTGGGCAGTGCACAATAGAGGGACATGGCTCCTGGACAACATGACTGCTGCACTGTGGCAGTTGAACCAGGCCAGAGGAGGGCACAAAGCATGTAATACAGAGTTCACAGTGCAGTCTTTGACTCACCCCCTCCTTGCTGCTGTCTGGCCTTCAGCTGCCCATCCAGGTCTGGAAAGACCACCGCCAGGATCTGGAGCATGTTGGAGGTCAGGGTCCGTGTTCCGCCCCTCCTGCGAGGAGGCGACAGCTTCAGCTGGACCCGTGCAATCCTCCGGGTCCAGCCCGAAGGTCCTGCCACCTCTTCTGGCAGTTGCGGATCCGGCGCTTGTAGACCCCCACGGACCGGACAGCCCGGACGATGTCCTTCCAGATTTCCTGCTTCCGATGGGCATTAACCTGTCAGGATGACAAAGTGAAAAGGCCATTACCACACATGCAACATATCCGTGCATGACACAGTTGTATATACATGTCTCAATCACAGGGGCACATGATGTACACAGGCAGTGCAAAGCTGACCATGGACAGTTTGCCAGACGTCACTACATGGTATCATTGCATGGGAAGTAAAACCATGTTCAAATGCACTGTCACTGCACCATACCTGTCCAGTGCAAGTCACTACACACTATGGGGGGTGACAACTACTCAGTGAGCCTGCTAGCCAGTGGCGTGCAGACTCTCAGCCTTGCTAGTCAGACAAAATGCACATTCAGAAAGGCAGTGCACAGAACACTCACCTGCTCCCCTGGTGTCCCATACAGCTTGCTGTACTGTGGAAGTAGGCTGTCCAGCAGGGCCTGGTTCTCTTCAAGGCTGAAGGCTGGGGCTCTCTCCACAGTATGTGCCATTGCAGGGTCCAGAGGGGCAGAGACAGCAGCAGTGCAGTGGCAGATGTCGTCTTGGAGCATGTAGTGCAGGCAAGTGGGCTCTCAGGGGAACAGCCAGCAATATATATGTGCTGGAGAGGCAGATATTGTCCCTTGTGTCCAAAGTGATAGGTCCAAGTCGTTTGCATCTTCTGAATCTGGCCAATCCATGGAATAGCAGCACCAAAACACGCCCACAGCATCCTTCAAATCTTCAACTTCATGACATACATGATTTTGCAACATTGTTGTGGGTGACCAACTGATTTTCCAGCAACCGACTCGTTCGAAATTCGAAAACGCGTCCGTTGCCAGGCAAGCCCATTGTCAATGGGTGCGCACCGATCGGTCCATTGCGGTACAACGCGCACAGGGGTACAACGCGTACCCGCACACATTGAAAGCAATGGGCCGGCCGGAGGCACCGATCGGTCCATTGCTGTTCAACGCGCACAGGGGTACAACGCGTACCGGCACACATTGAAAGCAATGGGCCGGCCGGAGGCACCGATCGGTCCATTGCAGTTCAACGCGCACAGGGGTACAACGCGTACCCGCACACATTGAAAGCAATGGGCCGGCCGGAGGCACCGATCGGTCCATTGCTGTTCAACGCGCACAGGGGTACAATGCGTACCCGCACACATTGAAAGCAATGGGCTGGCCGGAGGCACAGACCGGTCCATTGCTGTTCAACGCGCACAGGGGTACAACGCGTACCCGCACACATTGAAAGCAATGGGCCGGCCGGAGGCACCGATCGGTCCATTGCAGTTCAACGCGCACAGGGGTACAACGCGTACCCGCACACATTGAAAGCAATAGGCCGGCCGGAGGCACCGATCGGTCCATTGCAGTTCAACGCGCACAGGGGTACAACGCGTACCCGCACACATTGAAAGCAATGGGCCGGCCGGAGGCACCGATCGGTCCATTGCAGTTCAACGCGCACAGGGGTACAACGCGTGCACCGCACACATTGAAAGCAATGGGCCGGCCGGAGGCACCGATCGGTCCATTGCAGTTCAACGCGCACAGGGGTACAACGCGTACCCGCACACATTGAAAGCAATGGGCCGGCCGGGGGCACCGATCGGTCCATTGCAGTTCAACGCGCACAGGGGTACAACGCGTACCCGCACACATTGAAAGCAATGGGCCGGCCGGAGGCACCGATCGGTCCATTGCTGTTCAACTCGCACAGGGGCACAACGCGTACCCGCACACATTGAAAGCAATGGGCCGGCCGGAGGCACCGATCGGTCCATTGCTGTTCAACGCGCACAGGGGTACAACGCGTACCACGACACATTGAAAGCAATGGGCCGGCCGGAGGCACCGATCGGTCCATTGCTGTTCAACGCGCACAGGGGTACAACGCGTACCCGCACATTGAAAGCAATGGGCCGGCCGGAGGCACCGATCAGTCCATTGCAGTTCAACGCGCACAGGGGTACAACGCGTACCCGCACACATTGAAAGCAATGGGCCGGCCGGAGGCACCGATCGGTCCATTGCTGTTCAACGCATCACTGTACATGTGACTGGCATATGTCAGCATGCCTGTCTCAGATGGACATATGCCAGCCACAGATAGCTCCCAGGGAGTGAGGGGCACACCTACATCACGACAGCCTGTCCAAACTTTATCATAAGGCATGTAAGGCTGCATTTCCTATTGTGTGTATGTTGGTGTACATGT
Source organism: Calotriton arnoldi (assembly GCA_963921515.1). Lineage (NCBI taxonomy): Eukaryota > Metazoa > Chordata > Amphibia > Caudata > Salamandridae > Calotriton > Calotriton arnoldi. The sequence continues at coordinate 1,988,293 of CAWUFW010002494.1, read as the reverse complement.
TGTCCTGTGGGTGTCACCTGTGGGCAGCCACCCCCAGGCTGTGCACGTGTTCATGGGGACAGGATCCTGGGTGTTACGTGTACGTGACCACTGTGATGTGCAACTGTTCATATCTGTGCATGTGCCATGGTCATATTTCACAGTGGTGTATGTGTATGTCATGTCACATACCCCGTGAGTCCCATGTGGGACGGTATGTTTGAGCCAGGGTGTCCCAGTGGCACAATAGTGATGGTCCTCCACAGTCTTTGTGCATGTGGTGTTTACAATGTCTCTGATTTCATGTGCACAATGGGAGTCAGTCTCCACATCCACGTTGTGTGTGCATGGACTCTGATGTTGTGCGTGTGTGTCACAGACGTCCATGTCTGTCGTGCCGTGGCAAGTGGGGCCACTACCTGTGGGGGTCATGGTTGTTTTGCTGTGGTGTATACATGATACTCCATGTAATGCCAGTGTCCATGTGGCATTACAGGGTCCCTGGGAATGTACCTGTCGTTGAGCTGTGGTGCCTGGGGCACATCTGTCCTCACATGTCCCTGTGGGGGTTATTGTGACACGGCAGCAGGAGATGGGAACTGTGACACGGCCTCATGATATCCAATGGGCCAACCTGGGACTAATTGATGCCACCTGTTGGACCGTGTTGACAGATGTTGGCCATGTATGTACCATACATGTCCTTCCGGTACTGCACACTTCATGTAGTTGTGCCTCATAATGATGTATGTTGGGATCTTGAGTGTGTTCAATGCCGCATATGTGGGGTGACTGACAATCTTGCTTACTTCTCCTCTGCACTGCAGGGCTCCTGCTGTCCATCGGCCATTCCCAGACCTGGCAACGATGGTGGAACGGGACAGCATCCGACGGTACCGCTTCACCAGGCAGCAGATTGAGGATTTGGCAGTGCAGTTGTCCCCACATTTGCAGCCTGGCTGGCCGTATCCTACAGCGCTGACCCCCAAGGTGAAGGTGATGGCAGCCCTACACTTCTTTGCCACTGGTACCTTCCAACATACTGTGGCGACTGCTGGTGGGATGTCACAGACCATGTTCAGCCGTGTGCTCCGCGATGTTTTGGCGGCAATGTTGCTCTTCCTGAACCGGTACATCTATTTCCCTAGACTGCGACGACTCACTGACGTGAAGAGTGACTTTTATGCCCTGGGGAGGATGCCGCATGTAATTGGCTCCATTGATGGGACACATGTGGCTTTGGTACCACCACAGGCCCAGGAGCAGGCCTACAGGAACCGCAAGCACTACCACTCGGTCAATGCACTGGTGGTGTGTCTTGCAGACATGACCATCACACACATGTGTGCCCATTTCCCTGGTTCAGCACACGATGCCTTTGTGATGAGGAGTAGTCGCATCCCCAGGATGATGGCACAGATGCAGAACCAGCGTGCCTGGCTTGTCGGTGTGTACTGACTTTGTGCCATTGTGTGTGATCTGATCTGTAGTATTCTGCCCACTTTTCCAAGTCAGCTAATGTGCACTTGTCTGTCCGTAGGTGACTCGGGATACCCCAACATGCCGTGGTTGCTGACACCCCTCAGGATCCCTGTGACACCTGCCCAGATGCGCTACAATGAGGCACATGGTCGGACCAGGAGAGTGATTGAGCGGACCTTTGGTCTCCTGAAGAGCCGCTTCCGCTGCCTGGACAAGACCGGAGGGTCCCTCCCATATGCCCCTGCGAAAGTGTGCAAGATTATCATCGTCTGCTGCATGCTCCACAACCTGGCAGTGCGGAAGGAGTTGCCTCTCATCCAGGATGACAATGACCAACATCCGCCACCTGTGGAGGATCCTGGCCTGGACCACGATGCCAGTGACGATGATGATGATGATGGTGATCGTGATGTCCGCACACAGCTCATCACCAACTTCTTCAGCTGAATGTGAGTATCCTGAGGTGTCATGTCAATGATGTGAGTTGGCATGATGTGTGGGTGGTGCTCTGGTGCTGTGGGAGTGTGTCCATGGGCCACTTGACTGGATGTGTGTTACGATGTGTGGTGACAGGTGGGCTGTACTCCCCAACAGTGTTGACATGCTAACTTGGTTCTGGGTGGGTATCTTGTAACATGTATTGTGCATGTGTTTTGCTGTTCTGTCCTGTACTCCATTGCTTTTGACTGTGTGTCATTTCTGTCCTTCACAGGGTACTTTCAGATTCGTTTGGTCAACTGTGTCCACCGACGACGTGATTGCACATCCAGGCTGGTAGCTGTTGTGTCCCTACAGGTGATGTCCGCCACACCCATGGACTTCCTTCCGTCTACAGTTGTTGACTGTGTGCCCGCTGCCAGGTGGGGTTACCTTGCATCTGTAGTGGTTACGGCATGTTGCAACTGTGTAATAAACCTGTGCTTCACTTTGTGATGTGCGTTGTCTGTGGTCACACATTTGACTGCCATTTGCTTACTGCACCTGTGGGCTACTTGACTACAACTGGGAATGGGTGTGGTGTCTGTGCATTGCACCGTCTTCCCTGGCAACATCAGTGTAGGCAATGAGTCAGATGGCCTAGGTGTGTATGTGTCGTGTAGCCCTGGTGGTGTGTCTCCCTCATGTGTGTCACGTTGCCTGTACTCACATGCCTGTGTTGTCCTTGCTGTTGCAGTTCGCATACACAGTGTAATTTTGCAGTTCATCATCCCCATAACAGCACCCACGTTGGAATCACGACAGAGGCAAGTATGGTGTATTAGTGTGTTTATTGTGATACATTTGTGTTAATAGTGCATAGGATGGGTTGTGCTGTACATGAATCTTGCAATCCCAAGTTCCTAGGTGAATTGAAAGTCCGGGTAGACAGGATCCCCAGTATCGGGGCCACAGTTGTCTGACACATTGGTCCAACTTGTACTCCCCATGCAATGTGTGGGAGTAGTACTGCCGTCAACAGGGTGAACAGTCTGTGCACAAAGGCGAACATCCAGAACAGGTTCAGGCTTCCTGGGAGTTGCGCTTGGCCATCGGCCTCTCACTTTTCCCTCCTCGGACGACCCCTCTTCTTGGGGGGCCCTCAAGTGCAGGCTGCTGCGGTGCAGGGGACTCTCCGCCAGAGTCCTCCTCCCTCCCTGTGGCAGTTGCAGTTTGTTCGGCACCAGATGTTGTTGGCACACAGGGAGGTGTGGACTGGTTGCTGTTCATCTGGCGGAGGCATTGTAAAATGTCCCTGTGCACCGCCGTCATCTCATGCACTGCATCCCACTTGGACTCCACGCGGGACATGTGTGAGTCCACACGGGACATGTGTGACTCCACGTGGGACATGTGGGAGTCCAAGCGGGCATGATGGGCAGCCTGCTGCTGTTTAATGTCTCTGAGGAGCCCCACTACCTGGCTGAGCTCTCCGGTGCTGGACTGGTACGCATCAGCTATGCGTACCAGTTGTGGGTCATCATGCACACCAGCAACGTCTGCAAGCAGCGACCTCTGTCTCCCACCTCTCCCACCACCCCTGCTGACATGTGCAGTGTGTGCAGTGGCATGCACAGATAACCCTGGTCCACCTTGGGGGTTGGTGGTGGTGGTGGTGTCCATGGCCCCAGGTTGGTCCAGGGTCACTGTGCTGGTGTTGCTCCTTATTCTGTCCATGTCGGCAGGGATGGTATTCGTGGTGACAGTCATTGTAGGGGTGGGTGCAGGGGGTGCAGCTGGTGGTCCTGCTGGTGCTGCAGCTGGTGGTCCTGCTGGTGCTGCATGTTGACTTGCACCGGATGTGCCAGGTTGTTCTTCATCGTCCGAGGAGGACAGAGGCTGTACGACGCCAGTGAGCTCGGCATCCTCTTGAGCCTGGGACTGGGACTCCTCAGCGTCTGCTGCTGTGTCCCCATCATCACCTGTTTTTGGGAGACACAAACAATGTATGTCATGTTTCTGCAGGCATCAATGGTTGACACACATGACAGTTGTGACTGTGCCTCTGGGTGCGTGCCTGTACATTGCATTGTCCTGAGTCGTCACAGTCAGGGGTTGATATTGGTGTGGCACATTGTCCTGCATTATTTGGGCATTTCTATGTATTTTCTGGGGTGTGAACATGGTCTGCATTGGTTGTGTTTGGTTGGCAGCCGGACCTCCTTCCCACCCACCCAGCCAGTCAGTTATCCCACCATGGAACGTGCTTGCGTTGCAGGGAGTGTAAGTTGTCTCTCAGGATGTCAGTCAGTGGTGTCCTGCTGTTTGTTGGTGCACATTTGCCAGCAGGGCCTTGTGCTCCCCACAGCAGTAGCCAGTGTCAGCCATCTTGTGAGTCCTTCTCCACTCCCTGTGATGTGAGCATGGTTCAGGGTGGTGTTGATGGGACAGTTGTGGGGGTGAGCTATGTCTGTGACTACGACTCCCATCATGCCATTGCCTCCACCCCACTTCCCAGCATTCCCATACTTACTTGCTTTTGTGTGGAGTTCAGTGGGTGTGAGAGCAATGGCAAGATGGCTGACAGTGGTGTCCTGCTGTTGGTTGGTGTGCAGTACCCAGCATGCCCTTGTGCTCCCCACGACACAGCAACAGTGTCAGACATCTTTGATGGGCCTTTCCACTCTCTGTGGGATGTGCATGCGTGAGTGTGAGCTTGCTGGGCCATGTGGTGGGGGATGTAGAGCTGTGACTACGACTCCCATCATGCTATTGCCTCCACCCCCTTCCCAGCATGCCCATGCTTCCTTCCTTTCGACTCTGCTTCCCTGTGGGGTGGGCTGGCTGTGCTGACAGGATGGCTGGGAGTGTTGTCCTGGCAGTTGTTTGGCTAAGAGTCCCAAGAGTGTCCCTGTGCTTCACACAACATAACCCAGGGTGGTGGTTCTTTGTGGGATCTTGTGTTGGGATGGGGGCATTGCATTCTACCAGGTGGGTACTGTGGAGTTTGTGTTGGGGGGTGTGAGGGGAGGTGCTTGTGACTATAGTCAGTGCTGCAAGTCCCCCTTCCCACCCAGCCAGCCAGATATCCCACCATGGAACGTGCTTGCATTGCAGGGAGTGGGAGTTGTCTCTCAGGATGTCAGTCAGTGGTGTCCTGCTGTTTGTTGGTGCACAGTTGCCAGCAGGGCCTTGTGCTCCCCACAGCAGTAGCCAGTGTCAGCCATCTTGTGAGTCCTTCTCCACTCCCTGTGATGTGAGCATGGTTCAGGGTGGTGTTGATGGGACAGTTGTGGGGGTGACCAATATCAGTGACTACGACTCCCATCATGCTATTGCCTCCACCCCCTTCCCAGCATGCCCATGCTTCCTTCCTTTTGACTCTGCTTCCCTGTGGGGTGGGCTGGCTGTGCTGACAGGATGGCTGGGAGTGTTGTCCTGGCAGTTGTTTGGCTAAAAGTCCCAAGAGTGTCCCTGTGCTTCACACAACATAACCCAGGGTGGTGGTTCTTTGTGGGATCTTGTGTTGGGATGGGGGCATTGCATTCTACCAGGTGGGTTCTGTGGAGTTTGTGTTGGGGTGTGTGTGAGGGGAGGTGCTTGTGACTATGGTCAGTGCTGCAAGTCCTCCTTCCCACCCAGCTAGCCAGATATCCCACCATGGAACGTGCTTGCATTGCAGGCAGTGGGAGTTGTCTCTCAGGATGTCAGTCAGTGGTGTCCTGCTGTTTGTTGGTGCACATTTGCCAGCAGGGCCTTGTGCTCCCCACAGCAGTAGCCAGTGTCAGCCATCTTGTGAGTCCTTCTCCACTCCCTGTGATGTGAGCATGGTTCAGGGTGGTGTTGATGGGACAGTTGTGGGGGTGAGCTATGTCTGTGACTACGACTCCCATCATGCCATTGCATCCACCCCACATCCCAGCATTCCCATACTTACTTGCTTTTGTGTGGAGTTCAGTGTGTGTGGGTGTGAGAGCAATGGCAAGATGGCTGGCAGTGGTGTCCTGCTGTTGGTTGGTGTGCAGTACCCAGCATGCCCTTGTGCTCCCCACGACACAGCAACAGTGTCAGACATCTTTGATGGGCCTTTCCACTCTCTGTGGGATGTGCATGTGTGAGTGTGAGCTTGCTGGGCCATGTGGTGGGGGATGTAGAGCTGTGACTACGACTCCCATCATGCTATTGCCTCCTCCCCCTTCCCAGCATGCCCATGCTTCCTTCCTTTTGACTCTGCTTCCCTGTGGGGTGGGCTGGCTGTGCTGACAGGATGGCTGGGAGTGTTGTCCTGGCAGTTGTTTGGCTAAGAGTCCCAAGAGTGTCCCTGTGCTTCACACAACATAACCCAGGGTGGTGGTTCTTTGTGGGATCTTGTGTTAGGATGGAGGGCATTGCATTCTACCAGGTGGGTACTGTGGAGTTTGTGTTGGGGGTGTGAGGGGAGGTGCTTGTGACTATAGTCAGTGCTGCAAGTCCCCCTTCCCACCCAGCCAGCCAGATATCCCACCATGGAACGTGCTTGCATTGCAGGGAGTGGAAGTTGTCTCTCAGGATGTCAGTCAGTGGTGTCCTGCTGTTTGTTGGTGCACAGTTGCCAGCAGGGCCTTGTGCTCCCACAGCAGTAGCCAGTGTCAGCCATCTTGTGGGTCCTTCTCCACTCCCTGTGATGTGAGCATGGTTCATGGTGGTGTTGATGGGACAGTTGTGGGGGGGGGGGGCAATATGTTTGACTGCGACTCCCATGATGCTATTGGCTACACTGACTTGGCCAGCATACACAGAATTCCTTCCTTTGAGTGTTCTTCACTGTGTGTTGGTGTTGTTGTGGTGGCTACATGTCTGGATGTGTTTGTTAGTTCTATTTGTGCCACTGCCTAGCTGTAGTTGTAGTTGTTTGTACATGTGATGGCACAGTTGGATGTGACTTTTTTGATGGCATGTGTTGTGTTTATCTGACTGACATACACATTTTGGGATGATTCTGTTCTGGTTGCTGTGTAATTGCTATGAGTGCATGGTTTGACTCTCCCCTTAACAGTGATGTGTGTGTGTTTTGTGGCAGTATATTGTGTACATTTGTTGTGTACTCACCAGGCTCTGGGATGTCCTCTAGTCCATATACGCTCACTGGCGGAAGGATGGCCCGCACCTTCTCCTCCCAGGGCCTGAGGTATATTGGCTTGGCAGGAGGGCCACTGCCGGTGTGTTGGCTGTTGGTGTAGTCTTTCTTCAGCATGTCCCGTACCCTCCTGCGCACGTCATACCACCTGTTCTGGATGTCCGTCTTTGTGCGCCGACATGGTGATTGTGCGTTCACCCTGTTGATGATCCTCTCCCACATCTTGGTTTTCTGCAACATGGGGGTCTGTTGGACCAGTGTGCCAAACAGCTGTGGCTCCACCCTGAGGATCTCGTCTACCATGACTTCCAATTCACTATCTAGGAACTTGGGATTCTTCTTGGGGGGCATGGTGATGGGTGGTGATGGTGGGTGATGTGTGTGTTGGTGTGCAGGTGAGGGTGTGTGAGTGTGTGTTTTGCTGGGTGTATGTGAGGTAGGTATTTGTTGGTGTGCTGATGGTGTGTGGCTTGTGTGAGGGATGAGCTGTGGGTGTGTGGTTGCTTTCTCTTGGGTGCTGGCAGTGGAATGGCATTTGCAAAGGCTCATGGTAGTGATTTGTGTCCTTTATATAGGTGGAGTTGTGGGTGTGTCTTTGTTCTCTGTCCCCACCCCCAGTATTTATTGGCTTGGTAATTGCTTGTTTGGCCTTTTTTGGGTGATTTTTCCTTTGTGCTGTTTGTGTATGTTGGAAACGTTCTTGTGACCGAGTCGGACCCTGCATTGGTCTCGTACGGTGTTCTCCGTTTCGTTCACGCTGTGTTTGTGCAGTTTTCTATGCTGCGTACGCGTCGGTCGCGGTGTATTGTGTTGCTTCGGCTCGGTTTTGTATGCTTGTCCGTCGTACGGCTTGTCCTCCGTCCGACTCGCTCGTGGTTTTCGCGCCTTGCATCGTACTTTGCGGTTTGGAGTTCGCGTGTACGTTTCGGTCGGATTTGTTCCGGGTGCGTGTCGGTCGGTTGGATTTGCGTGTTTTTCCGGCCGGATTGCTGTTTTCCGTGCGGCTCGGTCGGTCGACTTGGTTTCGGTACGTGTCGGTCGGATTTTTCGCGCCTTGCATCGTACTTGGCGTGTCGTGCGCCACGGGTACGTGTCGGTCGGTATTTTTTCCGGATCCGAGTCGGTCGGTGCTTTTTCCGGCCCGAATCGGAATCGACCCCTATGTCTGTGATTATGTTTTTTGAATTGCAGATGACTTGTATGTTCTATGAATGGTATGATTTTCAGTTCCTGTAAATGTACTCATTCACTGAGGGGGGACAAATGGCTACATGCATCCCATCAATGCAACCAATTACGTGGGGAAAATGGGCTACCTAATAGCAATCAAATTTAGTTTTCTGCAATTCCTGTGGTGTTGTGGGGAACCTTATGTGATGGTGTATTCTCTGCAACATGGCATCAAGGAATGAGTTCAAAAAGTGCGATAGGACACTTTGAGAGACACCTCCGGCTGCAGCAATTACTCCCTGGAAGCTACCCGATGCTAGGAGGTGCAGAGAACATAGGACCTGCACATGAGTGGGGATGGCATGTGTCCTGCGAGTCTGTCGCTGCAGTAGTGGATCTAATTCCTGGACTGTTTAAGTAGTTTGCTGATGATTAGCACCTGATTTGTCCACTTTGAAATGGTTACCACCTGATTTAATTTGTTCTTATTTAAGAAATGCTAATTGCGATTTTTCACAGATTCGCTATTTGCAAATTTTTGTTGCATAGGTTTTGTGATTCCCAATTTGCGATTACCTATTACAGAATCGCTAATTCCGATTCGGTATTTAGGTAATCGCTAAATTTTGCGAATTTAAGGAGGATTCTGCGAATATGCTTCATGCATTGCATTAGGCTATTTTGCGATCGCAAACGTCCTTTTTTTGCGATTCGCAACGTTTGCGATCTCAAAATAGCTTGATGCATGTGCCCCTAAATGATGTGTAATGTACTTTAATTTTGTATTTTCATGGCCATTATTATGGCTGAATAAAGACTATTGAACAAAACTGTAATTCCTATTGTACAGTTGAAGTAGTATGATATTTTGGAAGATCATCTAACACATGCTTTAGATGAGTATCACTTTAAAAAAAGACACAACAATCCATCTTTCATTTCCTGGGTTTTGTAATTATCCTGCTTCAATAGCTAGCTTACTATGTTGGAGAAAAGCATGGAAGATGTACAAACTTGTTGTCCTGAGTGTAATTAAAAATATAATAATGTGTCTATTTCTGCAATATTTTCCTTATGGAATGGACAATATATCTTTGCAAAATGCAACAAAAATTTACATTTTCTGTACTATTAAACAATATTTTTGCTGGATTGTCAATAGTTTTGGACATTAATCAGATTGTGCTACGAGAATAAGTAAAATCTACACCTAAGTGACAATCTCATTATGTCCAGAGATGGTTCAGGATGTCAGGAATGTCCCTCTCTAAGGTAGACTTTCTACTCATGGAGAAATCCCAATAGATAAACAATGGCATAGCTCTCCTTTCTACAATTATTGTTGACAATGGAGTGCACACTGATTTTCCCACACCATCTTCTTGAACATATATATGCTGGGGACCTTCAACTAGTGGTTGAGATGAGAGAAGGGGAATTAAAGATGCACAAGAAGATGTAACATTTAGATATGTCATTGGTAAATGTATGATTGTGATGCAAGCCTGATGCACTGTGGTAGTTTGGCAATAAATGGAGCCACATCAAACATTTTTAGGGAAAGTACCTAAAGACTCTCTGGGTGTCAGGCAGGTGTCAACAGCAAAGTACAGTCCAGGTCCAGTTGCCACTGGTCAGCTGGGATTCTTCACAGGAATATCCTCGTCAGCTTTTTTATGCTCCTGAAGCTGCCTAAGTGATTAATTCTATGATCCTTTGAGATCTTTATGTCCTTGGATTTCAAGTGGAAGGGGTGGTCCAACCTCCTCAGGTCCTTCTGACAGATCCCAGATGCCATGTACAACAGGTTCAGTCTGCCTGGTATCCTTTGGCACGTCCAGCAGTGTTCTGACTGGGTGACTTGTGGTGCCACATTTATGCCTGGCACCCCCTAGTCGGCGGGGTTAACTCCTGGGCACTTACAAACTAATAGGGTAAAAGTTACCACTTCTTCAGTAGTTTCTGTATCCCTACTGCAAACAGGCCAAAATGCCATGTGCCAGGGCATTTTCAAGATGACGAAAGTCTTAGGGCACACTAAATTTGCACTCTGAAGGCTGGGTGTGTGTATTATATGGCAATAACCACTGAACTATTACATCATACCGTAAAATTCAGTTTGAAGCTGGCATTGAATCCACATAAAATCCAGAGACATACATATGCTAGGACTAAAGAAGGCATTCTGTCCTCTCCCTTTCAAGTGTGCCAAAGTGTTACATGTAGCTCAACAGACCTGTTAGGTAAGAGTTGACACTGTGTTGTCACAGGATGCCCACCCTACACATTCTATTGAGATCAAAGGAGTCATCTCTGCCCATTCAGGTGAGCCTTTTATTTCTTCCTTTCACACCTGTTCCTCGGCTGAGCACAGGCTAGGAGCAGCTGAAGAGTTAACACAAATTAGCCTCCAAACAATTCAGACAGGGAAAAGGTAACTTTCTAAAAGCTAATTTTCCTTAATATTATTTTCAAAATTCTGACTTAACCATTGAATTGGATTTTTGATAACAATTGAAACTTCCCGAAAACTGGAGAAGATCTGGCTCCACGAACGGACAGCGGACAGCTACGCCGCCCACAAGAGCGCCACCCACAATCACCATCACCTCATCAGATCTGCCAAAAGGGCCTCACTCAAAGACCGCCTAGACAACAACGCACACAACAGCAAAGAGCTCTTCAACATCGTGAAGGAACTCTCCAACCCCAGCTCCAACACCAACGACATCCAGCCGTCGCAAGACCTGTGTGACTCACTGGCCACCTTCTTCCACCGCAAAATCGCCAACATCCACGACAGCTTCAACACCACGACCGCCCCGGCAACCACCGAGACCACTGCCCCCACAACCACCAACCGCCTGCTCTCCTGGACCAACATCAATGACGAGGACACCAGCGAGATCATGAACACCATCCACTCCGGTTCACCGCTAGACCCGTGCCCTCACCACATCTTCAACAAAGCCAGTACAGCCATCGCGCCCCATCTCCGGAAAATAATCAACATCTCCTTCGAGACAGCAACCTTCCTGGAAAGCTGGAAGCACGCCGAGATCACCGCCTTACTCAAGAAACCCAAGGCAGACCCCAAGGACCTCAAGAACTTCCGACCCATCTCTCTGCTCCCGTTCCCCGCGAAGGTCACCGAGAAAATCGTCAACAAACAACTGACCCGCTACCTCGAGGAGAACAACATCCTGGACCCTTCCCAGTCCGGCTTCCGCAGCAACCACAGCACCGAAACCGCCCTCATCGCCGCCACCGATGACATCAGGACCCTGCTAGACAACGGAGAAACAGCAGCCCTCATCCTCCTGGACCTATAAGCCGCCTTCGACACGGTCTGCCACCACACACTACGAACACGCCTTCACGACGCCGGGATCCAAGAGAAGGCCCTGGACTGGACCACATCCTTCCTTTCCGGCAGAACACAAAGCGTCCGCCTCGCCCCCTTCCGATACAAGGCCACCAAGATCATCTGCGGCGTACCCCAAGGCTCCTCCCTCAGCCCAACGCTGTTCAACATCTACATGGCACCCCTCGCCCACGTCGCCCGACAGCACAACCTCAACATCATCTCCTACGCCGACGACACCCAGCTGATCCTCTCCCTCACCAAAGACCCTCACACCGCCAAAGCCCACCTCCACGAAGGAATGAAGGCCGTCGCCGAATGGTTGAGGACCAGCCGCCTGAAGCTGAACTCGGACAAGACGGAGGTCCTCATCCTTGGTTCCAACCCTTCAGCCTGGGACGACTCCTGGTGGCCAACATCACTGGGAACAGCCCCGCCACCCACCGACCACGTACGCAACCTAGGAGTCATCCTCGACCCCACCCTCTCCATGACTAAGCAGGTCAACGCCGTTTCCTCATCCTGCTTCAACATCCTCCGAATGCTCCGCAGGATCTTCAAGTGGATCCCCACCGAAACAAGGAAAACAGTCACCCAGGCCCTCGTCACCAGCAGGCTGGACTACGGAAACGCCCTCTACGCAGGAACGACGGCTAAGCTCCTGAGACGGCTGCAACGCATCCAGAACGCCTCTGCACGTCTTATCCTCGACATCCCCCGACGCAGCCACATCACACCCCACCTGAGAGACCTGCACTGGCTCCCTGTCAACAAGAGGATAACCTTCAAGCTCCTCACCCACGCACACAAAGCACTCCACAACTCCGGACCAGCCTACCTCAACAGACGACTCAGCTTCTACACCCCCACCCGCCAGCTCCGCTCGACCAGCCTCGCCCTCGCCACAGTCCCCCGCATCCGGAAAACGACCGCCGGCGGCAGATCCTTCTCCCACCTCGCCGCCAAGACCTGGAACACCCTCCCCACCAACCTCCGACAGACCCAAGACCTACTGGCCTTCAGAAGACTCCTCAAGACCTGGCTCTTCGATCAGTAGCAGCACCACCCCCCCTCTTCCCCCAGCGCCTTGAGACCCTCGCGGGTATGTAGTGCGCTTTATAAGTGACATGATTGATTGATTGATTGATTGAAACTAATGGTTTCATTTTTTTTCTAGCTGGTCCCCATCCCAAAATACCATATTAGTATTTGAATCTGTACTCTGATTTTCTACAGAAGATAGATAGGCCTGAGACAGTGAAAACAGCTTTTAAGGTCTTGTACTGTATGGTCATGGTACCATACATTTTTGCATGTTTTAGTGGCCAGAAGAACATACACTGGGCAGTTAACAGCAGTGGCCCAGTGTGAAATTCCAAAAACCAACAATCCATTTCAGCAAAAAAATAGAGGTAACTATGCAAAAGAGGCATTTTTTCCAACTGCCTTTTCTACATAGGACACAGTGGGTGTTAGCCTGAAAAATTAAATGAAATGAAAACAGATTTATAGAGTGCTCACATACCTGAAGGTGTCAAGGTGCTAAAGGCAAATTACCCAAACCACGGAGAAGACTACAAGATCTGATAAAACTGATTACCTAGAAAGTGAAAAGCCTGGTTTTAAAACTTTTCCTAAACAATAGATAGTTGTCAGAGACAGAATATTCTAGAGCTTCGCAGTAGCGTAAGAGAAAGATTTACCCACCCATCAGGCACCTTGAATTCGGGGCATAGCAAGTAGTTTACTAGTAAAGGAGTGCAGCTCCCTCCTAGGAGGGTACCAGTGGAATTTGTCTGTAAAGAATTTGGGGCCACGATTATGCAATGCCTTATGTGCGAGGCACAAGATCTTAAACAGAATATGTTTTCTAACCAGGAGCAAAAGAAGTTTCTTCAGCTCTTGAGAAATGGGCTTAAACTTGGGGATATCTAGAATCAGCCTCACTGCAGCGTTCTGCACTGTTTGTAGACTATTAAGTGAACATTGCTTGACATTAAAGTATAGTGAATTACAATAGTCTATGTAGTGTCTTGTGAGCTAGAGATGACGGGACCCTTTTGGCTCCTGACGACCTCAATAGAACATTAACGTTAGTGTGTGGGTATGGGTGATACAATTCATGATGTACAATGTTCAGTTAACGGTTACACACTGAGGAATAAAGACATGTAATATCAAGCTCCATGTGTGGAGTGATCATTTGAATGTACCCGGGCTGAGGAGGACGCTACAACTGGTGATGAGATAGGGGATTACATAAACCCCATGACCCAAAGAACAGAAAGTGCTCTCCTGGAGAGTTTGCTGTGGTCCAGCAAACTGCTTGTGCATGGCACGTCTTCCTCAGTTGTAGTGAAAATCGATAGTTGGAATATGTGAAGTCAAAGCGCCACTCCAGCCAGTGCAAGGCCTGTGAAGAAGTGCAGGCCTTGCAGAAAGTTTGTTTGCGGTCGGCTTGTAATTTGCCAGTAAAGTTGAGACAAGAGATACTGCACCACAACCTGACACAGAACCATCATTCATACAGTACGACAACTCTAAAGGCAGTGACAACCAGGTATAGAGAAGCGCTAAAGTCAGTGATAGACGAATGCAAGAAAGCGCTAAAAGCAAAAACATTTGTGATGCAAAGAAATGCTAAAGGCAGTGACAATCAGGTACAGAAAGTGCAATGAGAGGCAACAGCAAGGTGCAAGAGAATGCTGTAAGCAGAAGCAAGTAAACACATAGAAACATTAGAGGTGGTAATAATCAGATATAAAGAATATGATCAAGCTTACCAGAACCTGAGTAAAGAGAGCCATCGGACCTCAGCACCAGGCGCCGCAACCCAAGCAGAAGCTAAGGGGTTGTGCTCACAAGGCTGGTGAATCACGTTTGACTGACTCAAAGGCTGTGAGTAGCAGTCAGAATAGTGGAAATGTTCAATGGCTGCTTAAAAGAGTGCATAATATTGCACTGCTGCCTTCTTGAAAGCACCACCTCCCTTCGACACCACCAAAATGCAAAATATTGGCAACACATGGACTGCCTGGAATGAAACGTTTGATGATTTCATTGATGCGCTAGAAGAAGTACATGGCAAAAATATCATTAAATAGCTGAAGAATTTGGTGGGTGAAGGAGTAAAATAACTGATAAAGAAAATACCACACTGGGATGAAATGACATACTCTCAAATCATAGAGGTATTAAGAACCAAGTTTAATCCAATGCCGAATGCCGAATATGAAAAGAACAACTTCAGTCAGGAAAGGCAGAGAGATGGTGAAACGATGGATGATTTTGCAGAAAGACTTGATTCACTCATCAAGCATTGCAAGCTCAATAAGTTCAATGTTGAAAAGGCCATGCGTCTCAGAGTAATAGATGATTGTCTCTCCGAATCCTTCAGATGAGGAATGTTGAAAGAGACACGCAGCTTACCACGAGTACTCATGGGTGGGTGTAGGTGATAGAATTCCAGTTCCAGTTCATAAAACTTTATTTCGGCACAATTGGCCATAAAAGCACAATTTTTAAGTAATAATTAAAAATTGGGTAAAATACAATAGATAAAAAGCAAGACAAAAGGATTTACATTCCACGCACTGATAGAATTCATGATGTAGAATGTTTATTTAATGGTTACACACTGAGGAATAAAGACATGTAATACCAAGCTCCTTGTGTGTTGTGATCATTGCATGTACCAGGGCTGGGGAGGATGCTACAGTCTAGATGTGAAGAGATCAAAGCGAATACCTCCTCTTTGCAGGAGGTGATAGGGATATATGTAAAGATCTCCCTAAAAGAACGGATGAAGTTGAACAAGCTGAAACAGTAAAGGTAATTTGTGTGTCAAAAGACAGTCCATTTTCAAACATCACTCCCAAATTCTTGGCCAAGTTGACTGGAGGAGAGGGCGAGTCCTAAACATTAGGCCACCAGAGGCTAGACCAAAACAAATGCTGAGCTCCGAAGAGCAAAACCCGCATCTTGTCAGCATTTAATTCGAGCCAATTCTCCTTGATCCAACTATAAATTTCCTGCATGCAGATTTAAAAATTGACGACCACAGAATGAACATCATTGGTGATGGTGTCAATGATTTGTGTGTCGTCAGCATATGACAACACATGATTACCAAATGATTAAATCAATTGGGCCAAAGGCATGACAAAGAGATTAAACAGTGTGGGGCTAGGGAACGACCTCTGAGAAGCTCTACATGGTAGTGAAAATAATTTAGGGATGATCCAACCACACATGACCCATAGCGATCTTGCAGAAAGGAAGGTTCCCAGAAGACCCAATGGCTTCCCGTTAATACATGAGCCCAAAAGACAAGAGACCAAATAGCAAGGGTAAAACAGTATTGAAAGCTGCAAACTGATCTAACATGATAAAGACTGCAGTCTCTGCTGTCTACCACAGATCTTATACTGTCAGCTGCCACTACTAGCACCAATTCCATAAAGAGTTCACTGCGGAACCCAGTGTAAGAAGGATCAAGCAACTCATGAGTCTTGATCAGATTTGTGAGTTCCTTCTTCCGATTATTTCTAGTGACTTTGCAGTTGGGGGCAGCAGTGAGATGGGATGGTAGTTTTGGAAAGCCTTTGGGTCAAGATTGGGATTTTTGAGCAAAGGGATCACAATGGCTTCTTTCCACTGCTTGGGGAAATGCCCAGAGTCAATCACATGATTCAGAATAGGAGCCAGGTGTTTGGCTACACACTTTGGGCATCATTTATGAGGTTTTGCCGTAGGGCAGCATCGCAGGCCTTCCTGCTGTGCTGCCCTACGGCAAAAGAAAAGGGCAGGAATGCGCTGTATCTATGAGATACGGTGCATTCCTGTCATTTTCCCCTGTCCCGGCGCACAATAGGCTGTCGTGCCCCATTGCAGGCAACTTTGCACCATGGTGCAAGGGTGCCTGCATTGAGGGGATGATCATTTTTGTGCAGGAAGGCAAACCTTCCTGCACAAAAACAGTCACAAGAGGCTTTTTCCTTTTTCTATGTGTGTCGCAGAATGCAGCACACATAGAAAAAGAATAAACAAGGAGAAGTAAAGATATTTCTCCTCGTTGTGCCTCCCTTACGCCTCCCCTGGCGAGGCGTAATTTTTTGGCGCTGCCTCAGATTTACGATTTCTTGTAAATCTGGGGCAGTGTCAAAATGCCATGGATGTTGCTGGGAACGCCCCTAGCAACATCCATTGCATGCCCCTTTAACGCAGAAAACTGTGTTAAAGGGAACAATATTTACAAGGCAGCATTAATCCAAACAAAATGGCTTAGTGCTGCCCCGTAAATATGGAGCAGGCTCCTGTGCCAGGGAACGTCACAAAAAGTGACGTTCCGACGGCGCAAGGGGCCTCATAAATGAGGCCCTCTGTTGCAGGCTCGTACGAGTGCAAGGATCTAACAGGGAGACAGACCTAATATCACAGAAAGGGCCTCCACTTCAGAAGTGGTAAGAGAAAAGAAAGATAACAAAATAGAGCCCTTGAAAGACTCCTTGGCTTTGTTATCCAATGCAAGAAGGATACATTAGTGATTATCACCAAACTCAGAGGAAAAGTCACTGATTTTATTTTGGAAGAAAATTACCAGCTTCTAGCAGGCAGACTGAGACCACTCAAATTGAGTACTAGGACTTGAAAGAGTGTTGACCAATTTCAATAACTCTTTTGACAGATTCTGAGCATTATTGATGCTCTTGATACAATAGTTAGACTTGGCTTCAAAAATTGCACATTTGTGCTCAAGAATGAGAGATCTGAATTTAGCTTTTTCTGAAGGAATATAGTCAAGTTGCCATTTTTGCTCTTGCTTGCAACATTTTTGCTTCCACTGCCTAAGGACCTCTGAGAACCCGAGAACAGTAAGCTTGACTCTAAAAGAGTTCACAGATTTAACAGGTGCAGTGGTATCAAGGGCATCGCTCAACGAAGAAGTAAAGTTGGCCGCTGCCGTATCAGCATTCTGATAGAAAGCAGGGGAATTAGCCGAAAGTTATTTGTTGAAATTCCTTGCAGAGACTTTTTTCCAACACTGATATTTAAGATTGGAGTCGAATATTTTAGGCCCAGGTACGTGAAGAGAAAAGCAGACTCCACAACCAGCTAACGGGCAGTACATCCCTAACACAAAGGTGAGAATTAGTAGAAAAAATACCATCCAGTGTGACCAACCAGATGGGTGGGGCGCACACCAATTGCGTGAACCCTAAACTGGCCAATGTAAGAATGAGTGAAATAGTATCCCTGCATGAAGATGTTTCAAGAGGGAAATTAAAATCACCGAGGATGGTGAAATTAGATTTTAGACTAAAGAGATTCTAAGTATGTGCCTCGAGAGGCAACAAAAGCAACTCCGGGTCCAGGGCTCGCGGTATACTAGTAGACCAGAGAAGGTGTAATACTCATGAATTTTGAGATCGAAAGTAAAAGCTCCACACAACAGAGAGGGAAAAGGAACTATAAGACATCGAGAAGTATTCCCGTAGATAATCACAAGTCTGCCATCCATTCTGTTGGTACGCTCTAACTCAAGGGCTGCAGAGACACCTGAACGGGTTTCTACAAAATCAAGTCCTGAGTGGGCACGCGCCCATGTTTCCGTTATAAAAAACACAGTTGGAGTTATGCATTTGAACAGATTCAAAGATCTCAAATGTATTCTTCACAAACGAATGCGCATTGATAAGTAGCATGTCAGGGCATCTGTAGACAGAGAATTAACCTATGAAAGCGACCTGGTTCCTTTCAGCATCGAGGCAGGCTTGATAGATTTATCGGTGCAAAAGACATACTTAGAGCAGGTAGCATTATTTAAAAAGTCCAGCACTATTGACGTATTTGAACAGTAGTGAGAGCACTTACTATCAACAATGAGGCTCAAAGGAAAAATGTGTAAATAAACCAAACGATTGCTGCACAATTGTGCTGAGGTTGAGGAACCAGAGGTTCGGGCGCATGGCACAATACGGGCAGAGACGGGCTTGCCTTTAGATGCTACCAGTCGATTTAAAAAGCCCGCCATACAAGAGGGGTGTGGCTGGGCCCTGATGGGGCTCGATGGCTAAAGAAAACTGGAGAATAAAATATAAGATCCAACCGGAATTCATCAACTCCAACTCGGACTCACAGGCTCCCCTATAACCAGCCTACTAGGAAAACAAAACGAAATAAAATGTGTGTGAGGAAAATCATAAACAGAATCGTACCAGGGTCCAGAGACAGGCTGTCCTTTCCAAAAGGGCGCTACCTCAAGGGAGCCATGCAGAGGAGCCCTCTGCATTCCAGTTTACATGTGCTACATCGGAAGGTTTCCCTTCCCTTCCACACATAACACAATAAAGCCCTTAGGTGATGCCACTCGGTCAATGGAATTCTCTTTCCGTAGCTCATTAGACAAAGGAAACTTTGAACATCTCTCAGGTCCAGTCTATTGAAAACAAGCATTGGACAGCTGCTGGTCGTTTCAAATAGAATTCAATCCAAAACATAGAGAGAGGGAGGTGTCCCTGAAGAACATTCATCTCGCTTTCACCAAACAACCCTTAAACCACACTAAAGGAGAAAGACCGCTCACCCTAATCTGTTCCCTACTCGCACCGATCTGCTCATCAGTCAATTGTTGATGTTTTAAAAGGGACCTCACCCACATAAACTTGTGTGGCATTCTTTATCATTGGACCACATCAACATCATCAAAAAATGTGCTGTCTATTTGTACATTGAAGGGTACTATGCACATGATCGGACAGAAGCACACTTCTTAATTATTCACTATCACTTTTGAGTCGATGATAAGAAGGGAAGGTAGAGATACAAGTGTTTAGAATAACTAAGACGCACTGAGATGACAAGACATGTCAGTTGCATGCCATACATGACATTTGTTTTCCTTGAAGTCGCACTGCCAACGACTGACAACATGTCTTTGATGTTTTCTCTATTTCTGCAGATAGGCACGGCAGGTAATTCAGCAGCGACCAGCAAAGAAACAACAACAACCGAAAGGGTTGGTTTGTAAGCAAGAATGAGTCATGTGCGAGGTGAATGTGCATTACACAAACAGGCTTGAATGGAATAAGTTGGGGGATCCATTTGGTCTTGAAGAAAGTCGAGTGACCCAAGGGACAATGAAGAGAGCTGGCAGAAACATCTCACCCTAAAAGACGTGGGAAAGTAATTATCTCCTTACACGTCATCTGCTGTTTTTAATCTAGTCCTGAGTCTCTTAGGCATAAAGGAGTATAAGGAGTGTTAAATGCTATTTTTAAATTGCATTATAGGATCTAGACATAAAAAAGAGTAAGAGATTCCCTCCCTGATGGCTAAGGGTTGAGTTGAGCCCATCCGGGAGTAGCAGGCATACCCGATGTGGACTCAATGAAGCATGCACACAAATTTTAGAGCAAATCGGTGTGAGTAGGGAACAGATTAAATCGAGTGGCTATTTCAAATGAACACAGTAAAAACTCCACAAATAAAACAATTCACAAAATGCATAAGAGAAACCAAGCATGGTTAACATCACAAACTAAAAATCATGTCCATCCAATTTCTATTAAAATGTGTGCCTACAAAGTCATATCAGCTACTGTTTTGACAGAAGTAGTGGATCAATGAGTGATAAAGGGAATGGTTCTTGATTAATCCAATGTGTGTGTGTGAGAGAGAACTTGAGTGAGTCACTGCATGAGTCAGTTACTGAGTGGGCGTACTTGAGTGAGTTTTAGATTAAGGAAACAAACATTTCTGCTTGGAAACAACAAGTTTGTTATTTCAGAAGTGAACAAACGAAGCCTGTTGTTTCTGGCCAGTAATTCTCCACACCGCCTCTACATTTCTGCAGCTTTGATTTGAATATTTATTTTGAATTTCAGTCAAATGGAAAGGCAGGATTTCCTTGATCCAATTTATCAACGGTGCCTTAACAGCTAATACTATGTTTAAAGCTGAATTTTATGTTGCTTTCTACAAAATGAGGGCCTTAATGTGAAAAGACGTACATGAAATCCTAATACAAACATATACATAGATTAGAAGTGTTAAACGTTTTCACTCGTAGTGTAATGCTTGTTTCAGAAGACAGAAATATTTTCCTGGTTCTAATTCAGAAAATGGAATCTGGCCCAGCCTAGGATGTTGTGTCACAATCTGTAGTTTTCCCCAAGAGTGGAAGGGGTCCGATTTCTCACCCCTTTGTGCAAGGACTTAGTTCAGTACCTAAAACAAATTAGAATTAATTTGGACTGTGACCCATACACAAGCCACTGTACAAATGGTGTTTTTGGTCATAGTTAGACCCTGTAGATGAGTTCAAGGACACAGTGGAACTCCAAACCTGCTTTTGTAAATCAATAACACTCTCAAAATAGCACTAAGAAACATGGGAAATAACTTTGAAAAGTTTATTTAAAAAACAAAAGTATAGTGAATAAAATATGAACTGTAACCACCCAAAATGAGAAAGTGAATGTAGTAATGCATGCCATGGACAGTAAAAACAAGCTGAACATTCCTAACATCGTAGCAAGTTCCTAGCATCCTAACTTTATTGACACTTCTAAGCGCTGTGCTAAAAGTTTACAGATGCAGAATATAGACAGCCTATAAATGGAGTGTCTTAAAATGAATTGCACAGTATACCTTTTCCCAATAAAAAATAGCTATTTAGCTATTCTCTATCACAGCCCTTTATGCAGTGACGTATAGGCAATGCTGGGCTGAAGCCACTTCTCTGCTGTGCTCTCGGAGACCCTGAGCAATCCCCAACTGGGGCTAGTTTGTCATAGCAAAATGGCATTACATCTTGAATTAATTATCCAGCAGAGCAATTACTAAGCCTAATTATGGCTTTTTTGAGATTGCCCTATTTTAGCTTCTCCCTTCCAAGTTCGACTTGACCCTTGTCATGTCCCCACCAAAAGCTTCCTTGTACATGTAAATGTACAAACAATTATCCCGGTCCTTTGACTTTAATGGGCACACAGGTTAACCTTTTAATTTAAGGCTGTCATCACATATTACTAGGGGCCAAATTTTAATTTGTATTTTTGCTGTATTGTATTTGAAGTAATAGCCAGTACTCAATTATTTGTATTGTATGGTATTTGCTTTTAATTTGGATGTTAGGTTTTTGTCTTTTGAGCTAGTTTGAATTTACTTATGCTGTGTTTTGCATCTCTGATTACCTCATCGAGAGATCTGCCTATGACGTCTATGAGATGTGAGCCAGGAACACATTAGCAAAATGTATATGCACTTCTGTCCTTAAATAGGTTTGCCAAGGAGCGGCAGAAGCTGGAGTATAGCGCATGAAGTTTTTAATATTTTCTTTATTTTACTACTGGGTCATTAACTTTCCCAGAGTAAATGCATCTAGCCTTCACATCGGTTATGTCACTAAATGTCCTTAATGACAGGAGATAACATTGTATCAACATACTCCTCTCACCTCACCTTTCATCTTCTCTTTCTCTCTTCACTCTACCTACACTATTCTTTATTCCTCTTTCCTCTCGCCATCCTAGTGTTGTTACCATTGCCAGATATGTCTCCATCCCCTCTCTGTCCTTGATCTTCACCTCTCATCTCAGCCCTTCTTTCACCATCGTCAAAGTTTCTGACTTTCTGCTTGGTTAGGCTCTCTCTCCAGTTACTCAACCCGTCACTTTATCTCTCTTCTTGTCCCACTCGTCATCATCCTCTCTCTTTCCCCAGGACTCCCCCTCTTATCATTCCTTCTATGCCTCCAGGGTATCCATAACAGCTTGGCTTGTCTATCATAACCCAGCCCCTGCTTGTCGATGGTGGCTCGCGTTTGTTGTAGTGAAAGACTGTTTGCAATTATATATACTTTTGTGAGTAGACTGACCTATATACTTTGATCAAGTTCATCAGGTTCCTTGCCTTCAGCTATGATCTTGGATGAAAGGTCTTGTGTCACAGGTTAGCGACTTTAGCAGCCTCTAATTGGCTGTTTTCAGATCTTTTATTGACATTATGCTTTTCACTAGTATTTGCTAGGTGGGCTTTGATCGATTTAATCAGTTTCTCAACATTCACCTACAATGTCTAAGGATGTATTCTGGGCCATGGACGCTGACTTAACCAAAAGCGTAAAGACGTCTGCAATGTCATATCGGTGAATCCGGTCCGATGGAGGCATGCTGAACGTGTAAGAAAAAAACATCTGCATCTGTTGAGAACATGGATTGTCCAGAACATGTGTTTTCATTTCCCTTTCTCCAAAGCAAACAATACTGTGCCCATGACCAGGGGCTGAAACCTCAAGTAGCTCATGACTTACCCTCAATAGTACATATACAGTGTCATGGCAGATACTAGGGTCCCAAGTCGACGAACTCTCTTCACATCTATGGAGTTAAAGTCCCAATAACTGATAATTCAGTTGCAATTAAAAGTAAAAGGAACAGGGCCTTCTTGTGATGGCTACTTTGGATAAAACTTTAGCTGTATTGACCACCCTGGCTCCTCCCGACTACATGGTGTTCTAGCCTTTACAGATCTTAGGAAATGACGGAGAGTTGGTGGTTCTTTTAAAAGAGCCTTAACTACTAAAAGAGCTAGATATCTTCTCATCGCATGCTGTAAAGCCATAATAGAATGGGTCTCTGACTCACCATCCACTTCTATGGTCCAGCAACCACACCATGTGATTTGTTCTAGTCAGTATTAGGATTCAGTTGCAGATGTAAATCCTTCCTCTACTGAGCTTCTTGTGTGTGACCATAATGCACTGTCTAAGGACTGAATTATATAGCAACTCATTATCTTCCCGAGGAAATGTAACCCTCTCTCGTTTTTTAGAGGTTTGTACATTTCAATAAGTATGCACCTATGTACCTTATTCTCAAGACGATTTGCTGCTTAAAATAAACTCCCATGCCGCAACCTCAACAGTATTTTCTTATTTGTAATTACTTCTATGGTATGTGTAACAATAATCAACGTTAAACCCCCAAACTCTTTAAATATATTTGTGAAATATTTTTAAAACTACTGCAGTGAGTATCCAACCATCTAGTCTTGGCATTATCTGACGTAAAACTATTTTAGAGTGTTAAAGAATAGTGCACCCACTCATGTAAGGACGTTTTCTTTTCACACCAAAATTCCTTCCAAAACTAATCAGAGCACAAAGAATGCAGCCCTGCACATATCCACGGTGTTAACAGTAAATTGAACCATATCTTTACTTCAAACCAAATCATAAATCATGACACCCACACCAAATTTTCATGGAGAAAATTGACATCAAGAAAAAAAAAGGTGCCTTCATGTTAAGAGTCGTAATTTTTCATAAACCTCTGCCACAGGGTAAGGAGGTCATTGGCAACATGTTCTCACTCCGCAAATGTATTTTGACTCCACACATTTGGCTGCAAAATTGTCTGGATGTCATTTCTTTAATTTCCTTGATAAATGCATCCCTTCTCTTGAACTGACCTGGCTACTGCTTATTGAAGCAGGACGTGCCGGAAAGTATCGATTGATTCACAGGAAGCCAACTGTAAGAAATTGTTTAGCCTCAGAGTTAATCTTTTCATGATTTTGTGATAAGAAGCATTGGGCCGCAGAAAGTGTAGTAGTACTTCTGATCAAAGCAATGCTATCCCTGGTGGTCTCTTACTGACTCTGGAGAGCACCACAATGTGAATTTGTTGCACTCCCCAACTGTGCAAGGAAGCCATATCACTGGCACTCACATGTATGTTACAAATAGCAAGGGCCGGTATATTTCCTGCATGCAGCCTCCTCTCAAGATGGCGTGGTCAACACTCACGAAATAGCCCCCAAAGTATAGCCAATAATGCTCAACCCCCCCTTTGGCCTCATGTGCCCCAAAGTGGTGCTCTCCAACCTCTCAGTGGCCCTGCAGATGAAGGGATGCCTGCACCAGCTGACTAAACTTAAGCCTCTGCTCAAGGAATTACTACCTTACTCAAAACAAACACTCATGGTTGGGGGATGAAGGAAGCGAAGTTGTCAGGTAGGGATTACACTAGATGTAGTCTAACATAATGCTGGCAACAACTGGACTTCCACTACCCCACTGATTAAACCACTTCCCACTGCATCCAGAGCTGCCCCTGTATTAGCCACCCCAGTCTTACATCAGTGTGGTGAAAACGCCTCAGAAGGCAACTGAAAATTCCTAATACATGACTGAATATCTGGATAAACTGGAAACATGGCAACCTTGCAGTGTTTGCATGATTCAACAAGTTGGGATGAGACCCCTGAAGTCTTTCCTGCAAATTTGTCTTCACTAGGGATACCAGACAGCAAAAGGCATGAAAGTGTCTCTAACAGATATACCCATGCTCTCTTAAAATATGTGTCTATTTTCGACCTAAGGAATCTCATATCGAAGCTATTTCAGTTCGGAATCACATTCTTTCACGTATTCCCTTCCTGCAAATCAGATTGAAAACCCGGCCAAGCTCAGATATTCTGAGGGCCCCAATGAATGCCAGGGACTAAGCTAAACTAAATAAACGGGTTTCATAGATCAGAGAACAGGCCATGGGTCAAACCCCTAGCACTGTCTTTTGTCAGGTTTTGTCCTGGTGTATTCTTTTATTCCCTCCCTGCTAAATGCGTACCCAACCTTTCAATGCCTTTTAACCCTTTTTTGTTAGATCTATTACTACTTTGACTCCTGTGAAAAGACTATTTAATATAGCTGCCTCTTTACAAACAGCACAGTCTTCGCTCCGGGCATGTCCCTCTCCAAAGATGTCAACAGATTATCTAGCTAAAGAGGGCCTCCCGAATGGCTGATGGTAAGCCTGCCAAGCAGGTATTCCATGCCCTTTCTTGCACAAGATTTATTCAGAGGAGCAACATTGATTAATTCCTGGAGAACCGGACACCATAGTTTCCCTGTGAAAGATGTCAACTTCTGGTTTGCCTGTAGTAACTGGGCCTTGGTATGTTTGACAATAAAATGACCATTCTTCAGGAGACAAATGGGAGTTTTTTTGGCATGGAAAATACAAATGGGCATTGCACTGTCTGACTATTGATGCTAGCTGACAAAAAGATGATTCTCCTGCTTGAGAATTGCTTATGCCAGTTGTGCAATGCTACTACTATGGAAAAACAATCCTTGGTGAAGTTCATTGACACTAAGTAATCTAGCCAGTGTTTCATACATCACTTTGTGCTAAAATAGCTCAGAATCCAACACTTGCATCCACATTTGTACAAAGAGCTAGGCCAGTATTTGAAGCAAAAGGTTGTGGCCTGATGACAGTGCCACTGAGAAGTGTTCCAGGAAATAATCCCAAGTATGCAGTTCATCCTTAGTCTCCCTTTAGAGCCTACTGTGATTGTTCTTCGCGCACAGGTCAGATACAGCCATGGCAGTGTTTTGGAAAAAACCTTCCCCATAGGTGTCAGTCACATGATAAAATAAAGCTGCCCTCAAAAGCTGCAGCTGATGGCTGATACTTTAGGTGAATTGAGGCAGTCCACTAGCGAGGTGAAAAAAGCCACTACTTCAGTCTGTGGCAACATGCACCCACCAGTGAGCTGATCTCGACCCCAAGAAGTGCAACCTAGTTGCTGGAAAGCCTGATTTGCATTCTGTCAGTGGTGCCCCAAAATACTTTGCCAAAGATCTAAAACCCTACATGCATGTTTCAACTATCTAACCTGGAGGTAACGTGAACAAGAATCATCAAGGTAATGGACTAAATTGTCCGAGTCTGTCGAGGTTTCATTTAGAACATGTTGTGTAGCCAGCCATATGTAGTGATGCCCACCAGGCAGGAAGGGATCTCTGTACCTTCACTGGAGTTGCAGCTGCTGTAGCTTCATTGAAGAAAATGAAGTGCCATGAGTGCCTCGTCCAAGTGGCGGTCACCAGTAGGTAGTTATAGTTAGGCCCTAGTTTCGATAGGAAGAGTGTTTTTTTGTTTTGCTAATAACTTTGGCACTGTTTGACGAATGTTCGCAAAATTTTCAAAACTAGTATGTCACCCAATTTAGCTGCTGTCTGGAAAGTTTTTGGGGTGATTTGTCAAGTGGGGCCGAGAAAAAAAGGGGGGTCTCAAAACACATTTTTCCCATGCAATTACCCATAGGGATTTTAGACACGACTACAGCCCGAACCGCTGCACAAAATTACACAAAATTTGGCAGAAAGCTAGAGCTTAGTCGAGAAAGATCTATTTTTGTCATTTGGCATAAATCAGTTCAGTAGTTTTGGAGTTATTAAAGAAAAAAGATTTATTGTATATCTAGTGACGTGGAGAGCCTGCAGATCTGATAGATCTCAAAATGAGGTCTGATTGGCTACCACTGCTTCAAACAGGAAGTGGTGGCAGCCATCTGGGGACTCGGACTCGGCCGAGTCCCAAGAAAAAACTGAAAAAGGATAAAGGCATGATGCTCAGTGGAATGTAGAGAGGAGAACTGGACCAAGGAGTTAATAAGCCTGGAGTTTCTTCATGACACTGTGGAAAGACTTACTACCGGCAAAAAGTTGCCTGCAGAGGAGCAGGGCTCCACCAACACAATTTCTCGCAAGAAGCCAGTATGGATTTTACTGTGGATTATCTTTCAAGAATTAACTGTATTACTAGTTATCGGAACAGGTTGTTGGATTTTGTGAGTATTATTGGAAGCTTGAGGGTATCTTGTTATTTTTGTTTTTGTTTTGTCTGGATTTGGAGATTCTCAGGGTGGTGGTTCATATTTAAAAATACTCACCTCATGGAGATATTACACGAGGACTCATTTGCTGATTCCCTCAAGAGATTTGGTGGGAGTGTCATCCATGCATTGACACACTGTCCAGTGTGATGAGGAACCTTCATGTTGCACACTGTGAAGTAATGGAGGCCATAGTTTCAGCTCTTCCATTTCCTGTATGAGCCGCATTGGAATGAGGAAGTAATTCCCTGTAGATGTGTTGTGTTGGTGTACCATATCGGTTTGCGAAAGTAGTCTCAGGGGAGGTTTTTATCTTAAAGTATTTTTCTGCAATCATTACTTGCTATTTGGAATGCATTTTCACTGCAAGTAATTATTCAAGGCAGTCACACTGCAGGGGTGACTGCCAAGAGTATCCTATATTGCATGTGACTTGGTACAAATGAGCAAAGCCTAAACTGTTGATCAGCATTATTACTTTCCCTAGATATGTTATACCTTAATTATGACGTTGGAAACACACTGGTTATTGCTGCAAGGCTTGTTTTGATTAAATATATTAATTGATTTCAGATCATAGAGTTACTTTGTTAAGTTAGCTTGTTGCATTAGTTTGTTTTTTCTATTTGTTATTTAGTCTGTTGTTTCAGCACTATATCTAGAGGTCTGCAAAGGGATAACTTTTGCCAACATGTTGCAACCTTCGCAATTCTTGTCCGAATTAGCTGCACCATTATAACCTTTGAGAAGATGGAAACAACTTTTTGACTCTTATCTTATTGCAATTGGTGGTGATGGAGCAAGGTAAATAAAATAATTTATAACACCCCATAATAGTGATAATAATTTAACGATATTAATTGATTGCGAAATTAACCAACAATCTGCATTTTTTTATAAACATTTTACATAAGTGGGTGGTAACTGCTATCTATGTGCAAAATTAACTTATTTACAATTGTAAAGTAAATTAAGTGTTAACATAGTGGTTTGCGTACTAATTAGAGCAAAAACGCATGATTTGTGCTATGTAGTAAAATTGTATTGTGGCAAAGAATGCTGATGGTAAGTAAACCTGGCTTGAAATGTCGCTTCTGCTAGGTAACACCTAACGTGGGTACTTAGAATAACGGGTGGGAAACAGAAAGGCTTATTTTCTTTATTTTAATTATGATTGTGTTTGTTCTTATGATAGTTCGTTCGGGCCTGCTAGGCCATGCTGCAAAATGGCTGCTGAGGCAGATGGGGTCATGCGCAGAACCAAAGATGGCCTCAAAGCGGAAGAAAACCATAGAACTAAAAGTCACGTGGTTACCGATTGAGCCCAGAGTGAGAAGAGTCAAGGTCAGCGTGACATGACACGAGGAGAAAGCCAAGAACGACTCAGCATGCATCCGTGAGAACCTAGGATGAGCACCGATGAATTAACAATGGACTGTTTAACAAAAGTGAAACATTTAGCGAACTGTCAATTGGACTTGCTATTACCCAAAGGTCGTGGGAAGTCATAATCCTTAAACAATTTTAGAACCGTATTGAACAAGGAGGGCAATGAGGTGATTCTTGCCTCCCCTCCAATGGACCAATTAGCGTGATTCTCGCCCCCAATGTTTGCAACTTTTTGTTTAGTAAGCTAGTAGTAGGGTATAAGAGGACCTGCTTTTAAGTAGGAGGAGATCTATTCCTGCATAATTGTTTGGACACTGAGTGTGATGCTGATGAAACTGCTGCCATTTTCTATAGGCCGTTTTTCTTTGAAGAACTCTTTTTGAACTATAAATCTGACTGGGAAAAGGAACGAGAATGATGCGGGAAACCTGTAAAGGAAGGCCCGTCGAGGAGGCTGTTAGCGGGACAGTCAGTCAGTTTTGGGAGTTCGATGCTGTGATCTGCTTTTGGTGTATTTTTCATACCACAACAAATGGGTATGCATTATTATCTTTTATAAGGTTTTATCTTTCATATGCTATTGAAATGTATTAAAGTGATTAATAAACTAAGAATCTCACTCATGCAAAAGAATTTAGATAAAAACTATTCCTAATTAATTTCGAGTCTGTGGTTCATTAATTTGTTTAATGAATATAATATGTGTTAAGGTTTTAAAGATTAAGCTGGTCTTAATCACCATCAACTTATTCTAATAGTTGGTCCATCGACCAAAAAGCGGAATACCTTGATGTTTAGAACCAACAGGATTAAAAACTGAATAAATATGAGTGTTTAAGGAAATATTCTGTTAATTTTAAATAAGGTATTCCGTTCTTCCAGCAAATCGTTCTTCTCCTTAGAGAAAGTGGATGCGATCCAGGGAATAACTGAGCGAGTGTATGATATGCGGTGTTATGGGCCCCACCGTCATATGGTATAGTTGTTGTGAATGATCCTTACCTGGATGTCATGTCCAAAGGAGAAGAATTTATATTAGCCGCGCTGGATCAGATTTCTTGGTAGCAGAGTTATGGTTACTATAGATTAGTTTGGTGATTATTGGTTATTGATTATTTGATTATTTCATGTCTAACACTTCATGTCGAATTGTATCATGTTATATGTAAGTCGGAAATTTTGAAGCTTCCGGGAAGTAGGAAGTGGACACGTGTGGCAAGAGAAGTCACATGGAATAGTGCATTGTCTGATTTTCAAATTGATGATAACACAGGTTGTGTTATGATAGGGACATTTCATGCGTAAAACGTGTATGAGTGAAATAGCAACCGGTTTTCTTGTGAAACTCTGGCCTTTAATTCTCAGGAGCAGTGTAGTGTCCACATGTGTTTTATCCCCAGAGAAACGGGTTTACCCCTTGCTTGAAAGAAGGGTAAGGTAGAGGGAAGTGCTACACTTATCGAACGAAACTGTATTCTTGCAAGATAGAATAAACTATCTCTTTTGTTTAGCGAAAACAGGCAATGGAAATGTGTTTTACGTTGTAACTAATAAGATTTAGTCAAGAAAAAGAACTGCCGATAATTTTTGTAAAGGAGGGGTCAGGAGTAGAACTGACGTTTACAAAAGACCGCGCTGGGATTGGCCAGTGCTTGGAAACACGAAGAACGACCTGATTGGTGCGTTAGTGTGAGACGCGCTGGGATAGGTCCGAATAGCGTATAGTAAACAGAACCGAGTTGTGAGTTTGTCAGAAAGGAAGAATCGTGAAATATGGCTTATTATGAGTATTGTAGAGAGAAAACGTCATGGATGGCGAAAATTAAGAACTTCTTCAAGAAGGACAAAAAAGTAGTGACTAGAGAAGGACAAGTAATTCCTCCGCTGAAGACTCCAGCTTCTCACATGATGCTGAAATATGGTTTTCATACTTGTATTTGGTTAGAGAATTGGACGAAATATACTCAAAATGATGGAGTATTGGCTTTTCCAGAAAATGGTTCATTTAGTACGGCTGTACTTCGGAATTTGAGAGAGAAAATGATGAAACTTGAGCCAAGACCTAGACCGACACAGTTTGAAGCGTTAGGTGAATTGGAAGACGAGATGTATGAAAGAATTATAGTTTAGTTCATGGAAGAGTATGGGGAGTGAATCATGAAGACAGGATGAGACGTTGGAGGTATGCTAATATGACAGATGGTTTGTTTCCAGCTCTAACAGTTGAGGAGGTTGCAGGAAAGAAGTGTACAGAGAAAAAGAAACATACAGTTACAGAGAGATACGGGTATGGAGGTAGCAAAACAGAGGATGAATTGCTGGAAGATATTTTAAACAGAAAACCACCTCCATATCAACAGAATTCTGCGGTGGTGACACCCAATGCACCGCTAATGGAAACTGGGAGGAATAAAAGTCCAGATCGAAGATATGATATAAATAGGTCAAATGAACAGTTAGAAACTCCACAAAGTGAACAATCTGACAGTGGCAATGCAGCTGAGTTAGCAAAAACCACAAGAGAATTGACTGAGAAAATAAGAGAATTAACAATGAACATGGAAGCTGTGACTGTACCAGTGACAATAGGACCGGTAATACCAGTTTTCGAGAACCAGAAAATAGATGAGCATTCCTTAACCATTCCAATGAACTCGAATATGCAAAGAATGAGAGAAGGGACAATTGCAGAAAGTAGGGAGACAAAGGATTTGGTCAGTCCATACAGACCGAGTCCACCTACTAATTTGACAATAAATGAAAGTTAGATAAAAAGGATTCCTATGGGAACCGAGTCAGCATCTGAAACACCAGAGAGAAACACAAATTGGATAGAAATAAATAGTACACCTGTAGGTCCGACTCCAGACGAACTGAATGAATGGATGAGAAATTTGCAAAAGAAAGATGCAGAACCACAACCATTAGATGTAATTAGGCTAAAATTAGACATGGAAGAGTTGATTTAAGGGGCTATTGGGACAGAAAAACTGAAAACATATCAGGACGAGGAGATCATGTTCTTGTGTAAGAGCATTACTTGGAGAGCCAGAAATTTACATGAAAAATTGGAAGAGACAGCGAATGAATTAGGAGTAGAATTTGTAAAGGTCAGGAGTTTGCAGAAACCATATAGGGTAGATTTTTGTGAAAAAGATATAGAAAATCTGAACACATCAGGACGATTAACCCAGATAAAAGAACTGATTGTGTTATTGAGAAAATGGGGTGATGTGGACCGATGGAGGAGCAGGTGGAGCAAAAGAAATGAGAAAACAACCGACAAAGCGTCTTTGGCTTTTGCGGTGACAGACAAGGAACCAATCGTACGGGAGTATCCAATGAGAGAAACTACAGGAGGTAGTTATGTACATGTTCCATGGTCCAGACAGGATATACTGTCATTTACAAATGATTTTCCGAAATTGAGAGAAAAGCCTGTAGAATGGTACAGACAAGTGGAAAGGTTTGTCAAAGTTTCGAAAGTTTTGTGGGTAGATTTGGATGGATTGTTTGACATTGTAGTACCAGCAGATTTATGGACAGAATGTAAGATTACCATTGACTGGCCAACAGAAGAATACCCTAGAGTTGCAAAAACTGGAGCACCAGGTCCAGAAGTAATGAGGAAGTATGATCAGGTTATTACATTTTTGAAAAACAAAATTCCACCCAAAGAAACTGATTGGGTAAAGATTGACAGGACAACACAGGAGAGTAAGGAATCTGTACATGCCTACTATGAAAGGCTACTTTTGGTTTTCAAACAGTATAGCGGTTATGAGACTTTGAGTGAAAAGGATCATATGAGTCATTTTGTATATAGGTTTGTTTATGGACTGAAACCAGAAATAAGTGAGATGATTAAGCAACATATGTTATGCTGGCAAAACAGCACTGTGGATGAGGTGTTGAGATATGCTAAATATTGTAGTGATGACATTGAATGTAGACAGCGTAAATTGAAAGAAAAAGCGATGTGGGCACAAGTAAAAGTTGCAGAAAAACAGGAAGCTCAAATGAATAATCAAGCTGGTGAGACAGGACAGACTAAATCCAAACCAAATATAGGTAAAGGAAAAGGTCAAATGAGTATAGAAGAGGCCAAAAAGAAATGGCCTTGCCATAATTGCGGAAAATTAGGGCATTGGAGAAACGAGTGTAAATTTCCACCAAAAGCTAATACGGAAAATCAATCATTGAATCCACAGGTGCAGAATGAGGTGAGTTACCAACAGCTGCAGCAACCGCAGGTAGTTACTCAACAAAGTCAGGTGCCACAACCACCTCTTCCCAAGAGTGTAAACCCCCAGAGATACAGTGCAGAGACAGGATTCTACGGAGGAGAGCAGGTAACAAAATTGCCGCGCGCAGCTGCAATATTGCAGTACTGGTTGCGACAGGATGGAAATGAGTCGGATGAAAGTTTATGACAGTGCCTAGGAGAGGAGGAAGAGTGCGTACTTGGCGCAACTCTAGAGGTAGATCAGACAGGTCCATTTGTGGATGGAGAAGTGAATGGTGCAAATGTTACATTCCTTGTGGACACTGGAGCTACCCGTTCTACTGTCAGGTCAGTAGAAATGCCAAACCTTCCTCTCTCAGGTGAATATATCCAAGTCGTAGGTGTATCGAATCAACAGATTAAAGCACCTCTTACTAGACCAGTAGAAGTGAAAGTCGGACCCTTCAGAGAAATGCACAGATTTGTGGTGTGTGATTGTAGTCCCGTAAACTTACTAGGACGCAATCTACTTTGTAAAATGAACTGCACCATTTATTGTACCCCAGATGGTATTGCATTTCAGACACCAGATGAAGATGTTTTATATAAAATGACAATGGCAGAACTAGAACCAGGAGTAAATGACATGTTTCCTGTGTTCGACGTAGAGAAAATCCCAATTGAGTTAAAAGAAACAGTCAGATCAGATGTATGGGATTTCACAGGTGAAGATATTGGATTAATGAAAGGAGTGGACCCTGTAAAAATTACTGTAAGAGAAGGAACAAACTTTCCAAACACTCCACAGTATAAATTAACACCAGAAATTATTGAAGGAATAACACCCGTAGTTAATAAAATGATTGAACAGGGAATCTTGAAAGAAATAATGAGCAGTCCATGTAATTCACCTATAATGGGACTGAAAAAGCCAAATGGAACATATAGAATAGTCCAAGACCTGAGAAAGATAAATAAAATTGTTATTCCTTGTTGTCCAATTGTGCCAAACCCCGCTGTAATACTGTATCAGGTTCCGCATGATGCAGAATGGTACACAGTAATTGATTTGTGCCATGCATTTTTCTCTATCCCATTACATCCAGATAGCCAGCCATTATTTGCGTTCCGGTTTGGAGAGCGTATTTTGGCATGGTTCCGAATTCCTCAAGGGTATACAGAAAGCCCCTCAATCTTTAATCAGATCCTAAAGAAATCACTAGAAGATTTAAGAATGCCTGAAAAAGCTGTGATGGTTCAATACATTGATGACCTGTTAGTGGCATCAAAGACCAAGGAAGCATGTGTTACCGACACCATTGCTTTACTGAACCATTTAGCTGAAGGAGGACACAAAGTGTCTCCGTCTAAATTACAATTTTGTCAGCAGGAAGTTCAATATTTAGGTCACAAGATTGAGAAAGGGATGCGAAAAGTAACAACAGAAAGAATAAGGATTATCCGAGGAATGAGAGCTCCAATGACACAGAGAGAGGTGAGAATGTTCCTAGGAATGGTTGGTTATTGTCGACAGTGGATAAGTGGATTTTCATTGATTGCAAAACCTTTACAGCGATTGACCAAAAAGGATGTTAAAGATCCATTTGAACTGAATGACGAAGAAATGAAAGCTTTCAAAGAACTAAAAACAAGACTGTGTGAAGCACCGGAACTGGGAATGCCTGATTATGAAAAAGAATTTGAACTGTATTGTAGTGAGAGAAATGGATGTGCACTTTCAGTTTTAGTGCAAAGACATGGAAAAATGAAAAGACCTATTGCATATTTTTCAGCTGTTTTAGACCCGGTAGCAAAGGCATTGCCTGGATGTCTGAAAGCAGTAGCTGCTACTTGCGTAAGTCTGGAACAGAGTGAAGGCATTGTGATGGGTTATCCATTGAGAGTATATGTTCCACATTCTGTGTAAATTCTTTTGACAAGAACCAAAACCCAATTCATGACACATAGTCGGCTGACTAGGTATGAAAAGATGATTTTGAGTGCAGACAATGTAACCATTGACAGATGCACAAGTGTGAATCCTTCAACATCATTGCCAGACCAAGGGAGTGTAGGAGACAAAGATGAAGTTGATCACAAATGCTTGGATGTACTTGAATTTTGTACGAAACCTAGGCCAGACATAAGGGATGAGCCTTTAAAAGAATCAGATTATGTGATGTTTGTGGACGGTTCGTGTCTGAGGACGAATGAAGGAATTTTGAGTGCGGCGTATGCTGTGTGTACAGTAGCTACAGTAATGGAAGCATCTTGTCTGAGAGGGATACGTTCAGCCCAAGTGGCTGAGCTGATTGCTCTGATTCAGGCGTGCAAACTGGGAAAGAATGTCTGAATTACGGTGATCACTGATAGCCAGTATGGCTTCGGGGTGGTCCACGATTTTGGACAGATCTAGTCCCAGAGAGGTTTCTTGACGTCTGCAGGGACTCCAATTAGAAATGGTGAGTTTGTGAAGAAATTGCTTGAGGCGATACAGCTGCCTAAACAGATCGCAGTGGTGAAGTGTGCCGCGCACAAAAATGAGGCGGACTACATTACCGTGGGTAACATGTACGCCGACGAAATAGCCCAATATTGTGCTAATATATGGTTTCTCTGAACCGAAGGAGAGAAAGAGAAAATGTTTCATGTCCCTTGCTGTTTACTAACATTGTTGAAACATGGGATGAAGTAAGACAATTACAGGAAGAAGCAAACGATGAGGAGAAAGATGGTTGGATAAAAGCAGGATGCAGAAAAATCGAGGAAGATGACGTTTGGGTTTATAGAGATGAAAGACCAGTTATGCCTGATAGCATGATCTCTAACATGGCACGGATGTACCATGGGCAAGCTCATATTGGAAGAGATGCCATGATCCGACTTTTTAGACAAACCTGGTATAATCCAAAATTCAGAGCTATAGCTGAGAGTCTTTGTCAAAGATGTCTTATCTGCCAACAGATAAATCCAGGAAGAAAAACAGTAGTGAGTCTAGGAACAAAAGGGCGAGAAGGAGGTCCTTTTACTAGAATGCAACTAGACTTTATAGAAATGCCCCCAAGCAATAGACTGAAGTATGTTCTTGTGGTCGTTTGTTTGTTTTCCCGTTGGGTGGAAGCCTATCCGACAAGAAGGAATGATGGAGTTACTGTAGCTAAACTCCTACTGAGAGAATTCATTCCAAGATATGGTTTTCCAGTAACGATTGAAACAGATAGAGGAACACATTTCCAAAATGAACTAATTCAACTGATATGTGAAGCTCTTGACATTCAACAGAAATTACAGTGTGCTTACAGACCAGAGGCTTCTGGAGTGGTAAAACAAGTGAATGGAACAATAAAGAATAGGTTAGGGAAAATGTGTCAAGCCACAGGACTCAAATGGCCTGATGCCCTACCATTGGTGCTAATGACTATCAGAAGCATACCTGACAGAAAAACAGGTCTAAGTCCCCATGAAATAATCATGGGACGAGCAATGAGACAAGCACAAGTACCTGTCAACAAACTGCTGACTATAACTGATGATCTCGTATTGAATTATTGCAAAGGATTGGCTGATGTGGTACATTCTGTGTTTCATCAGGTTGGTCCGGATGCGATCACTCTTGAAAGAAAACCAGCTCATGACTTGAGTCCAGGAGATTGGGTCTGCATAAAAGTCCACAGAAGAAGAAACTGTTTGGTTCCTCGCTGGGATAAGCCACGTCAAGTGATCCTGGTGACAACAACTGCTGTTAAATGTGCTGGAGTGAAAAACTGGGTGCATGCCAGCCACACTATCAGAGTCCCAGATCCTGAAGCTCGACTTGTAAGTCGACATTTGGAGATATCTGATACCAGTTCAGCATCCGATGCAGAAGTTGAAACAAGCAGAGTTCCAGAACTTGAAGATCGACCTGAAAGTCGACATCTGGAAGACCCAGGTACAAGCTTGATAACAGGTGAAGAACTTGAAGTAGCAAAAGTTCCAGAACTTGAAGATCGACCAGAAAGTCGACATCTGGAAATTTCAGATACCAGTTCGGCATCTGAAACAGATCAGTCAGATTGTGATGAAAAGCAAAAGAATAAAGAGAAAATTGACATTATAAACGAAGAAACTGAACAAAAGGACAGTGACATTGATAAACCAAGCACAAGTTATGGTAGATTTCCTTCAAAAATTGTTGAATTAATTGAGGAAGGGTTAGTTTCAGATAGAGAAATAGAAGAACAACCGGAAGAACCCCGAGGAGCAATAGGGACAGATCAACAAATAGAACAACAGGGAAATTCAGAAACAGATAGAGAGATTAACACAGATCCGGAAGAGACTCGAGGAGGGACAGAAACAGGTGTTCCAACAGAAAAGACACAAGGAAGTTCAGATTTAGACAATGAGAACGAAATCATAAAGTTCAGAATAAGAGGAAGCGAAGTAAGATCTGAAACAGAATCAGAAGAAAGTGAAGAAGAAAGAAAGCAGAGACTAGGACCAAGAAAGAGGACTTGGAGAACAGAACGAGAGGAAAAAGAAAGTGAACCAAAAAGGCCAAGAAAAGGAGATCATTGTCCCCACGAAGTCAAAAGATTAAGATACAAGATAATAAACTTAAACAGGAATAATGCAGAACAAGTAAATGAGATAACAAGTCAAAAGGAACAAGGAAAGCAAAGTGGAAAACAATTGCAGAAAACGAAAAGAGTGAAGAAACCTAACCATAAATATAAGTCACCTGAGTGGCTATACATTTCATTGACTGACATTAAAGAAGAAGATAACATTCACGAGAGCCCAGAAGAAAGCAGTAAACCAATGGGTGAGAGTGAAGTGCAACAACTCTGAAAAGATAAAGAAAAACCCGGACTGGACATCAAAACCTGGGCGAGACAAGGAAGAGTTCTGAAAAGAACTGAAGAAAGCACCAAACGAGACAAAGTAAAAGGGTAGAGTGGCTGATACGTCATTCTGAGGTGTGGTGACACATTTTCTGTACATATATATATATATAACTAGGTAATAGATTAGAATGGCAGATACAGAGAATAGGAAACCTAGATGTGAATTTTTACGTAGATGGTGTAGAATGTGTTTTTATTGTTCAGGTTTCTTAATGTTTATTTGGCTTATTTTAGCAAGCACAATTACAATTAGGTTAGCTGTAGAAGAAACATCCATATTAGGGAACAAAACGAAAAAGGATAAAGAAGCTAACGCACAGAACTCAGCAACATTAATAGATAGTACTGAATTGCATAAGGATAGATCCATAACTGATTTTTCTAAGAATGCTTTCACAAAATTGTTATATGAGTATGTAGAAACAATGGATGTAAGGGATTGTTATGTTTGTATGCAATTACCTACGTCTGTCACAGAAGGTGTGACCTATCATCACCTTCCTTTGACGTATGGGATAACATGTAGTGTTGTAGCTAGCTTATTTTATAAAACAGGTAGATTAGAATATTATTATACTGACATAAATGAGGTTTTTGCGAAAGTTCCTATAATCCCTGAACTGAACAAGATGAAAGAAGCAAGAATATTTGGTGAATTTTTCCTAGAAAATAAAGATTTAACTTTAGAGAATGTAGTTAAGCACAACCTTACGTGTGAATTAAAGAAAGAGGAAAAGGTATTTTTAGAGATGGTAGAAAACAGAAGAGTTAAGTTTCAAAGGAAAGTAATAGAAGAAGAGACAAAAACACCCCTTTGGGTGTTTGAAGAGAAAAATAAAGATAAGAAGGAGACAAATGCAGCTATGACTTTGGATTGGCCCCAACATGGAAAGTTGTGTATTAGTAGAAATAGAACTAGATATGATAACTATTTCGTGGGTTCCAGTGAATGCTGAGACACTTATAAAATTCTAGGAGGATGGGGATTCAAAGGGGGAAAAGATCCAATATTTCCAGGAATCTATTATATTTGCGGAAATAGGGCATATTACAAATTGCCGGACCATTGGTATGGTTCGTGTTATTTAGGCCTGGTCTTTCCAAAAATCTTTCATGTGGAGAGAGGAGAAAAAGGAATACACGAAATGGGTGAAACATTAGCACAGAGAAAAAGGGAAAGTTTTTCTGAAATAGTTGGTGACATTTTTGGAGCATTGATACCAGCAGTGGGTATATCTTTGAATGCATTTAAGATTCGGAAATTGTCCACAGTAGTAGATCGTTTATCAACGAATACTGGTGGAGGGTTCTTGATGGTAAATACCGAGATGGTTGCCATGAGAGCTATGGTGATGCAAATTCGACTTGCCCTTGACATTCTTTTGGCAAAAGAGGGTGGAGTCTGTGGAATGCTGAAAGTCCAACATTGTTGCACTTACATTCCAGATAAAAGTGAAAATATACAGAAGTATATAAAGAATATTACTGATCTGCACAAAGAGATTGCCCCACTGGAGGTTGAAGGTGCCTGTGAGAAGCTTGGTAAGAGTTTTTCCTCAATGCAGAAATGGTTCACTGAAATAGGTGGTTCTATTATAGGGAAAGTTTTGATATCAGAAACAGTAGTAATCATTATGGTGTTAGTAGTGAAATTAGTCTATGTATGCATTAAAAGGAGAAAAAGACAAAATAAGATAAAAAGAGAAAATAAGATAAATAAAGAAAGAGAACGAGAAATGGGAGAAATAGAACTGGAAGAATTAAAAGAAAACATGTATAAAAGAACAAAAAGACAAGATGAGAAGGACACTGATGTATAAACTAACAAACTAAGTGGACAAGAAACATTTTATCTAAAAAATTGTGTAACATGGGTTTTTGTGGTGATATTAAAAATCACCAAAGGGGGGAATTGATGGAGCAAGGTAAATAAAATAATTTGTAACACCCCATAATAGTGATAATAAGTTAACGATATTAATTGATTGCGAAATTAACCAACAATCTGCATTTTTGAAAAAAAAATTATAAACATTTTATATGTGGGTGGTAACTGCTATCTATGTGCAAAATTTACTTATTTACAATTGTAAAGTAAATTAAGTATTAACATAGTGGTTTGCGTACTAATTAGAGCAAAAAACACATGATTTGTGCTATGTAGTAAAATTGTATTGTGGCAAAGAATGCGGATGGTAAGTAAACCTGGCTTTAAATGTCGCTTCTGCTAGGTAACACCTAACGTGGGTACTTAGAATAACGGGTGGGAAACAGAAAGGCTTATTTTCTTTATTTTTAATTATGATTCTGTTTGTTCTTATGATAGTTCGTTCGGGCCTGCGAGGCCATGCTGCAAAATGGCTGCCGAGGCAGATGGGGTCATGCGCAGAACCAAAGATGGCCTCAAAGCGGAAGAAAACCATAGAGCTAAAAGTCATGTGATTACCGATTGAGCCCAGAGTGAGAAGAGTCAAGGTCAGCGTGACCTGACACGAGGAGAAAGCCAAGAACGAATCAGCATGCATCCGTGAGAACCTAGGATGAGCCCCGTTGAATTAACAATGGACTGTTTAACAAAAGTGAAACATTTAGCGAACTGTCAATTGGACTGCTATTACCCAAAGGTCGTGGGAAGTCATAATCCTTAAACAATTTTAGAACCGGATTGAACAAGGAGGGCAATGAGATGATTTTTGCCTCCCCTCCAATGGACCAATTAGCGTGATTCTCGCCCCCAATGTTTGCAACTTTTTGTTTAGTAAGCTAGTAGTAGGGTATAAGAGGACCTGCTTTTAAGTAGGAGGAGCGCTATTCCTGCATAATTTTTGGACACTGAGCGTGATGCTGATGAAACTGCTGCCATTTTCTATAGGCCGTTTTTCTTTGAAGAACTCTTTCTGAACTATAAATCTGTCTGGGAAAAGGAACGAGACCGATGCGGGAAACCTGTAAAGGAAGGTCCGTCGAGGAGGCTGTTAGAGGGACAGTCAGTCAGATTTGGGAGTTTGATGCTGTGATCTGCTTTTGGTGTATTTTTCAAACCACAACAAATGGGTATGCATTATTATCTTTTATAAGGTTTTATCTTTCATATGCTATTGAAATGTATTAAAGTGATTAATAAACTAAGAATCTCACTCATGCAAAAGAATTTAGATAAAAACTATTCCTAATTAATTTTGAGTCTGTGGTTCATTAATTTGTTTAATGAATATAAAACGTGTTAAGGTTTTAAAGATTAAGCTGGTCTTAATCACCATCAACTTATTCTACTAGTTGGTCCATCGACCAAAAAGCGGAATACATTGATATTTAGAACCGACAGGATTAAAAACTGAATAAACATGAGTGTTTAAGGAAATATTCTGTTAATTTTAAATAAGGTATTCCGTTCTTCCAGCAAATCGTTCTTCTCCTTAGAGAAAGTGGATGTGATCCCGGGAATAACTGAGCGAGTGTATGATATGCGGTGTTATGGGCCCCACCGTCATATGGCATAGTTGTTGTGAATGATCTTTACCTGGATGTCATGTCCAAAGGAGAAGAATTTATATTAGCTGCGCTGGATCAGTGGCAACATAGTTTCCTCAGCAAGGAAGCAAGGTGTTTTGCTCCTCAATCTGGGCATTGAAGGTAGAAGTATTTACAAGAGTTTAGATGTGATAGTATTTGTGAGAAGTTGGCCTGGTATATGCTGTCCACTAATTAAAGTGGGCACCCTGTACCAGTCCAAACAACCCCTTATGGTGATAGGTTAAAGACAACCTTTATTGAAAGCTATCCTAGTGGTAGCTATGGAGAGCAGCCTTCAGGCTAAGTCTTGGAGGAATGTAAAGCAGCCTGTTTTACCAGTCTATAATCTCTTGAATGACCAAATGAAAGGAGAACCACACCAGGTATATATTTAAAATATATGTATTTAAGATAAAACATACCCCTCTAGTCTCTTTATGAGGCTAGAGTTCGAAGTACATAAGTTACAAGTCAGTTATCAACAGTAATAGCACAAATACACGTTTGGACCCTAGGGGCGTACCAAATCATATACCAAAAAAGTGGTATAAGAACCACGACTGAGCTAGACACAAGGCCTAGAGCCTGTAGAAGTGCTTGGACCACAAGGAACCACCCAAGGTAGTGACACAGGGGACCCACGGGGGACGCGTGCAGTGTGGGAACACAGCCGCGAATGACCGTTAACTTCTATGGGGAAAGTCGCGGTTGGATTTTTAAAGGAAAAGGACACTTAGAAGAGGACTTGGAGCAAACCCCTTTAGAACTAGGCAGTTCTAGAGTCAATACCCACGGGAGCACCGGAGTACTCGAGTTACCTCACCCAGGGAAGCCGGGTGCATAGGTGTCTTTTGGTGTCGGGTTTCGTCAGTCGATTTCAATGGCGATTGCCTGCAAAGTGCTGCTGGCGACCAAGTCGAAAGTGTCCGGGTGGATCCAAGGATGGATCGGAGATCTGAAGAACCTGAAAGCCGAGGGGACAGAGTCTGGGTCACTAGCCAGTGACCAGGAAGGCAATGAGCAGCTGCCCACCGATGTCGAGTGCTTCAGGTGAGTTGATGGGTGTCTTGCCTCTTCAGCCACGAGGTCAAGGAGGCATCGATGACAACCATGAGCTGGATTCGAGCTGTCCCACAACGTCTGTCGAGTGCTGGGGTGTCGGTGACTGGATTGGACCCAACAAGCCTTGGCAACGGCAAGTCACGCAGAAACAGAGAAAGGACTGCCGTGCAGACCAGCAAAGTCTGAGGGACTCACCCAGCAAAGGTAAGTCAAGGCAATTCTGGAGCAACCAGAAAAGCCCAAGCAATTGAAGAGTTGCCTTCGTGGAGACCCACTAACCAACGGACTAGAGATCGCAAAGGAGCCTCAAGTGGTCGCACTTGGAGCTGGCCCACGGAACACTCGTGAAGTGTAGGCCAGTGATCTTTTCTGCAGTTGGTGCTCGGGGTTAGGGCTACTTGGAATCCAAAGCACGGCTTCAAGAGATGTCAGGAAGTTGGTGCACTTGCAAATGTGCCTGGTGTCCAGGGGTCATGGTTCCACGTTATCCACGACAGACACGGGCCTCAGCTTTGCTGGGGACTCAGAGAAGCTTCGGAGAAGTCTGGAAATCTACCTCTGGTGATGCAAAGACTTCGGCGTCCGGCGGGAGCTTCAGCGATGCAGACTAGACAGATGCTTTGTTGGTGCCTGCCAAGCATGGGAGTCACTCCTTGACCCCAAGGGAGATTCTTCAGTCCTCTAATCTTGATGTAGAGCGTCGAAGGTCCAGGGTTCAGCTTCAGAGTTTCTTCCAGGGATATCTAAAGTCCTGTTGCCAGGGTTCCCTTACTTATACTAAGAAAGGGGGTTGGACTAGCTCTGGGGACCCACCTATGGGAGGGTTTGGAAAGAGGGGTGGCTACACCCATTTCCTTTGTCCAGTTTTGCGCCAGAGCAGGGGCTGGTAGCCCCTGCAACCGGTTTGAACTGGGGTATGCACGAGGACACCAAATGTGCCCCCAGTGCAGGACTTCAAAGCACTCGGAGAGTGCACCCACCCAGCCCCAACCGACTAAGGCCTGTCTGGGATGCGACAGGAAACCTATTGTCCAGGCCTCCCCTGCCAGAGTTTCGGTCAGCAGCAGGAGGCCAGACTCGTGTCTGTGGCTGCAGCATCCATTTTGTGATGCCAGGGCTCTTTAAGGTTTCTACCGGGTATACCGGTGGGGACATGTCTCTCCCTCTAGAGGGGTGGAATTCTACCGTCGCCACCAGGACTGGTGGGGGGGTAGGATTCCAAGGTGTTTGACACCAAACACGACATGTTTTGGTGCAGCCAGTCCAAAGTTAGCATTCTACCGCGAGGATATAATGCACTTAAGAGTATATGGTCAGGCTGCACCACAGACAGCTCCGGGTAAGGGATTCCGAAAGCTGCAGAGGGGCTCAGCTCATGCCAGAGCACCCTCTCACATAAAACCAAGCACCCTGCCTTCAGGATTGATAAGGCCTGCCTTAGGGGTGACTGATAGGTTTCTATGTGCAGTGATAGGTGAGATATAGTGAACCTATATCTCTGTAAGGGGTGCATGCACCACCTCACTCAGGCTGCAGTAGCAGTGCTGTGGTGTCATTTTGGATGGCCTTCCAAGGGTGGCACAATACATGCTTCAGCCCCTGGTAGGCCCCTGGGGTACCTATGCCCTGGGTACATAGTATACCATATACTAGGGACTTATAAGGGCACCCCAGAAT
Source organism: Calotriton arnoldi (assembly GCA_963921515.1). Lineage (NCBI taxonomy): Eukaryota > Metazoa > Chordata > Amphibia > Caudata > Salamandridae > Calotriton > Calotriton arnoldi. The sequence goes on along the minus strand of CAWUFW010002494.1, from coordinate 1,944,320 downwards.
CCAATCTGGGATGTACCTAAAGTACTTGGAATCAATTTATAAGAGAAAGCAGATAGGCTGGGGACCTGAATAGCAGGTTCCCAGCCAAACTAAGCCAAAAACCATCAAAACACCAGAAAAAAAGTGGGGGCAACCATGTAGTCAGATTCCACCTTCCTACATAACCCCCCCCCAAACGAAAGGATTTAAGGCTAACCTTGGCCAGTTGAGCCTTTATTGACTAAGTGGCCATATAAGGAAGTACCTGCACTTGCATGGATACCCCCTGTCTTATGGTCCACTAAGCCTTCCCTCACCCTAAGGGTATGAGAGGGTCTCCACCATGGGGAATTACTACCTGTGGTGTGCTTTGGTAAAGTAAGAGGCTGATGAGGTGTCTGAGTAGGGAAGTGAGACCCTAGGAAAGTTTGAAGCAGCTTCCTCAGATCACTGGTCACCATGTATGCCTGTCTTTCCATGACTGAGTTGCACTTTGCTGTAAGGGTCAACCTTTGGCTGCCTACAGCTGGGGGTTGGGTCCCTTTGGATGGAACACTGGCGGGACATGGCAGGTTTGGAACCTTTTGGTCCCAGGTTTGCCCTTGCCTAACAGAGTCCTTCTGGGGGAGGTCTCTACACAAAGGTATGGAGGATCCCTCAGTATGTTGAGGAATTTTCACCTGGCTAGGGCTACTAATCTGGGTGCCCCTAATCTGCTGATGGGGGGGTTCCTCTGGACAGGGGGCCCTGTGGGGGTCCACTGAACTTCCTGACCTCTGCAGCCCTGGGCTGACTGAGGCAGGGTAGAGAGGGGCAGGTTACCTGCTCCAGACTGGGTACCACCTTGGAAGGGTCCCCTGCCATCAGAGGGGTGGCCAGGCCAAGCCTGACTACCTCTGGGGCAGTTCCTTCACTAGGGGTAGGATCAGTTCCCTGAGGAGGCTGACCCTTACCTATAGTCTGGGGGGAAGAAGACTTGTCTTCAACCCTTGTGCTCTCTTGTGGAGGAGAGTGGGCCATTTTTTCAGGCTCCATCACTCCAAAATTTTCCTGGGGTGGGGCTGTGGCCATCACAGCCCCCCTAACTTTCTCAGGGATGCCCAGCATTTTCAGATGGGCTTGGTGTTCAACTTCAGCCCAGGCTGAAATTTCTAGATCATTGCCCATCAGGCAATCTACAGGCAAGGTTGGGGACACTGCCACTCTTTTTGGGCCTGTGACCCCTTCCCAGCTGAGATTGACTATGGCCATGGGGTGATCTGTTCTGACACCATCAATGTTGGTCACCTGGTATTTAAACTCAGGTTAAAGCTGGTGAGGGGGGACTAGTTTCCCTGCCACCATGGTGACACTAGCCCCTGTGTCCCTGAATGCCACAGTTTTCTGACAATAAATTATGGGCTCTAGTCTGTACCTGCCCAATGCATTGGAACCCATGGTAAAGATGGCAAATCCTATACCACCATCAGAGTCAGAGGAGTCTGTTGAGGGGGTCCTGTCTAAACTAGGGCCCACCTCTGTTCCCCTTGCAAAAGCACCTAACCTTTTGGGTGCAGTACTCCCAACTTGAGGATTACTACTGGTAGTACCAGGAGGGGTGGTAGTATTTGTTGGAGGAACATTTTCTTTATTGCAACTGGGATCAGTTTTCCAGTGGCCAGGCTTTTTACAAACATGGCAATATGGTTTCTTTTCAGGAGAGGAAGGAGTTTGGGGCCCACCCCAGAAGAGGACTTTTGGGGCCCTGTAGTGGATTTATCCTTAGATTTATCCCCACCTTTCTCTTGGGACTTGGTAGAATCTTTCTTCTGGTCACCACCCTGATTCTTAGGCCTTACCCTGGTTCTGACCCATTTGTCTGCCTTCTTTCCCAATTCTTGGGGAGAGGTCAGATCAGAGTCCACCAGGTACTGGTGTAAAAGCTGGTTTTGACAATTATTAAGGATCTGCTCCCTCATAATCAAATTGTACAATCCTATAAAGTCATGCACTTTGCTGCCATGTATCCAACCTTCCAGAGCCTTAGTAGCACAATCTACAAAGTCAACCCAGTCTTGAGTCTGAGTCTTTTGGGTATCTATGAACTTCAACCTATACTGTTCAGTGGTTAGGCCAAACCCATCAATCAGAGCACTCTTCAAGACTTTGTAATTGTCAGCATCCTCTTCTCTAACAGTGAGGAGCTTGTCTCTACCTTTGTCTGCAAAGGAGAGCCACAAGATTGCTGCCCACTGCTCCTGAGGGACCCTCTGAACTTTACAGGCCCTTTCCAGTGCAATCATCCATTTGTGGATGTCATCCCCACTCTGGTAGGGAGGGACAATCTTGCTTAGGTTTCTATGGTCATAAAACCTTTCCCTAACACTAGGGAAGCTGCTGCCACCATGGGACTCTAGTCCCAACTTTCTTCTTTGTCTATGAAGCTCTAGGGACTCCTGTCTATAGCCAACTGCTCTATTCTGATCCTAAGCTGTGCTTCTTCATACTGGAGCAATCTCTTTTTCCTTTCATGAGAGGATTCCCTCCTATGAGAGGAAACAGAGGTCCCTACTGAGGTGTCCGAATGGTTAGACTCCTGAGAAGGAGATCTGGACCTTCTAGGCACACTCACAACTCTTCCTGGTGGGACAAAGGGAAGGTCATCCTGATCCTCCTCCTCATCTGCAGGAGGAGCTGCATTGTCCAGGGCAAGATCATTTTCATCTTCCTGGCCAGTTTCAGAGGGCAGGTCCTGGGTATTTTCACCCCTGGTCCCTTCCTCATCTTCTGCCCCACCCTCTCTGCCTACCCCTGCAGACCCTATGGGTCTTCTGAGATCATCCAGCAGAAGCATCTCCATGAGACGTTGGGTGTTGGCACTTTTGCCTGTCTTTAGCTTCCTAATCTTGCACAACTCTCTCAATTCCAAGAATGGGAGGTTGTCATATTTGGAGGGTAGGAGCCCACTGGTTCCTGGCAGGGACCTACTGGTTCCTGGCCCTGAAGACATCACTAGTGAGGTGTGGTGTATGCACTACCTACTCTAGTGTGCCCTACTAAACTCTCTTGAGTTGTAGAAAGAGTGTGCTAAGCCCTTGACACACAACTCTAAGTTCAGTAGAACTTACTGTATTTCTAAGCTTGAATTTATATGTACCTCAGGTACCTTTAGTGGTTTTCAGTTAGTCGCACACTTGAGATTATCTGGTAAAACAATAGCAAGCTGGAATCCCACACGCTGCACACCAATGTGAGAAGTTGGCCTGGTATATGCTGTCCACTAATTAAAGTGGGCACCCTGTACCAGTCCAAACAACCCCTTATGGTGATAGGTTAAAGACAACCTTTATTGAAAGCTATCCTAGTGGTAGCTATGGAGAGCAGCCTTCAGGCTAAGTCTTGGAGGAATGTAAAGCAGCCTGTTTTACCAGTCTATAATCTCTTGAATGACCAAATAAAAGGAGAACCACACCAGGTATATATTTAAAATATATGTATTTAAGATAAAACACACCCCTCTAGTCTCTTTATGAGGCTAGAGTTCGTAGTACATAAGTTACAAGTCAGTTATCAACAGTAATAGCACAAATACACGTTTGGAACCTAGGGGCGTACCAAACCATATACCAAAAAAGTGGTATAAGAACCACGACTGAGCTAGACACAAGGCCTAGAGCCTGTAGAAGTGCTTGGACCACAAGGAACAACCCAAGGTAGTGACACAGGGGACCCACGGGGGACGCGTGCAGTGTGGGAACACAGCCGCGAATCACCGTTAACTTCTATGGGGAAAGTCGCAGTTGGATTTTTAAAGGAAAAGGACACTTAGAAGAGGACTTGGAGCAAACCCCTTTAGAACTAGGCAGTTCTAGAGTCAATACCCACGGGAGCACCGGAGTACTCGAGTTACCTCACCCAGGGAAGCCGGGTGCATAGGTGTCTTTTGGTGTCGGGTTTCGTCGTCGATTTCAATGGCGATTGCCTGCAAAGTGCTGCTGGCGACCAAGTCGAAAGTGTCCGGGTGGATCCAAGGATGGATCGGAGATCTGAAGAACCTGAAAGCCGAGGGGACAGAGTCTGGGTCACTAGCCAGTGACCAGGAAGGCAATGAGCAGCTGCCCACCGATGTTGAGTGCTTCAGGTGAGTTGATGGGTGTCTTGCCTCTTCAGCCACGAGGTCAAGGAGGCATCGATGACAACCATGAGCTGGATTCGAGCTGTCCCACAACGTCTGTCGAGTGCTGGGGTGTCGGTGACTGGATTGGACCCAACAAGCCTTGGCAACGGCAAGTCACGCAGAAACAGAGAAAGGACTGCGGTGCAGACCAGCAAAGTCTGAGGGACTCACCCAGCAAAGGTAAGTCAGGGCAATTCTGGAGCAACCAGAAAAGCCCAAGCAATTGAAGAGTTGCCTTCGTGGAGACCCACTAACCAACGGACTAGAGATTGCAAAGGAGCCTCAAGTGGTCGCACTTGGAGCTGGCCCACGGAACACTCGTGAAGTGTAGGCCAGTGATCTTTGCTGCAGTTGGTGCTCGGGGTTAGGGCTACTTGGAATCTAAAGCACGGCTTCAAGAGATGTCAGGAAGTTGGTGTACTTGCAAATGTGCCTGGTGTCCAGGGGTCATGGTTCCACGTTATCCACGACAGACACGGGCCTCAGCTTTGCTGGGGACTCAGAGCAGCTTCGGAGAAGTCTGGAAATCTACCTCTGGTGATGCAAAGACTTCGGCGTCTGGCGGGAGCTTCAGCGATGCAGACTGGACAGATGCTTTGTTGGTGCCTGCCAAGCAGGGGAGTCACTCCTTGACCCCAAGGGAGATTGTTCAGTCCTCTAATCTTGATGTAGAGCGTCAAAGGTCCAGGATTCAGCTTCAGAGTTTCTTCCAGGGATATCTAAAGTCCTGTTGCCAGGGTTCCCTTACTTATACTAAGAAAGGGGGTTGGACTAGCTCTGGGGACCCACCTATGGGAGGGTTTGGAAAGAGGGGTGGCTACACCCATTTCCTTTGTCCAGTTTTGCGCCAGAGCAGGGGCTGGTAGCCCCTGCAACCGGTTTGAAATGGGGTATGCACGAGGACACCAAATGTGCCCCCAGTGCAGGACTTCAAAGCACTCGGAGAGTGCACCCACCCAGCCCCAATCGACTAAGGCCTGTCTGGGATGCGACAGGAAACCTATTGTCCAGGCCTCCCCTGCCAGAGTTTCGGTCAGCAGCAGGAGGCCAGACTCGTGTCTGTGGCTGCAGCATCCATTTTGTGATGCCAGGGCTCTTTAAGGTTTCTACCGGGTATACCGGTGGGGACATGTCTCTCCCTCTAGAGGGGTGGAATTCTACCGTCGCCACCAGGACTGGTGGGGGGTAGGATTCCAAGGTGTTTGACACCAAACACGACATGTTTTGGTGCAGCCAGTCCCAAAGTTAGCATTCTACCGCGAGGATATAATGCACTTAAGAGTATATGGTCAGGCTGCACCACAGACAGCTCCGGGTAAGGGATTCCGAAAGCTGCAGAGGGGCTCAGCTCATGCCAGAGCACCCTCTCACATAAAACCAAGCACCCTGCCTTCAGGATTGATAAGGCCTGCCTTAGGGGTGACTGATAGGTTTCTATGTGCAGTGATAGGTGAGATATAGTGAACCTATATCTCTGTAAGGGGTGCATGCACCACCTCACTCAGGCTGCAGTAGCAGTCCTGTGGTGTCATTTTGGATGGCCTTCCAAGGGTGGCACAATACATGCTTCAGCCCCTGGTAGGCCCCTGGGGTAACTATGCCCTGGGTACATAGTATACCATATACTAGGGACTTATAAGGGCACCCCAGAATCCAATCTGGGATGTACCTAAAGTACATGGAATCAATTTATAAGAGAAAGCAGATAGGCTGGGGACCTGAATAGCAGGTTCCCAGCCAAACTAAGCCAAAAACCATCAAAACACCAGAAAAAAAGTGGGGGCAACCATGTAGTCAGATTCCACCTTCCTACATAACCCCCCCCCCCCAAACGAAAGGAGATAAGGCTAACCTTGGCCAGTTGAGCCTTTATTGACTAAGTGGCCATATAAGGAAGTACCTGCACTTGCATGGATACCCCCTGTCTTATGGTCCACTAAGCCATCCCTCACCCTAAGGGTATGAGAGGGTCTCCACCATGGGGAATTACTACCTGTGGTGTGCTTTGGTAAAGTAAGAGGCTGATGAGGTGTCTGAGTAGGGAAGTGAGACCCTAGGAAAGTTTGAAGCAGCTTCCTCAGATCACTGGTCACCATGTATGCCTGTCTTTCCATGACTGAGTTGCACTTTGCTCTAAGGGTCAACCTTTGGCTGCCTACAGCTGGGGGTTGGGTCCCTTTGGATGGAACACTGGAGGGACATGGCAGGTTTGGAACCTTTTGGTCCCAGGTTTGCCCTTGCCTAACAGAGTCCTTCTGGGGGAGGTCTCTACACAAAAGTATGGAGGATCCCTCAGTATGTTGAGGAATTTTCACCTGGCTAGGGCTACTAATCTGGGTGCCCCATATCTGCTGATGGGGGGGTTCCTCTGGACAGGGGGCCCTGTGGGGGTCCACTGACCTTCCTGACCTCTGTAGCCCTGGGCTGACTGAGGCAGGGTAGAGAGGGGCAGGTTACCTGCTCCAGACTGGGTACCACCTTGGAAGGGTCCCCTGCCATCAGAGGGGTGGCCATGCCAGGCCTGACTACCTCTGGGGCAGTTCCTTCACTAGGGGTAGGATCAGTTCCCTGAGGAGGCTGACCCTTACCTATAGTCTGGGGGGAAGAAGACTTGTCTTCAACCCTTGTGCTCTCTTGTGGAGGAGAGTGGGCCATTTTTTCAGGCTCCATCACTCCAAAATTTTCCTGGGGTGGGGCTGTGGCCATCACAGCCCCCTAACTTTCTCAGGGATGCCCAGCATTTTCAGATGGGCTTGGTGTTCAACTTCAGCCCAGGCTGAAATTTCTAGATCATTGCCCATCAGGCAATCTACAGGCAAGGTTGGGGACACTGCCACTCTTTTTGGGCCTGTGACCCCTTCCCAGCTGAGATTGACTATGGCCATGGGGTGATCTGTTCTGATACCATCAATGTTGGTCACCTGGTATTTAAACTCAGGTTAAAGCTGGTGAGGGGGGACTAGTTTCCCTGCCACCATGGTGACACTAGCCCCTGTGTCCCTGAATGCCACAGTTTTCTGACAATTAATTATGGGCTCTAGTCTGTACCTGCCCAATGCATTAGAACCCATGGTAAAGATGGCAAATCCTATACCACCATCAGAGTCAGAGGAGTCTGTTGAGGGGGTCCTGTCTAAACTAGGGCCCACCTCTGTTCCCCTTGCAAAAGCACCTAACCTTTTGGGTGCACTACTCCCAACTTGAGGATTACTACTGGTAGTACCAGGAGGGGTGGTAGTATTTGTTGGAGGAACATTTTCTTTATTGCCAATCCTGGGGCAACTGGGATCAGTTTTCCAGTGGCCAGGCTTTTTACAAACATGGCAATATGGTTTCTTTTCAGGAGAGGAAGGAGTTTGGGGCCACCCCCAGAAGAGGACTTTTGGGGCCCTGTAGTGGATTTATCCTTAGATTTATCCCCACCTTTCTCTTGGGACTTGGTAGAATCTTTCTTCTGGTCACCACCCTGATTCTTAGGCCTTACCCTGGTTCTGACCCATTTGTCTGCCTTCTTTCCCAATTCTTGGGGAGAGGTCAGATCAGAGTCCACCAGGTACTGGTGTAAAAGCTGGTTTTGACAATTATTAAGGATCTGCTCCCTCATAATCAAATTGTACAATCCTATAAAGTCATGCACTTTGGTGCCATGTATCCAACCTTCCAGAGCCTTAGTAGCACAATCTACAAAGTCAACCCAGTCTTGAGTCTGAGTCTTTTGGGTATCTATGAACTTCAACCTATACTGTTCAGTGGTTAGGCCAACCCATCAATCAGAGCACTCTTCAAGACTTTGTAATTGTCAGCATCCTCTTCTCTAACAGTGAGGAGCTTGTCTCTACCTTTGTCTGCAAAGGAGAGCCACAAGATTGCTGCCCACTGCTCCTGGGGGACCCTCTGAACTTTACAGGCCCTTTCCAGTGCAGTCATCCATTTGTGGATGTCATCCCCACTCTGGTAGGGAGGGACAATCTTGCTTAGGTTTCTATGGTCATAAAACCTTTCCCTAACACTAGGGAAGCTGCTGCCACCATGGGACTCTAGTCCCAACTTTCTTCTTTGTCTATGAAGCTCTAGGGACTCCCTGTCTATAGCCAACTGCTCTATTCTGATCCTAAGCTGTGCTTCTTCATACTGGAGCAATCTCTTTTTCCTTTCATGAGAGGATTCCCTCCTATGAGAGGAAACAGAGGTCCCTACTGAGGTGTCCGAATGGTTAGACTCCTGAGAAGGAGATCTGGACCTTCTAGGCACACTCACAACTCTTCCTGGTGGGACAAAGGGAAGGTCATCCTGATCCTCCTCCTCATCTGCAGGAGGAGCTGCATTGTCCAGGGCAAGATCATTTTCATCTTCCTGGCCAGTTTCAGAGGGCAGGTCCTGGGTATTTTCACCCCTGGTCCCTTCCTCATCTTCTGCCCCACCCTCTCTGCCTACCCCTGCAGACCCTATGGGTCTTCTGAGATCATCCAGCAGAAGCATCTCCATGAGACGTTGGGTGTTGGCACTTTTGCCTGTCTTTAGCTTCCTAATCTTGCACAACTCTCTCAATTCCAAGAATGGGAGGTTGTCATATTTGGAGGGTAGGAGCCCACTGGTTCCTGGCAGGGACCTACTGGTTCCTGGCCCTGAAGACATCACTAGTGAGGTGTGGTGTATGCACTACCTACTCTAGTGTGCCCTACTAAACTCTCTTGAGTTGTAGAAAGAGTGTGCTAAGCCCTTGACACACAACTCTAAGTTCAGTAGAACTTACTGTATTTCTAAGCTTGAATTTATATGTACCTCAGGTACCTTTAGTGGTTTTCAGTTAGTCGCACACTTGAGATTATCTGGTAAAACAAGCTGGAATCCCACACGCTGCACATCAATGTGAGAAGTTGGCCTGGTATATGCTGTCCACTAATTAAAGTGGGCACCCTGTACCAGTCCAAACAACCCCTTATGGTGATAGGTTAAAGACAACCTTTATTGAAAGCTGTCCTAGTGGTAGCTATGGAGAGCAGCCTTCAGGCTAAGTCTTGGAGGAATGTAAAGCAGCCTGTTTTACCAGTCTATAATCTCTTGAATGACCAAATAAAAGGAGAACCACACCAGGTATATATTTAAAAGATATGTATTTAAGATAAAACACACCCCTCTAGTCTCTTTATGAGGCTAGAGTTCGTAGTACATAAGTTACAAGTCAGTTATCAACAGTAATAGCACAAATACACGTTTGGACCCTAGGGGCGTACCAAACCATATACCAAAAAAGTGGTATAAGAACCACGACTGAGCTAGACACAAGGCCTAGAGCCTGTAGAAGTGCTTGGACCACAAGGAACAACCCAAGGTAGTGACACAGGGGACCCACGGGGGACGCGTGCAGTGTGGGAACACAGCCGCGAATCACCGTTAACTTCTATGGGGAAAGTCGCAGTTGGATTTTTAAAGGAAAAGGACACTTAGAAGAGGACTTGGAGCAAACCCCTTTAGAACTAGGCAGTTCTAGAGTCAATACCCACGGGAGCACCGGAGTACTCGAGTTACCTCACCCAGGGAAGCCGGGTGCATAGGTGTCTTTTGGTGTCGGGTTTCGTCGTCGATTTCAATGGCGATTGGCTGCAAAGTGCTGCTGGCGACCAAGTCGAAAGTCTCCGGGTGGATCCAAGGATGGATCGGAGATCTGAAGAACCTGAAAGCAGAGGGGAAAGAGTCTGGGTCACTAGCCAGTGACCAGGAAGGCGATGAGCAGCTGCCCACCGATGTCGAGTGCTTCAGGTGAGTTGATGGGTGTCTTGACTCTTCAGCCACGAGGTCCAGGAGGCGTCGATGATGACCAGGAGCTGGATTCAAGCTGTCCCACAAAGTTTGTCGAGAACTAGGGTGTTGTCGACCGGATTGGACCCAACAAGCCTTGGCAACGGCAAGTCATGCAGAAACAGGGAAAGGACTGTGGTGCAGACCAGCAAGGTCTGAGGGACTCACCCAGCAAGGGTAAGTCAGGGCACTTCTGGAGCAACCAGAAAAGCCCAAGCAATTGAGAGTTGCCTTCGTGGGGGCCCACTAGCCAATGGAATAGAGATCGCAAAGGAGCCTCAAGCGGTCACACTTGGTGCTGGCCCACGGAACACTCGTGAAGTGTAGGCCAGTGATCTTTGCTGCAGTTGGTGCTCGGGGCTAGGGCTACTTGGAACCCAAAGCACGGCTTCGAAAAATGTCAGAAAGTTGGTGCACTTGCAAATGTGCTCGGTGTCCAGGGGTCACGGTTCCACGTTACCCACGACAGCTACGGGCCTCAGCTTTGCTGGGGACTCAGGGCAGCCTCAGGGAAGTCTGAAAATCTACCTCTGGTGATGCAAAGACCTTGGCGTCCGGTGGGAGCTTCAGCGAAGCAGACCGGACAGATGCTTTGTTGGTGCCTGCCAAGCAGGGGAGTCACTCCTTGACCCCAAGGGAGATTCTTTAGTCCTCTAATCTTGATGCAGAGTGTTGAAGGTCCAGGATTTAGCTTCAGAGTTTCGTCCAGGGATATCTAAAGTCCTGTTGCCAGGGTTCCCTTACTTATACTAAGAAAGGGGGTTGGACTAGCTCTGGGGACCCACCTATGGGAGGGTTTGGAAAGAGGGGTGGCTACACCCATTTCCTTTGTCCAGTTTCGCACCAGAGCAGGGGCTGGTAGCCCCTGCAACCGGGTTGAACTGGGGTATGCACGAGGACACCAAATGTGCCCCCAGTGCCGGACTTCAAAGCACTCAGAGAGTGCACCCACCCAGCCCCAATCCACTAAGGCCTGTCTGGGAGGTGGTAACACCTCCCTGCGACAGGAAATCTATTGTCCAGGCCTCCCCTGCCGGAGTTTCGGTCAGCAGCAGGAGGCCAGACTCTTGTCTGTGGCTGCAGCATCCATTTTGTGATGCCAGGGCTCTTTAAGGTTTCTACCGGGTATACCGGTGGGGACATGTCTCTCCCTCTAGAAGGGTGGAATTCTACCCCCGCCGCCAGGACTGGCGGGGGGGGGGGGGTAGGATTCCAAGGTGTTTGACACCAAACACGACATGTTTTGGTGCAGCCAGTCCAAAGTTAGCATTCTACTGCGAGGATATAATGCAGAGTATATGGTCAGGCTGCACCACAGACAGCTCTGGGTAAGGGATTCTGAAAGCTGCAGAGGGGCTCAGCTCATGCCAGAGCACCCTCTCACATAAAACCAAGCACCCTGCCTTCAGTATTGATAAGGCCTGCCTTAGGGGTGACTGATAGGTTTCTATGTGCAGTGATAGGTGAGATATAGTGAACCTATATCTCTGTAAGAGGTGCATGCACCACCTTACTCAGGCTGCAGTAACAGTCCTGTGGTGTCATTTTGGATGGCCTTCCAGGGGTGCACAATACATGCTTCAGCCCCTGGTAGGCCTCTGGGGTACCTATGCCCTGGGTACATAGTATACCATATACTAGGGACTTATAAGGGCACCCCAGAATCCAATCTGGGATGTACCTAAAGTACATGGAATCAATTTATAAGAGAAAGCAGATAGGCTGGGGATCTGAATAGCAGGTTCCCAGCCAAACTAAGCCAAAAACCATCAAAACACCAGAAAAAAAGTGGGGGCAACCATGTAGTCAGATTCCACCTTCCTACAGTATTAAGCAATGATGATGGAGAACCGAGACATGTGTATGAGATGTCTGCGCTAATGTCAGAAAAACATGTTGGGCTTTGTATCAATGTGGTCATGGAACGCCACAAGTTCTTTACAAGAATTTGAGTAAAAAGTGGGGAATTATGCGGTGTCTTTGAAGAGTTTATCCAAAATGCGTTAGTTTGGATATTTGTCTAATTCTCTCATTGGAGATCAGTTCATGTGATGCACTAATGACATCAGAATTCAGGAAAACCTTTTTGCGAAAATCCCTTCTCTCAAAGAAGCCATAGACTTTGTGGAAGGAAAGGAACACAAGTCTTGGTGGGTCACGGACATGTGTAATGTAGTTACACCCGCTGTGGAAATGCCCAAGTTTGTGGAGCTTGAAAAGGATGACTTAGACAACAATAGACCGGTGGTGCAAAAAAATGAAGCAGGCACATCTAGAGCTCATCTGCAAAGAATTGCAGCAGACACTTCCGGAGCTAATCCCAGTCTAGCTAAGGATTCCAAGTTTAAGTGTTTCAACTGTGGGAGTCCCAACCATATCTCCAGCAGTCCCAATTGTTACTGTTGTAATGCCATTTGCAGAGGATGTTGTAAAAAGGGGCATTTGACTCGCATGTGTAAGAATTACAAGGTACCCAGCATGTGTAATACTACTGAGTTGAGTCAAAAGGCTATTTTGAAAGTGGTTACCTCAATACATAGAGTGAAACAGATGGATGGTGAGATGGATAGTGGGCGTGTTATTATGAGTGTGAATTGGAGATTGAGGGGGAAGAAACTCATGGTTTTAGAGGATTTGGGGTTCCCATTTACATTGGTGGGGGATAAGAATTGGAAAGATATTTTTGAAGGTGAAAACGCTACTGTATTACCACCTGATATCAATCCAGAAGGTTATGGAGGAGAAAAAATAGATTTTATTAGTTACACCAACTTTAACCCCTTTGTTGCTAGGCCTTTTCCCTCCCTGTGCTAAGGCTTTTTTTTGGCTATTTAGGGTAGTTTGCACTCAGGCCCCCATAACCTTTTGTCCACATAAAGTATCCATGCCAAATTTTCGTAAATTTTTTCCATCATCCTGGGGATTCTAAAGGTAACCAGTGTTTGTGGATTCCCCTGGAGGGGACCGAGAGATGAGTCAAAATACAGCTACATTTTGTTTGGGGGTTCTGGGAAAAATGGGGAAAAAGTGCAGCACAAGAAAGCATCTGTTGCTTTTTGCTGCAAACTTAATCAATGAAGGGTCTATGGTGGTAAAATAACAATCTTCCCAGCTTTCAGGAACAGGCATACTGTTGTCAGAAAACCACATTTTTCAACCGAGTTTTGGCATTTTACTGGGACATAGCTTTTTTTCCTATTTTTTGTGCTTCCAATCTCCTTCCAGTTAGTGGTAGATCTGGGTATAAAACCAATGTTGGATTCCAGAAAGATATACATTTCTGAAAAGTAGACAAAATTCTGAATTTAGAGGTCATTTGTGTAGATCCTTCAAGGATTTCCTACAGAAAAAAATATTGAAATTGAGTTGAAACAAAAGCCATGTGTGTCTACGTTTTCATCTGTAACTTCTTTTAACTATGGTAGATTTTCAAAAGCAATATACTGTTATCTCCGCTTGACCTGCTTGTAGCAGGGATATATAGGGCTTTTAGGTTTACTATGAAACTGAGGTACCGAGAGCCAATAACTGAGCTGCACCTTGCAGGGGTTTTTCATTGTGTGGTGGGTATACAGCAATTCGTTGGGTAAAATATAAAGAGTGAAAAATAGGTATCAAGGAAACCTATGTATTTCTGAAATGGACATAAGATAGGCAGTTTAGAAGCAGTGGTTATTTGCACATCTCTAAATTTGTGGGTACCCATCCTACCATGTGAAATAGAGGACATTTCTCAAAATTACTTCCTTTTTACACACTGTCATACATTTGGAAGGCGCAAATGCAGAGAAAGACAATTAGTAATAACACTTATTCTACTGTTAACTGTTCTCCTAAGTCTCCCAATAAAAATGGTACCTCACTTGTGTGGGTAGGCCTGGTGCCTGCAAGAGGAAACGGCCCAAAACGCAACATGGGCACATCACATTTTTCCACTAAAAACTGACCCTTTTTTATAATGTGCCTAGCTGAGGATTTTGGGTCCTGCTCGGATGGCACCTAGGGAAATCTAGAAAACCTGTACTTTTTTAAAATAACACACCTAGAGGTATTCAGGGTGGACTGACTTGCATGGCTCTCATCATGTTTTTTTACCCAGAATCCCTTGCAAAACCATATTCTCCTCATATTTCTGTGATGGAAAGTTCTGAAATCTATGAGGAGCCACAAACTTCCATCCACCCCCAAGTCTCCCGATAAAAATACTACCTCACTTCTGTTCGTAGGCCTAGTGCTCGCAACAGGAAACAACCCAAAAAGTATTGTGGAGACATCAAAATTATCTATCACAAAATGACCTGATTTTGCTAGGGGGTACCCTGCGTTTTTGGTCCCAGACTCAGCAGTTATCTAGGGAAACCTACCAAACCCAGACATTTCTGAAAACTAGATATCTAGAGGAGTCCACGGAGGTGTGACTTGCATGAATCCCCAAATGTTTTCTTACCCAGAATCCACTGCAAACCTCTAATTTATCTAAAAAATCATATTTTCCTCACTTTTCTGTGTGGGATCACTGTGCTGACAGAAATTTACTACCACCCACCATTCCCCTCAGTCTGCCGATAAAAATGATACTCACTTGTGTGAGTGACCAAAGCAGAGTCAGCCTAAAAATGTTTTAAAAGAAAACTGTGCTTATGAACACGCCTTGCTGTCCCCTCAATCTCTACAAGCTTATGGCCCTTCCTTGTCGCAGGCACTTGACCCACCCACACAAGTGAGGTATCAGTTTTATCAGGAGACCAAGGGGAATGCTGAGTGGTAAGAAATTTGTGCTGGTGTAGTGATCTTACAAAAAAATGTGTGCAAAATGTGATTTTCTTTAGTTAAATTTGAGGTTTGCAGGGGATTCTGGGTAAGAAAACATTGGGGGACCCACTCAAGCCACACCTCCCTGGATTCCCCTAGGTGTCTAGTTTTGAAAAATTTCTGGGTTTGGTAGGTTTCCCTAGATGCCGATCCCGGAACCAAAAACACAGGTGCCCCCCTTGCAAACCCAGGTTGTTTTGTGATGGATAGTTTTGATGTGTCCACAATACATTTTGGGCCCTTTCATGTTTGGGCACTTGGCCCACCCACACAAGTGAGGTAGCATTTTTATCAGGGGACTTGGGGAAATGCTGGGTGGATGGAAGTTTGTGGCTCCCCCCCAGATTCAAGAACTGTCCATCCCAGAAATGTGAGAAAAATTTGTTTTTTTGGGTCACAATTTGAGGTTTGCAATGGCTTCTAGGTAAACAGTGTGGTGAGAACCACACAAGTCAGGCCACTCTAGATAGCCCTAAATATGTATCTAGCACAAATTTCCTAGCTCCCAACATTATCCTCAGTCTCCCAATAAAAATAATACCTCACTTTGTGGGTGGGCCAAGTGCCTGCAACAGGGAAGGGCAAAATATGTGTAGTGATTGAGGGGGCTCCAAAGCGTGTTCATAAGCGCAATTTTTTTAATACTTTTTTTAGGCTGACTTTGCTTTGGGAACCCACACAACTGAGATTTCATTTTTATCAGGAGACTGAGAAAATGGTGGGTGGTAGGAAATCTGTGCCGGCGCAGTGATTTCACACATAAATTTGAAGAAAATTTGATTTTTTAGCTAGATTTGAAGGTTTGCAGGGGATTCTGGGTAAGAAAACTTTGGTGGACCCACGCACGCCATACCTCTGTGGACTCTCCTGGGTACCTAGTTTTCAGAAATGTCTGGGTTTGGTAGGTTTCCCTAGATGGCCGCAGAGCCTGGGACCAAAAACGCAGGTGCTCCATTGCAAAAACAGGTTGTTTAGTGAAAAATAGGGGGGCTCATGCATTTTTGGTCCCGGGCTTGGCAGCAATCTAGGGAAACCTACCAAACCCGGACATTTCAGAAAAGTAGACAGCTGGAGAAGTCCAGGGAGATGTTGTGCCGTGTGGGCCCTACTAATCCGTGGGATCTGTGCATTGTTTGGACAACATAAACTAGGGGCTTGGTGCCAAGACTGATTCTGGACACCCCACAGGATATATTGGCGTATAGATCAGCTAGCTCACAGTGCCACCGTAAGCTCCCCTAACCTACCAGGTTGAGAATGGTTTCTAGCAACCACTGAACATGACAGCTCCGACCCCTCAGGGATCGTGGAAATAGTAAAGAACCTTTCGCTCAGTCACTCGTGTGCACTTATTCTCAGAGAAGTGTACAGAGAATATACAGTGGGACATTTTCAATATATTTATTGAACCAATGTTATTCTTTAATAGAATACATGTGCTGCAATGATAAATAGACAGAATCAGATAAAAGTGATTACAAGCACCAAAAGCGTGAATAGTAGATATAGTTCTACCATGGTGCTAAAACAATGTATATATGCAGGCATATAAAACAAGGCAGTAATTGAATATACTCCTACTATGCGAACCCTACTCTAAGTGTACCTAGAGTGTGTGTAGGTGTAGAGCCAAGAATCCCCCCAAGGGATGATCCAACCCCATTACCTGGTGGGAGAGAATGAAGGACCCTGTCTTAGTCATGAACGGGACACCCCTCACGAGATATCAGACCACTGAGTGGTGAATTCTCAGCATGCAAGGACCTCTGCTGCCGGCTGGAGTGCCCCCTCTGCTAATCTATTGGGATGCTCATCTTTTATAATAGAAAGCAGCCTTTCGATGTGCGTATAGATTAGCAATGTTATGGATATGTAGATAGCCTTGTCTCCCCGTGGATGAAGATAGAGATGACATTAGTTCATGTTGCGAAAAGAGACCTTGTACATGATGTTCAGGGCATTGTGATAATGTTGTGCAAAGCTAGATGTGTAAATAAGTTTTGTGTCAGGGAAACTAATCCAACATTGTCGTGCACGCAAATATTTGCAAAGGGACACAGCTGAAATGTTATTGAGAGGACAATGCAAAAAATAAGCTCCTGCGAATACATGGGCCTAATTTGGGAATGTAACAGTTCCTTGCGTGGATCCCCCAACATTTTTTTTACCTAGAAACCCCTGCAAACCTCAAATTTAGCTGAACAAATTACAATTTCCTCACATTTCTGTGTGAGAAAGTTGTGTGATCCCTGTACCGCTACAAATTTCCTACCACCCATTGTTCCTCCAGGTTACCAGATAAAAATGCTAACTCACTTGTGTGGGTAGACCTAGTGCCCGCAACAGGAAATTACCCTAAACACAACATGAATGCAGTACATTTTTCCACCCCCAAAAAACCCATATTATTGAGACATCAAATGATCTATCACAAAACAACCTGGTTTTGCAAGGGGTAACATGAGTTTTTGGTTCCGGGCTAGGCAGCCATTAGAAAAGCCCACCAAACCTTGACAGTTCTGAAAATTAGACACCCGGGAGAGTTAAGAGAGATTTGACTTGTGTAGGTCGCCCAAAGTTTGCTTACCCAGTATCCCCGGCAAACCTCAAATTTAGCAAAAAATATCACATTTTCCTCACATTTCTGTGTGGGATCACTGCGCCGGTATAAACCCTCCCACCTAGCATTTCCCTCGGTCTCCCGATCCGATAAAAATGATACCATATTTGTGTGAGTACCCAAAGCAGGGTAAACCTAAAAATGTATTTAAAAAACTTCACTTATGAACATGCTTTGGTGCCCCCTCAATCTCTACACATTTTTGGGCCTTCCCTGTTGCAAGCACTTGGCAGGCACAAGTTTTCAGGGGATTCTGGGTAAGAACATGCTGGGGAATCCATGCAAGCCACACCGCCAGCCAAGTGACAGTCCATGCACACTGTCAGCCAAGCGGCAGTCTATGCACACCGCCAACCAAGCGCTAGTTCACTCAC
The DNA here is from genome assembly GCA_963921515.1 of Calotriton arnoldi. Taxonomy (NCBI): domain Eukaryota; kingdom Metazoa; phylum Chordata; class Amphibia; order Caudata; family Salamandridae; genus Calotriton; species Calotriton arnoldi. The sequence goes on along the minus strand of CAWUFW010002494.1, from coordinate 1,926,580 downwards.
ACCGCCAGCCAAGTGTAAGTCCACACACACCACCAGCAAAATGGCAGTAAACACAAAGCAAGCCAAACGCCATTACACGCAGATCATCAGCTGAACTGCAGTTCACACACACAGAGAAACTTTCCCTGGTATCTAGTGGTTTTCTAGCTCCATTGGGGGCGGATGAGCCTATACATATCACTGATCTGCCCCCAAAAGAGTCAGAAACAGCCAAAATGTGTGTCCAAATAAAAAGGGGAGCGACCCTTGCCTATGAGGCCACTCCCTGACAAACATGTCCCTGGTGCCTATTGGGCTTTCTGCCCCTCCCCGGGGGAGGCAGATTGTGGGCTGTTGCCCATATCTGCCTTCAGAGAGGGCAGAAAGACTGTACATATTTTTTGGGGGGTTGAGGGCATCAGCATGCCCATTCTGGCCAGCGCCTACTCCTACAAAAAACAAAGTAGTCCCTAGTACCTTGTGGGCTTTCTGCGCCCCTTGTGGGGCAGAAAGACTGTGCCATTTATTTGGTGGTGGGGACATTTGCATGCCCATGCTGGGGACACCCTCCACACCTACACTAAGAAAAAGAAATAGTCCCTGTTACCTAGTGGGCTTTCTGCCCCCCCCCGGGGGGACGGAAAAGGGGCTGTTGTCCATATCTGCCCCCTAGGGATGGCAGAAAGACTGTGCCTATTTTCCTGGGGGGGTAGGGGCATTGGAATGCCCATTCTGGGAAGCCCCCACCCCTAAATGATGAAGGAAATAGTCCCTGGTGCCTAGTGGGCTTTCTGCCCCCCAGAGGGCAGATCGAGCACTGTTGCCCAGATCTGCCCCTCAGAGGAGTTAGAAAGTCTGTGCCTATTTTCCTGGGGGGGTAGGGGCATTGGCATGCCCATTCTGGGCAGCCCCCACCCCTAAACAACCCACAAAATAGTCCCTGGTGCCTAGTGGGCTTTCTGCCCAGGGGGGAATATCTGAGGCTGTTGCCCATATCTGCCTGCCAGGGGGGCAGAAAGGCTGCTTATTTATTTGTTATATTTGGGTGCAGGTGGGGGCATTGGCACACCTATTCCGGGCAGTCCCCCATCCCTAAACAACCAAAAGAAAATACTCCCTGGTGCCTAGTGGGCTTTCTGCCCCCAGAGGGGGGCAGATCAGGGGCTATACTCCCATCTGCTCCTCACGGGGGCCAAAAGACGGTACATGCCCAAAAAAGTTGGGGGGGCGATCTCCAAGCAGGGATCCACTAGGGAAAGGTACTATTGGAAAGGGGAGGTTCTCCCCTTTCCAATGATACCTCTACCGTATGCTTTGGTGCTCAGGGGCTGAGATAGCCCTGCAATCACCGAAGCAGTAAACATGAAATGAGCTGATCGGCTCCTTTCACTTTCAATATAATGAAGTCAGCGCGCCATGCACGCGATCTTCACAGAATTGATTAAAAAAATGGCTTCAGGTAACTCTTCTCCAGCTCCAAAGGCTGCAAAACAAAAAAGGAAATCTCTCTGCTGTAAGCAATGGAGGGATTTTCTGGTCATGTGCAGAGGCTGGGATTGGTTCCGTCCTCAGTACACGAACACCGTGGCTGAGGATGGAACCATTCCATCCTCAGCACCCAAAGCGTTAAAGGTAGGGGATTGTTGGTTAGGTTTATATTGCTAAACATAGTGATACTTTGCTATTGTGGCATCACCAAAGAGATCTGGGAATTACCCTTCACCCTGACTCTCGGGAGCAGGTTCTAATAGTAACCCATATTGGTGATGATGGATTGTTAAAGAAGTCTCAGAGGTATTCTGGGATGAGTCAGGCCTATTTAAGGATTTCAAACAAAGGATCATTCTAAAAAAGGGTACACATGATGAGAAGAGAGCCCAACCTTATGTTGAAGCTTTTACAAGATAAGTTGGACAGGTAGATAGGAGATATTGAGGAAATACAGGCATCGGAATGGTTGTCTCCGGCTGTTTTGGCCCCTAAGGACAATGGCTCTAAATTGAGAATGTGTGTTGACTTCAAAGATCTCAATCAGTGCATCTGGTTTGACCGGCAGCCCTTGCCTAACATCTCTGAGTCACTATCCTTGTTAGGTAATGCTAAAGTGTTTAGCATTAGGGATCTGTCTGCCACGTACCATCACGTTTTACTTCATGAGGAGTCTAAAGCTCTTACCTCAGTTGTTACACCAGTAGGTGCACTTAGGTTCCTAGGAAAGTCTTACAGGCTATCTTCAGTGGCAGAGTGTTTCCATAGACTGGAGAAGGAGGTGTTGGGTGGCATCGAGTGGGTGAAGGGCAGGGGTTTCATTCTAAAGAAAAATAATGTAACTTTAGAATGGGGACAGTGTCATATTTAGGTCACACCATTTCAGGAGATTTCATTAGCCCTAAATTAGATTTAGCTATTTCCATCATTGTGGCAACCACTCCTGGCAGCAAAGAGCAGGTCAAATCCTTTTGAAAGTTGGCTGAGTAGTACTTCATTTTGTCCCCAATTTTGCATGTGTGGTGCAGCTAATCAAGTTATTGTAGAAAGGGTAAGATTTGAGTGAACCAAGCAATGTGTGGTGGCTTTTGATATTATCAAGAGAGAAATTGTGAAAATGCCTTCTTTAGGTCATTTTGATATCATGAAGAAGACAATTCTCACCATTGATGCCAGTTTGAAGAGTTTGTGGCCTGTGTTGTCCCAAGTTGTAGATGGTGAGGGCAAAGTGATAACTTTCACGTTGAGGTCCCTCAAAGGAGCTGAAGAGAGGTACTCTGTATTTGAGCAGGAGGCTCTAGGCTGTATGTGGGCTATACATTGCTTCAAGATTTTTCTTTGGAACTTCCCACTCATAAGAATGAATCACAGACCTCTAGTCCAATTGATGGCCTGCAGGGAAATTGACAATGCCACCCCCTGTATTAAACGACGGGTGGAGAGTTTGAGTTCCATTTTAAAGTAGAGTAACTTTGTGGAGTAAGGAATATTCCAGCTGACTGTCTCTCCAGGCTGACACTGATTTGCCGACTGTGTGGTTTAGAGATTCATCAGTGAATACAGCAGAGTGGAATTTGGAATTAGAGAATGATGAGGTGAAAAAACAAGTTTTGAATTATGTGGTTACAGGGTGGCCCAGCAAAAATGGGTGTCAAACGAGGTGAAAGCATTTTGAAATGTAAGGGAAGAGATGAGCATTGTGGAGGGGGAGCTGTATAGAGGGAGCGAGTTGTGCTTTCTGTTCATCAGCCTCACTCATGGAGGATATTCGGGCTGAGGTTTGACTAAGGCCAGGGTGAGAGAGTGTTATTGGTTGCAAGGATTGGACAGGCAGACTGAGGGGGTGGTGAGATATTGTTTGCAGTGTGCCAGTAATGATGAATCTCAGTTTGAGTAGCTCTTTTGTCCCTGGTGGTAGTTCCTGATGAGCCCTGGAGCAAATTGGAATTAGATCTTGTTGGACAATTTGAAATGCTGCCAACAGCAGTTTGTACTTGTGTTGGCAGATTATACTTTGAAGTGGGTCACGGTTTATTGTGTGAGCTCCATAACTACTAATAAAGGAAATAGCATTTAAAGGGATATCTCAGATTTTAATCACAGTTAATGGTTTCCAATTTGTGTCACAGGAGATGAAGGATTTTTTAGAGTATCTTGACTTTACACATTACCACTCTTCTTTGTATCCTCCTCAAGGGAATGACCTTGTGGAAAGTATAAATTAGTTGATCAGGGTGAGTGCTCAGACTCCTCTTGATTCAAGAATTCCTCTCAGGGATATTTTATAGCATAGTGAACTCCGTAGTCACACTACATTAACTATAGCTTACGCCTTCTCCATGCACCGCTTATACCGTTTCATATTACATCACTTATACCATCTGAAATTCTAGCATTCATAACAACATTTATGACATCTCAAATTTCATCATTTGTGAGCACACAGTGCATGATGGAGAGGCAAGTCATAGTTAATGCAGTCTGGCTATCGAGTTCTCTACACTGTGTATTGAGGTGAGCAAGTTATAATAATTTGAAGGTGGTGCAAAAATTATACATTTAAGGTATATCTATAACTTTAGAATTTGTAATGTGTGTGTAGCTTAAATTTGGGTTGTATAAAAAGAATAAATAAAGTTATAGTAATTAAAAGGTGGTGCATAAATTATACATTTAAGGTATTACTATAACTTTAGAATTTCTAATGTTTGTTTAGTTTAAGGGCCTCATTTAAAATATTTTGACGCATGGCAGCGCAGCAAGCCTTCCTGCTGTGCTGCCTGTGCCTCAAAATAACAGGGCAGTCAATGAGCCATATCTACAGGATACGGTGCATTCCTGTCCTTCTCCCCTGCACTAGTGCACAAACAGCAGCCATGCACCAGCACAGATGCCTTCGTGTCATTTTGCAAGTGTGCCTGCGCTGAGGGGATGATTGTTTTTGTGCAGGAAGGGATATCTTCCTGAACAACAACAATCATTAAAGGCATTTTCCTCTTTCTATGTGTGCTGCAGAACGCAGCAAGCATAGAAAGAGGAACAAAACGAGGACAAATAAAAGTATTTCTCCTCGTTGCACCTCCTTACGCCTCCCCTGGGGAGGCATAGGATTCTGATGCATTCCCAGGTTTTCAAAATGTTGTAAATCTGGGAATGTGTCAAGCTTCATGGATGTTGCGTGGAAACACCCACAGAGACACCCATAGAATGCCCCTTTCACGCAGAGTTATGGGTGAAAGGGAAACATATTTACAAGGCCATGAAAAATCACACAGGGTGACTTTGCTTGGTTGCGTAAATACAGTGAAACCAATTGCGCTGACGGTGCGTTAATTAAAGTGACACACGGCTTGTAAATACGCCCCTAAGATTGGTTTGCATATGTCATAATTACTATGGCTATTTTGTATTTAGAATAATTAGAAGGATCTTTTATGTACATTTCTATTGTACTTTATTGATCTTTGTACAATTTGAAAAAGAGAATCATGTTTTTTAAAATGAGCCTCTTTACTAGAATTATTTTAAGTCTGTCCATTGCTGCTAGCATTTACGACATTGCATTAAGTAGGAGCAGTATATTCATTTATTGTTTATTATTGAGTGTGCCTAGAATTAAGTATTTGTGCACTTTCCCTCTGCATTTTGATTGAAGCAATTTTAAATTAATTGATTCACGTCCAAGTGGTTATGTTATATTTATGTAACTACTGCTTGAATTGATGTGATTCATTCGTCTTTATTAGAAGTAGTTGATTAGTTTTTAATGCATTTTAGTAAGGCATAGTAAAGGTTTACTCATGTTATTGTTTATAGCACTGGAGTGATCTAATACTGATTCTGTGAAAAATTACCTCTGAAGCAGGGTTTCTAACAAATTGTATTCCTATACTTGAAGGGACTACTTGTAAGCTCCCTTTGTTTTAATTTATGTAGGTTTTATTTCTTATTTTTTTTTATATGGTTTAGTTATTTTTATGTGGTGAATTTATGTTTGTTGCACTTTTATGATCCTGGTAATCGAAATAAAGTTTATGATGATGGTTTGTATAGAAAGAATAAATAAAGTTTTCTTAACTATAACTCAGTTTTAACCTTTGGTTTTTTAATTGAATTTCATTTTCTTTTTTCTTTTTAATGAAAAATTGTTTCAAATCATAGAGTCCTGTGTCATCAAATGGAGTGTCATTATGTGGCGTGTTTTAGAGTGCAATGGAGGGGAGTGTCATAGAGTGTAGTGTCCTAGAGGGTAGTGTCATAGAGTGGAGGGGAGTAGAGTAGAGTGGTGTAGCATATAGCATATAGTGTCATAGACTGGAGTGGCATCTCATAGAGTGCAATAGAGTGCTGTGTCGTAAAGTGTTGGAAAGTCTTGCAGAATGGAGTAGAGTATTCTACAGTGGAGTGTATGGGGATAGAGTAGAGTAGAGTGCCATAGAGTGTAGTAGAGTTTTTAGAGTGGAGGAGAGTGTTGTAAAATGGAGCAACGTAGAGTGGAGTGTTGAACAGTGTCATAGAGTGGGGAACGTATCATATAGTGGAGTAGAGTAAAGTGGAGTGGAGTCATGTAGGATGAAAGTGGAGTAAAGTGTCTGAGAGTGGTCTTTTGCTGTAGAGTAGAGTGGAGTGGAGTAGAGTGCCCTGGCATAGCATGCATTTGAGTAAAGTATCATTGATTGGAGAGGTGTGGCATACAGTGGAGTGGTCTGGCATGTCGTAGAGCCTTGCAAAGTGTTGTAGAGTGGAGTGCCAGAGAGTGGATTAGAGTGTTTTAGACTGGAGTGGCGTGAAATAGAGTAGAGTATGGTACAGTGTGGTAGAGCTGAGTGGCACAGAGTAGCATACATTGAAGTGATGTAGAGTGGAGTACAGTATAGTAGTGTGTAGTAGCGGGTCATAGAGTCAAGTGCAGTAAAGTGGGATAGAGTGGCATAAAGGGAGGTGAGAAGCATGTCGTGCAGTGGAGTAGAGTGTCATTCAGTGGCATAGAGTAAACGTGAGTCCTGTATAATCACATAGACTAGAGTACACTGTTGTACAATGGAGAGCCATAGAGTGGAATATTGTGTGGTAGAGTGGAGGGGCATAGAGTGTGGGTGAGTGGAGTAGAGTGTCATAGAATGGGGTAGAGTGGAGTGGCATGGAGTGTAGTTGGGTAGAATGGAGTGGCGCATACTGGAATTCGATAAAATGGAGTGGCATACAGTGGAGTGGAGTACAGTGGAATACCATAGAATGGAGTGCCGCACAGTTGAGTTGTGTGTCATGGATTGTAGGAAAGTGTCATGGAGTGGAGTATAGTGGAGTGGCATATAGTGTTGTAGAGTGTGGTAGAGTGGAGTTGTATATAGTGTTGTAGTGTTGAGTGGCATAGAGTGGAGTGGTGTACAGTGGAGTAGTGGAGTACAGTGGTTTGTAGTGGCATAGAGGGTGTTGTGTAGTAACTCCTACTGTGGAGCAAAGTGGCATATAGTGGAGTAGAGTATTGTACATTGACATAGAGTGAAGTAGACTGCTGTACAGTGGAGTGTAGCAGCATAGAGTGTAGTAGAGTGTTGTAGAGTGGTATAGAGTATAGTAAAGTATTTTAGAATGGAGTTGTGTAGACTAGAGTGTCATAGAGTGGAGGAGCATAGAGTGGAGTGTCATATAGTGGGGTAAAGTGTTGTACTGTGGGGTGACATAGAGTGTGGTAGAGTGGAGTGGCATAGAATGTCATAGAGTGAAATGGTATAGAGTAGCATCGAGTTGAGTGGCATCGAGTGAAGTAGTGGAGTAAAGTGGAGTAGACTGGAGTAGTGTGAAAAAGAGTAGAGTGGAGTAAAAAAAGGTGGAGTGGCATAGATGCAGTTATGCTGAGTGTCGTAAAGTGAAGTAGAGTATTGTACAGTGGAATAGTGTATAGTGAAAGGGCATGCACAGGAGTGGAGTGAAGTGGAGTGGCATACAATGGAATACTTAGGAGTGGCATGGAGTGGAGTGGTGTACACTGGAGTGGCGTAGAGAGTAGAACCATATAGTGGAGTGCTGTACAGTGAATTGACGTAGAGTGGATGGCATATAGTGGAATAGCATAGAGTGGAGGGTCATACAGTGTAGGGCCATAGATTGGAATAGCGTAGAGTGGAGTGGCATAAAGTGGAGTGGCATAGATTGGAACTGCGTAGAGTGCAGTGGTGTAGAGTGGAATACTGTAGAGTGGATTGGCATACAGTAGAGTGGCGGGGAGTGGAGATGCATCAAATGGAATAGCATTGAGTGAAGTGGCAAAGAGTGTAGTGACCTACAGGAGAATACCATAGAGTGGAGTGGTGTAGAGTGGAGTGGCTTAGAGTGGAGTGGCATAGACTGGAGTTACATAGATTGCAGAGGTGTAGACTGGAGTGGCATAGAGTGGAATAGCATACAGTGGTGTGGCATGCCATAAAGTTGGGTGGTGTAGAGTAGAGTGGGTTGGACTGTCATAAAGTGGGGTGTCATGTTGTAGACTGGAGTGACTTGTCATAGAGTGGAATGTCTTGCCATACAGTCAAGTGGAGTGTTGTGTCATACAGTGGAGTGTTATGTTGTATAGCAGAGTGGAGTGGTGTGGTGTGTCCTGTCATAAAGTGTAGTTTAAAGAGACGTAGTGTGAAAATGGCTGAATGGATGTACATGAAATTTTGGAGGAATGTTAAATGTGGTGTGCAGAGTAACACAAGGCAGTGACTTGTGATGCCTTGTGCTTTTCCAGATTTACCAAGCAACGCAGGGCGACACATAATGGCCCAGTGTTTCTTGGTAAATCAAACTTAAGTACTGTGTTGTCCTTGTGACACCATGTGTGACACAAGGGCAATAAAATGATAAATCTGTCCCTTAGTGAAATATTGGACCAAGTTATAATGTGATAACTTTGCTGTGTACCGCAGTGCATGCTAATTACAAGGCAGTATATCATTAGCTAATGGCTGCCTTTACAAAATTAATGGCAGCTACATTCTTTTTACTACACTTTACCTGTGTTCTGGGTTAGGACCTTCAATATAGGTAAGTAGTAGATTTCATTGTTGTTCTCTATCTATTTCCACTTTATTAAAGTGGTGATAGGTAGGGAAATGTATTTGTATTTTTCTATATATTTTATAAAACGTTTACAAAGTACCGCACTAGTGCCTAGGAAGTAGTGTGATTTTTACCAACAAAACTTTTTTAAAGTGTTTTTAAGCACCACAGTAATTTCTCTGTCTTTCCATGGTACCTCGTACACTTTTTTTTAATAAAGAATTAAATATGTCAAATTTCAAAATACACAGTAGTACACTATATTTGTTAAATATAGGGGCATATTTACGTTCCCTGGCGCATCCCTGCAAATCAGCAGGGATGCGCCAGGGAAGATGCGTCACGCAAGTTTGCCCTTGCGCCACCGCCGATGCGCCGCATTTATACGTGTCGCATCCCCCGACGGAAAGACGGCGCATTGCTGGAGTCGCGTCGCAAGCGCGACGCGGCTCCAGGAAGGCTCAGGGGTGCCCTATGCCTAACATGCTGCGTCAATCCTTATGCCTGCTTCAAGCAGGCGCAGGGTTTTGACGCAGCATGGGCGTAAAAGTGACTCAGTAAAATCTTGTAGTTTTCACTGCGTCACTTTTACGAGGCGTACCTGCGAGGGAACGCCCACCCTGCGCCGGAACGCCCACATGAAACCTGACGCAGGTTTCATGTGGCGCAGGGGTTTACAACGTGACGCATCTCCCTAGATGCGTCACGTTGTAAATATTGCGCAACGTGGCGCATGTTTTGTGTCGCCGCTGCATCACATAAGTGACGCAACGGTGGCGCAAAAGTGGCGCAAGGGGCTCGTAAATCTGCCCCATAGTGTATTGCAATGTTTTTTAATGTTTTTGTAAAAACAATGTAAGAACTGTTGTGCTTCCTAGGTAGTACCTATATTTACGCAACTAACCCAGAACACAGCCAATGTTGCTTAAAACAACATGGCTGCCTTTAACTTTTGTAGAGGTAGTCATTAGCCAATCATATAATGCCTTGTAATCGGCATATACTGCAGTAGTTTCGCAAAATTTCATGGAATTACCACCATAACAGATATCACTAAGTTTAAATGCCTTATAAGTTTAACAATACTTACCCTACTTACCTCTACTACCCAAGAGGATTATCTGAACACCATAATCTGTAATCCTGGCAAATTTCATCCAAATTCATTCAGCTGTTTGGCCGCTACGTGCGATGCAAAAGTCTATGCAAAGTACAATAGAGTAAAAATATGTTTTGGGACCCCTCCTTTTTTCTTTGCACTCTCTTGACAAATCATTGCAACAGAAGCTATAAGTCGGCAAAGTTTCACAAAACCTATCAGTGATGCACAGAGCCACCCACACATCTACTCACTTATACTGTCACTCACACACCCACTAACTCACACATACAGCCACTCATGCACCCACTCACTCACCAATACAGCCACTCACAAATCCAGTCATACAGACACTTATACACCCACTCATACACCTTTACAGTCACTCACACACCTACATAGCAGGAGCCGGCCCTGAGGGGTGGCGGTCCCCAGGACCATATATGGCTCCAGGAGGGGGGCTGTGTGCCCCCCTCCTGGGCTTTGAGGAAGCCCAGGAGGGGGGTCTGCGCAGCCACCTTCATTATGTAAATAAAACCCCGGGGAGATGGTGGTTCCTATGGCTCTAAGAGTCTTAGGAGTGGGACCCCATGTGCCCCATCTTTTTTTTAAATGCCCTTGGGACCTGGCTCACTGGGAGCCCACGCTTGTTTTTTTAATTGTTGCCACAAATTTCAAGATTTTGCAGGACTGTTTTTTCAAAGATGCAGAGCTAGAGGGTCAGGGTATTCATACCCTGCCTCCTTTTTTTACAGTATTTTTTATTCATTTCAAATGGCTGCCAACAGTTCCTGGTTGAAGTGTTGGCAGCCAATCAGAGCTCTGCAGATCACTGCACAAGCTCGTTAATATTCACGAAGTCATTGCGCTCTCAGATAAACAAATTTGTATTTCCTTTCATTTCTCGAGAACTACTGAACTTATTTACACTATGTAACTGAAAGTGTGATCTGTGTCACCAAATCTACCTTTCTTCCAAATTTGGTGTAATTCCGTCCAGTTGGGTTCAAAACTCCTATGGGAGTTAACATGGGAAATACACTTTTTTTTAACTCCCCCTTTTCTCGCCCCTCCCAGCTTGACAGATCAACCCGAAACTTTCCATGTGCATCAAGAATCACCGGCACACATTTTTGGGCAAATTTTGTGAACATTCCTCAAATAATGGCAAAGATATAGGCAAGTCAAAAACGATTTTCATATGGAAACATGGTCCTAACTATAACTCCCTTCTGGTGACCACCAGTAGGTTGGTTGGATGGATGGATGGAGATATATATATATATATATATATATATATATATATATATATATATATATATATATATATATATATATATATATATATATCTACTGGCGGTCGCCAGTAGATAGTTATAGTTAGGACCTATTTTCCATAGGAAATCCGCAACATTCTATTTGAAATAACGTTGGCGCCGGTTGACGAATCTTCGCGAAAGCTTCCAACTTGTTGGGGCGCTCCGGTCCGCTCCTATCCTAAAAGTCTCGGGGTGATTCGTCAAGCGGGGGCCGAGAAAAAAGGGGGGTCCCAAAACACGTTTTCCCCATTCATTTTTCCATAGGAACCTTTAGTCGCAGCTACAGCCCGAACTGCTGATCGGAATTACACCAAATTTGGCAAAGAGGTAGCCCTTGGTTCAGTGTCGTGCCTTTTGCTTAAATGGTGTAAATCCGTTCAGTAGTTCCTGAGAAAATCAAAAGTAAAGTCACATATATATCTATGGCCGAGTAGGGTCCGCGTACCCTCCCGATCACGGGCTGCATGCTAATTGGTTGTCAAGTGGCTGTCAACACTCCAAATCAGGAAGTGTTGGCAGTTATTTTGTCCCTCGGTAGAACCGAGGGACAGAAACAAGTGCGCAAAGTGCAAAAGGGGGCAGGGTAGAAACACCCTGACTCCTAGGTCTGCTCAGGGGTCCCACAAGGACCCCTGGGCAGAAAAGCATTTTTTTTTTAAACGGCGGGATGCGCTTAGGGTGCGCGGATCCCGCTGAGAAAAAAAAAAAAGAAACAAGTGCGCAAACGCACAAAGGGGGCAGGGTAGAAACACCTTGACCTCTAGGTCTGCTCATGGGGTCCCACAAGGACCCCCTGGGCAGAAAAAAGCATTTAAAAAAAAAAATTGGCGGGATGCGCTTAGGGTGCGCGGATCCCGCCGAAAAAAAAAAAACGCGGTCTCCCGCGCTTCGTTGTTAATTGGCCCCCGGGTGGGCCAAGTCCCGGGGGCATGCGGGGGGGTTATTTATAATATGTGGGGGGCCTCTAAGGCCCCCCCAAGCCCCAGGGACCGCCACCCCCCGGTCTCGGCCCTCCCGCAGCCCCGGGGACTGCCACCCCGGGGCTTCTTTTTAAAAAATGAATAGTACCTGTGTGGTGGGGCTCAAGCCCCCCCACACACCCCGGGGACTGCCACCTCCCCGGGGCACTAACAAAATAAATGTGGGGGTCCGTTTCGGACCCCTGAAGCCCCGGGGACCACCACCTCCCTGGGGCTTTAAAGACATGGGAGGGGGGCCGCGCGGCCCCCCTCCTGGAGCCTGTGGTGGCCCTGGGGACCGCCACCCCCCAGGGCCGGCTCCTGCAGTGTCCCGGGGTGCCCACCCCCGGGACACTGCTGTTTGCAATGACAGGGCGGGAGCCTCGCGGCTCCCGTCCTGTCATTGCAAACTGCTTTGCTTCATTGAAGCGAGAGCAGGAAACCTGCTCTCGCTTCAATGAAGCAAAGCAGAATTGCTTTCCATAAGGGGAGCTGCATGTCAGCAGCTCCCCTTATGGAAAGCAATGCCGGCTCCCGTAGGACGCGGGGAGCCGGCGGGACTGTGGGGGGATTTGGGACCCCCACACAGTCCCCAACCAGAGGCCAGGCCCCGGGGGATGGGGTCCCCAGGGCCATTAGTGGCCTGGGAGGGGGCCACGCAGCTCCCTTCCCCATAAAGAAAAAAAAAAAAAAAACGTTAAGGCCGGCCCCGGGATGGGGTCCCCGGGTCCTAAATGGCCTGAGGAGGGAGCCACGCAGCCCCCTCCAAAAATGTAAATAAAAAAACAGTGGGCATGCCCCGGGGGATGGGGTCCCCGGGCCAATAGAGGCCCAGGGAAGGGGAGCCACGCGGCCCCCTTCCCGTTTTGTTTAAAAAGAAAATCATCAGGCCCCGGGGATGGGGTCCCCGGGGCCAAAAGTGGCCAAGGGAAGGGGGCCACGCAGCCCCTCCCATACAAAAAAAAAAGACCGGCATCGTGCTGGAGGCCCCGCCCCTCTCTGCAGCAGTCTGCAAATGCGCCCCTGGCGCGTTTGCAGATGGGGAACAATTCCCCTTGAATACTGGGGGTCCCTGGGGGCCAACTAGCCCACCAGGAACCTCCAGTATGCGCCAGGGGCTGCGTTGCAGAGAGGTGTACAGAGGCCACGCCCCTTTTTACACCTCTCTGCAACGCAGCTCTGTGGCACTTTTTGGAGGTACATGGTGGGCTAGTTGGACTCCAGGGACCCTCAGGATTCAAGGGGACTTAATCCCCCAACTTAAAACGCGCCACGGGGCGCGTTTGCACAGTGGTGAAGGGAGGGGGCGGGGCTTCAGGTGACATGTGTGCAAACAGGCCCCGTGGCGCGTTTTAAGATGGGGAATTAAATCCTCTTCAATCCTGAGGGTCCCTGGGGGCCAACTAGCCCACCAGGTACCTCCAGTAAGCGCCACGGAGCTGCATTGCAGAGTGTTGTAAAAAGGGGCGTGGCCTCTGTACACCTCTCTGCAACGCAGCCCCCTGGCGCATACTGGAGGTTCCTGGTGGGCTAGTTGGCCCCCAGGGACCCCCAGTATTCAAGGGAAATTCGTTCCCCATCTGCAAACGCGCCAGGGGGCGCGTTTGCAGACTGCTGCAGAGAGGGGGCGGGGCCTCCAGCACGATGCCGGTCTTTTTTCTTTTTTTTTTTGTATGGGAGGGGTGCTGCGTGGCCCCCTTCCCTTGGCCACTTTTGGCCCCGGGGACCCCATCCCCGGGGCCTGATGATTTTTTTTTTAAACAAAACGGGAAGGGGGCCGCGTGGCCCCCTTCCCTGGGCCTCTATTGGCCCCGGGGACCCCATCCCCGGGGCATACCCACTGTTTTTTTTAATTTACATTAATGGAGGGGGGCTGCGTGGCCCCCTTCCTCAGGCCATTTAAGGCCCCGGGGACCCCATCCCCCGGGGCCTGGCCTCTGGTTGGGGACTGTGGGGGTCCCCAATCCCCCACAGTCCCGCCGGCTCCCGCGTCCTATGGGAGCCGGCATTGCTTTTCCATAAGGGAGCTGCTGACATGCAGCTCCCCTTATGGAAAAGCAATTCTGCTTTGCTTCATTGAAGCGAGAGCAGGTTTCCTGCTCTCGCTTCAATGAAGCAAAGCAGTTTGCAATGACAGGACGGAGCCGCGAGGCTCCCGCCCTGTCATTGCAAACAGCAGTGTCCCGGGGGTGGGCACACCGGGACACTGCAGGAGCCGGCCCTGGGGGTGGCGGTCCCCAGGGCCACCACAGGCTCCAGGAGGGGCCGCGCGGCCCCCTCCCATGTCTTTAAAGCCCCGGGAGGTGGTGGTCCCCGAGGTTTCGGGGTCCGAAACGGACCCCACATTTATTTTGTTAGTGCCCCGGGGAGGTGGCGGTCTCGGGCGTGTGGGGGGCTTGAGCCCCCCACACAGGTACTATTCATTTTTAAAAAGAAGCCCCGGGGGTGGCGGTCCTCGGGGCTGCGGGAGGGCCGAGAGCCCTCCCGCACCATTTATTTTTAAAGCCCCGGGGGTGGCGGTCCCCGGGCTTGGGGGCCTTAGAGGCCCCCACATATTATAAATAACCCCCCGCATGCCCCGGGACTTGGCCCACCCGGGGCCAATTAACAACGAAGCGCGGGAGCCCGCGCTTCGTTTTGTTTTTTTTTCGGCGGGATCCGCGCACCCTAAGCGCATCCCGCCAATTTTTTTTTTTTTAAATGCTTTTTTCTGCCCAGGGGGTCCTTGTGGGACCCCCTGAGCAGACCTAGGGGGTCAGGGTGTTTCTACCCTGCCCCCTTTGTGCGTTTTGCGTACTTGTTTCTTCTCGGCGGGATCCGCGCACCCTAAGCGCATCCCGCCATTTTACTGGAGGTTCCTGGTGGGCTAGTTGGCCCCTAGGGACCCTCGAGATTGAGGAGGAATTAATTCTCCAACTTAAAACGCGCCACAGGGCGTGTTTGCAGACATGTCACCTCAGGCCCCACCCCCTTCCTTCACCATTGTGCAAATATTCCTCTAAAATCAGCCGAACTTTCCTTCCATAGGATATCATTGCCTGCTTTTTGCTGAAAAAGTTTCTAAGTGTCGATTTTTGAAACATACAAATATTCCTCTAAAATCAGCAGAACTACGAATTCCGATTTACTCACCTGTTATCAGGAGAGACCTCAGTGCTGCATCTTTGAGCCCAGTACTGATCCTGAAAAGTAATTCTAACCGTACTTACCAGTAACTTGAATTTCCTTCCATAGGCTAACATTGACTGGTTTCACTTGGAAATTCTTCTAAGTGTGGAGTTTTGGAACTTTATAATATTCCTCTAAAATCAACCGAACTACGAATTCCGATTTACTCACCTGTTATCAGGAGAGACCACAGTGCTGCATCTTTGAGCCCAGTACTAATCCTGAAAAGTAATTTTAACCGTACTTACCAGTAACTTGAATTTCCTTCCATAGGCTAACATTGACTGGTTTCACTTGGAAATTCTTCTAAGTGTGGAGTTTTGGAACTTTATAATATTCCTCTAAAATCAGCCGAACTTCGAATTCCAATTTACTCACCTGTTATTAGGAGAGAACCCAGTGCAGCATCTTTTATCCCAGCACTGACCCTTAAAAGTAATTCTAACCGTATTTACCAGTAACTTGTATTTCCTTCCATAGGAATCCATTGTCTGGTATTCAGCAGAAAAGTTTCAGTGTCGATTTTCACAAACTACAAATATTCCTTAAAAATCGCCTGTATGACTTAAACGCATTCTTTCAACTGTTTACAGGAGATGCACCAGTGCTGGATCCAGGATCCACCACTGAGTAAGAAAAAGTAACGATAACACTACTTACCTGCTAAGTGAATTTCCTCCCATAGGATAACATTGGTGATTCTATGTGAAAAAGTTTCTAAGAGTCAACTTTTAAAATACAATAATATTCCTTAAAAATCACTACTGTAACCAAAACGCTTTTACTCAACTGTTTACAGGAGATGTCCCAGGACTGAATCTAGGATCCAGTCCTGTGGTTAGAAAAGTAATCCATAAAGTAACTAATTGCATTTAACTTGAAATTCACATTGAGCTCAATGTTGCATTGTGTTTGAAATTGTGTTGCCCATTGCAACAACTGTAACTACTGTACTTAAAAGTCTATTGCCTATTTGCAAAGTATTTAAACTAAAGTAATTCGTTCTGAGAAAGTATATTTTGTAATGTAATGTATAATGTAATTACAATGTAATTTAAAAAATAAAATATCTAAAAATAAATAGTTAAAAAAAATGTAGTAAATCAGTATCAAAAAAATAAATATAACAATTAATACATTTAAAAATTGTCATTTACAAAACCTTTGAAATTCACTGAAAAAAACCATAGGTTTCAGACATGTTATAGGTAGGAATTAGCATTTAAAAAACCTTTGAAATTCACTGAAAAAACCATAAATAGTTAGAAATTAGCATTTAAAAAACCTTACAAATTCACTGAAAAAACCATAGGTTTTAGGGACAGTTATAGTTAGTTGGACATTGCACTCGTACAAAACCTGTGAAATTCCCCGTTATAGTTAGTTCAGGTAACTATAACTCGCGCCCCGCAATGCACTTCTGATGACGTCACATATTACATCACTCATGACATGGTCAGTGACATCACTGATGACATCACTGATGACATCTCAAATGACATCACTGATGACATCACTGATGACATCATCCATGTGATAATTTGATGCATCTTCTCACACCCTAATATAACTTTTGATACACCCACTGTAAATTACAGACTGCCATTGTCAAAACCATAGACACTCCAACACCAATTACTATATACACACTCACTGATTCTTAGGTCTACACACACACATCTACTCACTCACCCGTACAGTCACTCATACTTATAGTCACTCAGTACAGGACTATTATATGCACTCATACACCTATATAAACACTCACACACCGCCACTCATCCATAGAGGTACTCACACACCTAGTCAGTCATGCAAAAAATTAAGCACACACCCATTTACTCATCTATACAGTTATACACACACCAGCTCACTTACTCATACAAATACTAGCACATTCTTACGCTCTTATACAATCACTGATACAAGCACACACTCATCCATACAGTCACTCTCACAATCACACACTCTCAGCTATAGCTATTTATATACTCCAACACACATATATACTGCCTTTCACATATGTAGTTACTCACACATGTACCACTGGGACATACATTCACTCACTAACACACTCTTACACACACTTACCCACCCATATAGTCTATCACAGATGCACTCTTGAAACCATCCACCCAGTGAATCACCCACTCACACATCTATGCACAGAGTCGCACACACCCCATCCACACAAACACTCAGGCACCCATACAGATACTCAGACAACCAATCAATAACTCATATAGACACTCATGTAGCTATTCACAAACCCATGCAGCCACTTACACAGCAACAGACAGACGGATACAGACATTCACCCAGTTTAGTCACTAACCCATGCATTCAGTAAGATACGTTTAATCACTCACTTATAGAGTTAGTCATGCACCTACTAAATCATCCATTCAGACACTTATACACCCACTCATTCTTCAATACGCCTTTCCCTATATATATTAAACATATTTAAACTTTACAGAAACACACAGTCACTGGATGATGTCATCAGTGATGTCATTTGAGATGTCATCAGTGATGTCACTGACCATGTCATGAGTGATGTAATATGTGACGTCATCAGAAGTGCATTGCGGGGGCGCGAGTTATAGTTACCTGAACTAACTGTAACGGGGGAATTTCACGGGTTTTGTACGAGTGCAATGTCCAACTAACTATAACTGTCCCTAAAACCTATGGTTTTTTCAGTGAATATATATATATATATATATCATCAGCAGGTCCCGTAGTGGTTGCAGGCAGCAAAGAACACACGAGCTCAGACCACAGCTGCAGGTGAAATAGTGAGATTCATTCAAAAAGTTAGTAGGTCCACATATATATATATATATATATATATATATATATATATACATATATATATATATATATATATATATATATATATATATATTATCTACTGGCGGTCGCCAGTAGATAGTTATAGTTAGGACCTATTTTCCATAGGAAATCCGCAACATTCTATTTGAAATAACTTTGGCGCCGGTTGACGAATCTTCGCGAAATTTTCAAAACTCGTGGGGCGCTCTGGTCCGCTCCTATCCTGAAAGTCCCGGGGTGATTTGTCAAGTGGGGGTAGAGAAAAAAGGGGTGTCCCAAAATGTGTTTTCCCCATGCAATTTTCCATAGGAACCTTTCATCGCAGCTACAGCCCGAACTGCTGAACGGAATTACACCAAATTTGCCAAAAAGGTAGCCCTTGGTTCAGAGTCGTGCCTTTTGGTGAAATGGTGTAAATCCGTTCAGTAGTTCCTGAGAAATTTGAAAAAGAAAACACATATATATCTGGGCGGAGCCTAACCACACATGTCATCGTGAGATCTGATTGGCTGTCAGCACTTCATCCTGGAATTGCTGGCAGCCATCTTGGGACCAATATAAATGATAATACCCCATTGAAATGCATTGTAGTGAATCGAAGATTTTGAGGGTTACCAAAAGGAGAACTATAAAGGGTGATAACAGACTTTAGTTACATTAGAATTCATTTGTTGATGGTACCATACTAATTTCAGGAATTGTGGTGTGTTCTAAGGTGATTTTACCCTGTGAAAAACCTTCTGCTGGGATATCATGAATCATGTTTGAGAGAAAACTATTTTCACATGCTTGTCCCATACAGTTTTGGAAGGTGCTCCAGAAGCTAAAATGAGAGCATATTTTCTGTAAATTCACATTATCTTTCTCAGTCGTATGAGAATAAAGTCTGACATTCTCAGTAAAACATGTACATCCAACAAGGGCAGAGACTGTCAGTTGATTCCTTTGTGTTCTACTGCAGCTTCCCAGAGTGTTCTAAAGAACAACTAGAGTGCTAACAGCCTTACTTATGACAAAAGTATGGCACACCTGAAGCCATCTTGATTGGAATAAACTGGTAACTCTTAAAACATTTAATTTAAAAAGGAACAAAATGAGGGGGTTCATTTTGTCATAAAAATTATGGTTAGTGCTGTAGAAAGAAAAATTAGGACATGTTTTAAGTGAGATCTCAAATATCTTCCTGTTATATTTCAACAGGAGCAGCCTGTCAGTTGATGCCTTTGTGTTCTACTGCAGCTTCCCAGAGTGTTCTAAAGAACAACTAGAGTGCTAACAGCCTTACTTATGACAAAAGTATGGCACACCTGAAGCCATCTTGATTGGAATAAACTGGTAACACTTAAAACATTTAATTTAAAAAGGAACAAAATGATGGGGTTCATTTTGTCATAGAAATTATGGTTAGTGCTGTAGAAAGAAAAATTAGAACATGTTTCAAGTGTGATCTCAAATATCTTCCTGTTATATTTCAACAGGAGCAGCCTGTCAGTTGATGCCTTTGTGTTCTACTGCAGCTTCCCAGAGTGTTCTAAAGAACAACTAGAGCGCTAACAGTCTTACTTATGACAAAATTATGGCACACCTGAAGCCATCTTGATTGGAATAAACTGGTAACTCTTAAAACATTTAATTTAAAAAGGAACAAAATGAGGGGGTTCATTTTGTCATAGAAAATATGGTTAGTGCTGTAGAAAGAAAAATTAGGACATGTTTTAAGTGAGATCTCAAATATCTTCCTGTTAATTTCAACAGGAGCAGCCTGTCAGTTGATGCCTTTGTGTTCTACTGCAGCTTCCCAGAGTGTTCTAAAGAACAACTAGAGCGCTAACAGTCTTACTTATGACAAAAGTATGGCACACCTGAAGCCATCTTGATTGGAATAAACTGGTAAGACTTAAAACATTTAATTTAAAAAGGAACAAAATGAGGGGGTTCATTTTGCCATAGAAATTATGGTTAGTGCTGCAGAAAGAAAATGTAGGGCATGTTTTAAGTGAGATCCCAAATCCTCTTCTATTTCATTAGAAAATTCTGACATGCAGACTGAAACAATCACTTTCAATACCAGCAGTAGACTTCCAGTTAACTCCCTGGTGAGCAGTAGCTTTACTACAGTGATCTAATGAACAACTAAAGTGCTAATATTCTGAATTTATGGCAAATGTGTGACACATCAGAATGCCTTCTTGAAGGAATCAAAGTAAAAAACTGAAACCATTTCCTACTGAGGAGACTGCAGTAAATGACGAAATTAGGAAACTTCATAACAAATAAGTCTCCCAAGATGGCCACCAGAGAAAAACGAGCCCAAATGTAGCACAAATATCACCCAGATGTAGCCCACATATAGCCCAATGACAGAAGTGTGCAAAACACTTTTTAGTTTTAGTTTTTCTGCAGTTTTATATAGTGCAAACTGGTCAGGTATTGGAGCGTTACATCTTACTTGGATCCCTTATTGCGTATTTTGCACGAAGTACATGAGATTGATCTTGCGAAACATTGAACTTTACGATTCTGTTAACCTGAAGTTGCTCTGAACCGGGCTTTGTAACACCCGTTTTTACCTACTGGTTTTAATTAATTCTCACTGTATTGTATTAGGAAAGAGGATTTACTATTTTTATGTACACTTTTATGGTCTATGTTTCTAAATCAGATCAAATAAAGTTTAATGAATTTTATGGCAGGACGGAGGCGAGGATTATGCATATCTTTCCTCACTGTATTTGCATAGCAGTTCAAAGAAAACGTAACACAACAATCATTAAACAAAAGACTACACAACCCATGAACCATTAGGGGGTAGTCTCCAAGGCAACTATAGTCCAATCATATCACAGTCCATCGTATATAATATCGTGACGTCCCTTCCGCTTCCTCTTTCTTCACTGCTCGTCAGTTAAGTGCATTCCTTACATTCTTGGATTAATCTAACGTTGTTGCTGTTTGTATAGCGGTTTCTTGTGCAAGTTATTAGCATTATTGCCTTGGTATTGTTTCATATTCCCTGCGCAGCAGGCTCTTGCCCGAGCGCGTTCTCCCCCTCGCAGTTTCTCCCGCTGTGTGCTCTGCGCGCGGTGAGATCCTGTCAGGCGCGTCTGGTCCGAGCGAGGCAGCTCCGTAGAGCGCTCCCGCTGGTCTTTACGCGCGTTTGGGAATCCGGTCACTCCTTTAGTGTCCGCTTGATTCCCGACCAACCTCGCCTAATTTTGACTACCGCTACGCGGTGATTTCCCCACACGGCCACGTTAGTGACCAGCACCACCTGGTGGTGGTAATTGGTATTGCGCCTCAGTCTATTCTTATAACAGCTTCGGGAAAGCCCAGCTGTTGGAGCACCGGTGAGGGGGCTGTCTTAAGGATTTTGAGGGCATTTGTTCTGTGCTCACACCCTCTGCTATCATGTCTTCTCCAGAAGACCATTTTTACTCCTCCTACCAGGAAGTGGAGGAGGAATGGCCCCCAACTTCTCCCTCCAGCAGTGGACCAAGCCCGCTCTCTGGCTATTTCTAGGGCGCTGGCTCCTCTTAGGGATCAGGTTGATAAGCTGGCGAAAAGCATCCCTGGGGTGTTCAGTGACCCAGATCTGGTGGTGGCGGGTCCAAGTAGCTCCCAGATGGGGAATAAAAGGGCCGTTAAGCATAACGCGGGGCACTTGGAAGGATTTGATAAACTTACGGAGACCTTCCTCAAGAGTGCGCGAACGCTAAAACATGCACCCTGCCGGGAGGAGGAGGGGTCCGGAGAAAATTGCGACACTGTCACCACTATTGTAGACCCCGACGGCGGGTTTCCCTTAGAGGGAGAGGGTGTATCGGAGGACGATTTCTCCTCCGATGAGGATAAGGACTCGGGGCGTCCCTGGCATCCAGAGTCCCACTCCTCTCAGTCCCCAGTTGGGGACGGAGTCCACTCGGACATGTTCGAGCCTACCCAAATTTACCATCCTAGGTCGGCAGAGTGGACACCTGACGCCAAAGTGGCAGAGTATGTGGTGGGGAAAATCCATCAACCCCTTGAAAGGGAGGTCAGGAATAGGATGAGGGGAGAATGCCCCAGGCCCTCACTGAAGGGGAAGGTGGCACACACGCCTGAAATTGATGAGAAACTATGTACCTTTTTCTCCAAGTATATGAGGGATCCCAAGAAAGGAATTGATAGGTCTTGGACGTGGTAGGGCCCTTGACCCAAATTATTCAATTGACGGAGCGTTCCAAAGAGTCAGGATCCCCTTTGTCCATGGATATTATGGCTGGTTGGGCGCACTACCCTAAACCACTACCCCCTCCACTACCCAAACACCACTACACTACCTTAAACCCTAGAACACTACCCCCAGCACGACACCCTACACTACCCAAACATAACTGCAATACCCTAAACCCTAAAACACTACCACCAGCACGACTCCCTACACTAACCAAACACCACTGCACTACCCTAAACCCTAAAAACTACCCCCAGCACGACTCCCTACACTACCCAAACACCACTGCACTACACTAAACCCTAAATATACCCCCAGCATGACCTCCCACACTACACAAACACCACTGCACTACCCTAAACCCTAAAACACTACCCCCAGCACGACCCCTACACTACCCAAACACCACTGCACTACCCTAAACCCTAAAACACTAACCCCAGCATGACCCCTACACTACCCAAACACCACTGCACTACCCTATACCCTAAAACACGACCCCCTACACTACACAAACATGACTGCACTACCCTAAACCCTAAAACACTACCCACAGCATGACCCCCTTCACTACACAAACACCACTGCACTACCCTAAACCCTAAAACACTACCCCCAGCACGACTCCCTACACTACCCAAACACCACTGCACTACCCTAAACCCTAAATCTACCCCCAGCACGACCCCCTACACTATCCAAACACCACTGCACTACCCTAAACCATAAAACACTACCCCCAGCATGACCCCCTACACTACACAAACACCACTGCACTACCCTAAACCCTAAAACACTACCCCAGCACGACCCCCTATACTACCCATACACCACTGCACTACCCTAAACCCTAAAACACTACCCCCAACACGACCTCCTACACTACTGCACTACCCTAAACCCTAAAACACTACCCCCAGCACGACCCCTACACTACCCAAACACCACTGCACTACCCTAAACCCTAAAACACTACCCCCAGCACAACCCCCTACACCACCCAAACACCACTGCACTACCCTAAACCCTAGAAAAGAAACCCCCACCCCATGCCCAATCCCCCTTACCTCTCACTCCTCATGGTTCCTCTCTCCTCGTGGTTCCTGCTTCACGTCATCTCTGAAGGGCGGTGCACGTCGTTGTGAGGAAACGGAACAGCCTCTGTTTCCTTACAACGACATGGATCGTCTACATGTTTTTAGAATGCATGGTCATTTACCATACATACCTTTACAACAAAATTCGTTGTAAAGGCATGCGTGGTAAATGACCATGCGTTCTAAAAATGCGTAGTAATGACTTTGTGATGTACAACGCATGCGTGGTAATGCATGCGTTGTAATGGTATCGCAAAGTAAAAAGTCGTTGTAACGGCTGTTTACCGATCAAAGCTGGCCCCTGTTCTTCAGTGAGATGTTTATTTGATTAATTAGGAGGAAGGAATGTGTTTTTTTACCGAAAAGTGCATTCCCGGCTGTTGTATTGTGAAAGTGTCCGCGTGGCCTGGTTTCACTTCCGGTGAGAGAGTGGAAGAGTCTGTTTGGATCTAAAGGAGTTCTGTTGTTGGACGGGGCCGGCGCGACATGTCATCAGAAAACATAGCTAATGGAAAGCGTCCTCCCTGAAGTGTGGAGCAGTGCCATGAGAGGTCAACGAGTTTGCGTCCCACCGCAGTATGACCGTACCGCGTGACCCATGTGCCGCCTCCAGGGTACGGGAGGCAGAAGCGGCATCGCAGGTCCTCTTGAAGACCGTTGTAGCACTAATTCTACATTTTGGTACTAGGGCATTTTAACTTCATTGTTCCTGTCAGATACAAAGAGAAGATCCTGTGTTATTCAGTGCCCTCGTTACCTTTTTTGTGGGTTGTGGTGCTTGTCACTTCGCTGCCCCGCCGGTGCACACGACTGGGCACCCCACCTCGTGTGCCATCTGCAGGGCCTCTGCCCTTGGATCACTGGTTTCGGATTCTGGAGTGGCAACATAAGCAGTTGCTCCCAAAGGACTAGCCTGAACACTTAGGTGAATATCCCCTGCACCAGCATTCCACGGAAATTCTTTCCTAGCTCTCCCACATCAACGAGCACGGCTCCGCTCGCGACACCGTATGACGTCATCGGAGCCATAAGAGGACCTCGTCGGCGTGCTGACGTCAGTTCCACCCATTTTTTCCGTGCCACGAGGCAAACAGGGGACCGAGACATTTTCACATGTATACATAGTATAATAAATATATATATATTCACTGAAAAAACCATAGGTTTCAGGCACGTTATAGTTAGAAATTAGCATTTAAAAAACCTTAGAAATTCACTGAAAAAACCATAGGTTTCAGGCACGTTATAGTTAGAAATTAGCATTTAAAAAACCTTAGAAATTCACTGAAAAAACCATAGGTTTCAGGGGCGTTATAGTTAGTTGGACATTTCACTCGTACAAAACCATAGAAATTCCCCCGTTATAGTTAGTTCAGCTAACTATAACTCGCGCGCCCGCAATGCACTGCTGATGACGTCACATATTACATCACTCATGACATGGTCAGTGACATCACTCATGACATCACTGATGACATCTCAAATGACATCACTGATGACATCACTGATGACATCATCCAGTGAATGTGTGTTTTTCTGAAAATTAAATATGTTTTATATATGTATATCTCAAGGTCGATGGAAGAATAAATGGGTATATAAGTGTCTAAATGGATGATTTTTTTGTAAAATTGATTGTATAACTGACTAAGTGTATCTTAGTGAATACATGGGTTAGTGAGTAATGTTTAAATATGAAAATATCCGTATCAGTCTCTCACTTTGTGTATAAGTGGCTGCATGGGTTGGTGAGTAGCTACATGAGTGTCTATATGGGTTATTAGTTGGTTTTTTGAGTATCAGTATGAGTGTCTGAGTGTCTGTATGGTTCGGTGGGGGGTATTACTTAGTGCATAGATGCATGAATGAGTGACTCACTGTATGTGTTGAAGACAGCATGTGTGCAGGACTGTATAGGTGGATGAGTATGTGTATGTGTGTGTTAGTGAGTGAATGACTGTCTCAATAGTGTCTTTAGGAGTAACTACATATGTTTTAAACTAGTATATGTGAGTATTGGTGTATATAAGTGAGTATATGTGAGAGTGAGAGATTGGAAGAGTTCCTGTACAAATAAGTAGGTGTTTCTATAAGTGATTGTTTAAGAGAGTAAGTATGTGTAAGTTTCTGTAGAAGTAAGTGTGGTAGTGTGTGTATAACTGTATATGAAAATAAATGGATGTTTGATACTTTATTTGCATGTGTGACTATGTGTGTGAGTAACTCTATGGATGAGTGGCGGTGTGTAACAGGATGTATAGGTGTATGAGTACATATGATGAGTGAGTACATGTATGAGTGACTGTATAGGGACTGTTGGTGAATGAGTGGATGTGTGTGTAGATCTTGGAATTACTGAATAGGTGTGTTGTAACTGGTATTGGTATGTCCATTGTTTTGAAAATGTTAGTTTGTATTTTTGAGTGTGTGTATCAAAGGTTATATTAGGGTGAGAGGAGGTCTGCCACTCTATCACAAGGATGATGTCATCAGTGATGTCATCAGTGATGTCATTTGAGATGTCATCAGTGATGTCATGAGTGATGTCACTGACCATGTCATGAGTGATGTAATATGTGATGTCATCAGCAGTGCATTGCGGGGGCGAGTTATAGTTAGCTGAACTAACTATAACGGGGGAATTTCTATGGTTTTGTACGAGTGAAATGTCCAACTAACTATAACGCCCCTGAAACCTATGGTTTTTTCAGTGAATATATATATATATATATATATATATATATATATATATATATATATATATCCTACGCTCCGTTACTGTCTGCCATCCGCTCCTGCACTCAGCAACGGATGCTTGGTCACGCGAAGGCAACTTCGTGCATTACATTCTAGCTCCAACTTCCTTGCGGAAGAGACCGGCACTCGTGATTGAGGTTAAATCCTCAATATGGATTTATTTGCACAATGCGTTTCAGCATTGCGCCTTTATCAATGTCGGTGGCCGCCACAAAACCAATCGCTTTTATCTCAATTACACAACATAAACATAGAAGAGGTACTCCATTACTGGCCATAGTATACCACCATCTTGTAACATGCAAAACAACAATCATTTGGCTTCTATTCCACACTTTCCCATCAAGCACGGACACTGTATATGAGCAGATCTGTGTTACCTATGCTCAGAATAATAGTTTTTCACAATTCAAACTACTCACTCAATCTCAGCATAGGCCGTCAATAATTCGGCACAAATGCCTTCACCACCTTAGCCCAATTGTACGTGTTTATCACACTTTTAACCCTATTACGTGTCTTCAATGTTCACCTTCAGTGAGTCATATTATCTACAAACACAATTGTGCCCTGAATGGGCATTTTTCATTCTAACTATCGGTGTCTGCATTTTTCCTTGTCATTCTGGTCTATCTGAGATCTCATACTTTCATTCTCTCATAGTTATCCACATTCCTGCTTTGTTAACCCCCTCTCTAAAGCCTGTTCTGGACCCTCCTACTGCTGTTTCACTGTTTTCATTTATTTTCTCTTCTTCGTTCTTGGTTTCACCTCTTTCCTCAATAGATGTACCCCCAATTCCTCCCCACTATTGAGACCTCGTGGTGACCTCGTCTGCATTTCAATTATATACCTCGACTCTAGCCTCTTCTCTCTATCGCCGGCTCTGCTGTCTCTTGGTACATGATCTTAACAGAAATACTTGAGCAAAGACCTTTTACTCTGATGGTGACTGGCAAATTGTCGTGCTACCGGATAATTCACGTCTTTGTTGCAAATTGCCCTCTGATGTTCCAGGATGCGCATTTTTGTTGGGTGAATGGTACTTCCCACGTATTGCAATCCACAGGGGAAAATAAGACAGTAAACTGTGTACAATGTATTACAATTCATGAATTTTGTTATTTTCTTTTCCTCTATAAGACCTTTGAGGTTATAGGAACTCACTTTCTTACTATTTACACAGACCGTACATTTCCCACAGTGAAAGAATCCGGATAGAGACTTTAAATTTGAAGGCTGTTTGTTAGCCAGTAAATGGCTCTCTACTATCTGATCCCTTATTGATTTTGATTTTCTGAATGTTAGCTGTGGATGGGATGGAAGATCTTGTCCTATTACCTGGTCTGATTGTTAAAAATTCGCCAATTCCTTTGCAGACCATTTCTTACATGGCTAGCGGCATTCGAATAGCTCGTAATCATTCTAAAGTTGTTAATCACCTTCCTTTCTTTTGTCATAGGCTCATCTTGGAGTAAATCAGCCCTTTCTTTTTCCTCCACTTCTTTCTGTGCATCTTTCAAAACTCCCTTCTGATATCCTCTTACCTCAAATCTCTGGATACTCTCTTTTGCTGCCTGGTAGAAGACTTTCTCTCTGGAACTATACATATATATACACGGAAAAAACAAAGGTTACAGGGACAATAAGGTTAGGCTGACATTTCACTCATACAAAACCAGAGAAATTCAGCCGTTATAGTTTGCTGAGCTAACTATAACTCACACCCCACAATGCACTGCTTATGACATCATGACATGGTCAGTGGTATCACTGATGACATCTCTGATGACATCTCAAATGACATCACTGATCACATCATCCACAGCATCTCTGATGCATCCACTTGCACCCCTATAGAATCTTTTATACACACATTGCCACTCCCACACAACCATTCACAAACCCATTGACAGAGCCATACCAGTACTTACACACCCACTCACTGATTCATAAATCTACGCACACATCCACTCACTCACCCATACTGCCACTCATAGACCCACTCACTCACTAATACTGCCATTGACATATCCATTCATACAGCCATACAGGTGCTCACACACTGAGTGAGTCACCCATAGAACTACTCACACACCTAGACACTCATCCATACAGTCAATCATACAGCCACAAACTCACCCAAACAGTTACACACCCTCCCACTTACTTACTCATACAAATAGTAACACATACTCAGCTATATAGTCACTGACAAAAGCATGCACTCATCCATGTAGCCACTCTCACATTAACTCACTCATATACCCCGTCACTCACATATACTGCCTTTCACATACACAGTTGCTCACCCATACTGACACATGCACTCAATCACTGACACAGTCATACACTCACTCACCCATATATCTTCTCATAAATGCAACAGTACCCCATACAGCCACTGACTCACCCATTCACTGATCCATACAGGCAGTCACACACCTCCTCGCCCACACACACAGACACCCAGACAACCATAGACATAGTCAGACAACCAATCATTCACCCATATAGCCATTCACATACCCACTAACATACTCATATACCCACTTAGACATTAACTGACAGACAGATACATACATTCACACAACCAGTCACTCACCTGTACATTCACTGACACACCTAATCACTCACTTATACAGTCAGGCACGCACCCACTGAGTCATCCATAGAGTCACTCATACATCCACTGATTCAACAATACACCTTGCTATATATATTTAACACTCATAAACTTAAAAAAATTACTCACAGTCACTAGATGATGTCATCACTGATGTCATTTGAGATGTCATCAGTGATGTCATGAGTGATATAATATGTGAGGTCATAAGTAGTACATTGCGGGACGTGAGTTATAGTTAGCTCAGCTAACTATAACGGCTAAATTTCTCTGGTTTTGTACAAGTGAAATGTCAGCCTAACTATAACATCCCTGTAACCTTTGTTTTTTCCGTGAATTTCTAAGGTTTTTTAAATGCTAATTCCTAATTATAACATCCCTGAAACCTGTGTTTTTTTCAGTGAATTTCTAAGGTTTTTTAAATGCTAATTTCTAACTATATTGTCCCTGAAACCTGTGCTTTATTTCAGTGAATTGCTAAGGTTTTTTAAATGCTAATTTCAAACTATAACGTCCCTGAAACCTGTGTTTTATTCAGTGAATTTCTATGGTTTTTTTAACTAGCAGTTGCGTTTGCAGACTGGTGGAGAAAGGGGGCTGGGCCTCCAACCAGTGCTCAGGAATTCTGCAGCATAGGACTTACAGGAGGTACCAGGAGGGCTTCTTGGCCCCCAAGGTCCCTCAGGAGTAGAGTGGATTTCATCCCGCCACCAGTAGTGCGCCAGGAGGTGCGTTTGCAGAGTGGTGGAGAAAGGGGGCGTGGCCTACAAAAACTTCTTAGCAGTCCTACTGTGTGGCACTTACTGGAGGTAACAGGAGGGGTAGTTGGCCCCCAAGGACATCCTTGCAGGCCAGCCACCCCTCCTATTACCTCCAGGTAAGTCCCACACAGCTGGATTGCTGAGTTCTGATACCAGGCCATGCCCCCTTTGTCCACCACTCTGCAAACGTTCCTCCTGGCACGCTCTTGGTTGGGGAATGAAGTCCCCTTCGCTGCTGGGGGTCTTTAGGGGCCAACTAGCCTACCTGTTACCTCCAGTAAGCCCCACACAGTGGGATTGCTGAGAGGTGGTTGCAGGTCATGCCCCCTTTCTCCACCACTCTGCAAATGCACCTCCTGGTGCGCTTTTGGTTGGGGCATGAAGTCCCCTTGCCTCTTGAGGGTCCCTAGGGGCCAACTAGCCCTCCTGTTACCTCCAGTAAGCCCCACACAGCTAGATTGCTAAGAGGTGGTCAGAGGCCAAGCCCCCTTTCTACACCACTCTGCAAACACGCCTCCTGGTGCACTTCTGCTTGGGGGATGAAGTCTACTTTAGTCCTGAGTTCCTCAGGACACAAGGGGACCTCATTGCCCCAACAGCAGTGCACCAAGAAGTGCAATGGCAGAGTGGTGTAAAAAGGGGCGTGGCCTCTGACCATCTCTCAGCAATCCCACTGTGTGGGGCTTACTGGAGTTAACAGGTGGCCTAGTTGGCCCCTAAGGACTCTCAACATCGAAGTGGACTTCATCCCCCAACCCAGAGCATGCCAGGAGGCGCATTTGCAGAGTAGTGCAGAGAGGGGGCGGGGCCTCCGGCGAGTTTCCGGTTTCTGTTTTTCTTTCCTATTTCAGGAAGGGGGGCTGTGTGGCCCCCCTTACCTTGATACTTTTTGAGCCCTGGGGACCCCATCCCCCAGGACCTGACCAATTTTTAAAAAAAACAAAAATAAAATTGGAAGGGGCCCCCCTAATGAGGCTGATTTCTTCCCTCCGGACCACATCCCCAGGGCTTGCCCTTTATATATATATTTTTTTATTTTTGGAGGGGGGACGCGTGGCCCCCCTCCTGAGGCAGATATTGCCCCGGGGACCCCATACCCCGGGGCATGGCCACATCCTCTCTTTTTTAATAAATAAAATGGGTAGGGGGACCTGCGTGGCCCCCCTACTCGGGCCATTTTCGGTCCCAGGGACCACATCCCCCAGGGCCTGCCCTTTATTTTTTAGACTAGGCCCCCCTCATGAGGCCGATATTGCCCCAGGGACCCCATCTGCCGGGGCATGGCCACGTCCTTAGGGACTGCGGGGGAGTCCCAAGGCCCCCGCGGTCCCTGCCGGCTCCCCGGCTCCTGCGGGAGCCGGCATTGCTTTTGGGTAGAGGGAGCTGGTAACATGCAGCTCCCTCTGCCCAAAAGCAATTCTGCTTCGCTTCATGGAAGCGGGAGTATTTTTCATGCTCTAGCTTCCATGAATTGAAGCAGAGTTTGCTATGGCATGGCGGGAGCATGCCATAGCAAACTGCAATGTCCCAGGGGTGGGCATCCCAGGACATTGCTGGAGCTGACCCTGGGGGTGGCTGTCCCCAGGGCCATGGAGGGCTCCTGGAGGTGCGGCCCCCCTCCATTCTTCTTTGTAGCCCCAGGGAGGTTGTGGTCCCTGGGGCTGTGGGTCCCCAACTGACCCCGTCTTTATTTATTTTGTGCCCCGGGGAGGTGGAGGTCCCCGGGGCTGCATGGGTGGGCTGGTGTAATTCCGTTCAGCAGTTCGGGTTGTAGCCATTTCTAAAGATTCCTATGGAAATTAACATGGAGAAAACATGTTTTGGGACCCCCATTTTTCTCATCCCCCCCTTGACGAATCACCCTGAAACTTTCAACACAGCAACTGAAGTGAGTGGGCCATTAGTTTTGAAAATATCGTGAAGATTCGTCAAACGGCGCCAAAGACATTGGAAAAAGAAAAAACGCTTTTTGAATAGAAACAAGGTCCTAACTATAACTACCTACTGGCGACCACCAGTAGGTAGTATATATCTACATATTTATATATATATATACATACATAGATAAAGATATAGATATATAGTGTGTATATATTTATATATATATATATACACACACACACTATATATATCTATATCTATATATATTATCTACTGGCGGTCGCCAGTAGATAGTTATAGTTAAAACCTATTATCCATAGGAAATCGGCGACATTCTATTTGAAATAACGTTGGCGCCGGTTGACGAATCTTTGCGAAAGTTTCCAACTTGTTGGGGCGCTCTGGTCCGCTCCTATCCTGAAAGTCTCGGGGTGATACGTCAAGCGGGGCCGAGAAAAAGGGGGTCCCAAAACGCGTTTTCCCCATTCATTTTTCCATAGGAACCTTTAGTCGCAGCTACAGCCCGAACTGCTGAACGGAATTACACCAAATTTGGCAAAGAGGTAGCCCTTGGTTCAGTGTCGTGCCTTTTGCTTAAATGGTGTAAATCCGTTCAGTAGTTCCTGAGAAAATCAAAAGTAAAATCACATATATATCTGGGCGGAGCCTAACCACACATGTCATCGTGAGATCTGATTGGCTGTCAGCACTTCATCCTGGAATTGCTGGCAGCCATCTTGGGACCAATATAAATGATAGTACCTCATTGAAATGCATTGTAGTGAATAGAAGATTTTGAGGGTCACCAAAAGGAGAACTATAAAGGGTGATAACAGGCTTTAGTTACATTAGAATTTATTTGTTGATGGTATCATACTAATTTTAGGAATTGTGGTGTATTCTAAGGTGATTTTACCATGTGAAAAACCTGCTGGGAAATCATGAATCATGTTTGAGAGAACACTATTTTCTCATGCTTGTCCCATGGAGGTTTGGAAGGTGCTCCAGAAGCTAAAATGAGAGCATATTTTCTGTAAATTCACATTATCTTTCTCACTCATGTGAGAATGAAGTCTGACATTCTCAGTAAAACATGTACATCCAACAAGGGCAGAGACTGTCAGTTGATTCCTTTGTGTTCTACTGCAGCTTCCCAGAGTGTTCTAAAGAACAACTAGAGTGCTAACAGCCTTACTTATGACAAAAGTATGGCACACCTGAAGCCATCTTGATTGGAATAAACTGGTAACACTTAAACAATTTAATTTAAAAAGGAACAAAATGATGGGGTTCATTTTGTCATAGAAATTATGGTTAGTGCTGTAGAAAGAAAAATTAGGACATGTTTCAAGTGTGATCTCAAATATCTTCCTGTTATATTTCAACAGGAGCAGCCTGCCAGTTGATGCCTTTGTGTTCTACTGCAGCTTCCCAGAGTGTTCTAAAGAACAACTAGAGTGCTAACAGCCTTACTTATGACAAAAGTATGGCACACCTGAAGCCATCTTGATTGGAATAAACTGGTAACACTTAAAACATTTAATTTAAAAAGGAACAAAATGAGGGGGTTCATTTTGTCATAGAAATTATGGTTAGTGCTGTAGAAAGAAAAATTAGGACATATTTCAAGTGTGATCTCAAATATCTTCCTGTTATATTTCAACAGGAGCAGCCTGCCAGTTGATGCCTTTGTGTTCTACTGCAGCTTCCCAGAGTGTTCTAAAGAACAACTAGAGCGCTAACAGCCTTACTTATGACAAAAGTATGGCACACCTGAAGCCATCTTGATTGGAATAAACCGGTAACACTTAAAACATTTAATTTAAAAAGGAACAAAATGAGGGGTTCTTTTTGAAATAGAAATTATGGTTAGTGCTGCAGAAAGAAAAATTAGGGCATGTTTTAAGTGAGATCTCATATCCTCTTCTATTTCATTAGAAAATTCTGACATGCAGACTGAAACAATCACTTTCAATACCAGCAGCGGACTACCAGTTAACTCCCTGGTGAGCAGTAGCTTTACTCCAGTGATCTAATGAGCAACTAGAGTGCTAACATTCTGAATTTATGGCAGATGTGAGACACATCTGAATGCCTTCTTGGGAATCAAAGTAAAAAACTGAAAGCATTTCCTACTGAGAAGACTGCAGTAAATGAAGAAATTAGGAAACTTCATAACAAAGAAGTCTTCCAAGATGGCCACCAGTGGAAAAAGAGCCCAAATGTAGCACAAATATTACCCAGATGTAGCCCACATATAGCCCAATGACAAAAGTGTGCAAAACACTTTTTATTTTTAGTTTTTTTGCAGTTTTATGTAGTGCAGACTGGTCAGGTATTGGAGCATTGCATCTTAAAACATGACCCCCTACACTACAAAAACACCACTGCACTACCTTAAACCCTAAAACACTACCCCCAGCACGACCCCCTACACTACACAAGCACCACTGCACTATCCTAAACCCTAAAACACTACCCCCAGCACGACCCCTACACTACCCAAACACCACTGCACTAACCTAAATCCTAAAACACTACCACCAGCACGACCCCTACACTACCCAAACACCACTGCACTACCCTAAAACATGACCCCCTACACTACACAAACACCACTGCACTACCCTAAACCCTAAAACACTACCCCCAGCACGACCCCCTACACTACACAAGCACCACTGCACTACCCTAAACCCTAAAACACTACCCCCAGCACGACCCCCTACACTGCCCGAACACCACTGCACTGCCCTAAACCCTGAAACACCAGCCCCTGCATGACCCCCTACACTGCCCGAACACCACTGCACTGCCCTAAACTCTGAAACACCACCCCTAGCACGACCCCCTACACTGCCCGAACACCACTGCACTGCCCTAAACCCTGAAACACCACCCCTTCACGACCCCCTACACTGCCCGAACACCACTGCACTGCCCTAAACCCTGAAACACTACCCCCAGCAAGACCCCCTACACTGCCCGAACACCACTGCACTGCCCTAAACCTTGAAATATCACCCCCAGCAAGACCCCCTACACTGCCCGAACACCACTGACCTAAACCCTGAAACACCACCCCAGCACGACCCCCTACACTGCCCGAACACCACTGCACTGCCCTAAACCCTGAAACACTACCCCCAGCATGACCCCCTACACTGCCCGAACACCACTGCTCTGCCCAAAACCCTGAAACACCAGCCCCAGCACGACCCCCTACACTGCCCGAACACCACTGCACTGCCCTAAACCTTGAAACACCAGCCCCTGCACGACCCCTACACTGCCCGAACACCACTGCACTACCCTAAACCCTGAAACATCACCCCCAGCACGACCCCCTACACTGCCCGAGCACCACTGCACTGCCGTAAACCCTGAAACACCAGCCCCAGCACGACCCCCTACACTGCCCGAACACCACTGCACTGCCCTAAACCCTGAAACACCAGCCCCAGCACGACCGCCTACACTGCCCGAACACCACTGCACTGCCCTAAACCCTGAAACACCAGCCCCAGCACGACCCCCTACACTGCCCGAACACCACTGCACTGCCCTAAACCGTGAAACACCAGCCTCAGCACGACCCCCTACACTGCCCGAACACCACTGCACTGCCCTGAACCCTGAAACACCAGCCCCAGCACAACACCCTACACTGCCCGAACACCACTGCACTGCCCTAAACCCTGAAACACCACCCCGTGCATGACCCCCTACACTGCCCGAACACCACTGCACTGCCCTAAACCCTGAAACACCACCCCCAGCGCGACCCCCTACACTGCCCGAACACCACTGCACTGCCCGAAACCCTGAAACACAACCCCCTGCACAACCCCCTACACTGCTCGAACACTACTGCACTGCCCTAAACCCTGAAACACCACCCCCAGCACGACCCCTACACTGCACGAACACCACTGCACCGCCCTAAACCCTGAAACACTACCCCCAGCAAGACCCCCTACACTGCCCGAACACCACTGCACTGCCCTAAACCCTGAAACATCACCCCCAGCAAGACCCCCTACACTGCCCGAACACCACTGCCCTAAACCCTGAAACACCACCCCCAGCAAGACCCCCTACACTGCCTGAACACCACTGCACTGCCCTAAACCCTGAAACACCACCCCCAGCAAGACCCCCTACACTGCCCGAACACCACTGCACTGCTCTAAACCCTGAAACACCACCCCCAGCACGACCCCTACACTGCCCGAACACCACTGCTCTGCCCAAAACCCTGAAACACCAGCCCCAGCACGACCCCCTACACTGCCCGAACACCACTGCACTGCCCTAAACCCTGAAACACCAGCCCCAGCACGACCCCCTACACTGCCCGAACACCACTGCACTGCCCTAAACCCTGAAACACCACCCCCAGCACGACCCCCTACACTGCCCGAACACCACTGCACTGCCCCAAACCCTGAAACACCAGCCCCAGCACAACCCCGTACACTGCCCGCACACCACTGCACTGCCCTAAACCCTGAAACACCAGCCCCAGCACAACCCCGTACACTGCCCGAACACCACTGCACTGCCCTAAACCCTGAAACACCAGCCCCAGCACGACCGCCTACACTGCCCGAAAACTACTGCACTGCCCTAAACCCTGAAACACCACCCCCAGCAAGACTACCTACACTGGCCGAACACCACTGCACTGCCCTAAACCCTGAAACACCACACCCTGCACGACCCCCTACACTGCCCAAACACTACTGCACTGCCCTAAACCCTGAAACACCACCCCTCAGCACGACACCCTACACTGCCCGAACACCACTGCACTGCCCTAAACCCTGAAACACCACCCCAGCACGACCCCCTACACTGCACGAACACCACTGCACTAAACCCTGAAACACCACCCCCTGCACGACCCCCTACACTGCCGGAACACCACTGCACTGCCCTAAACCCTGAAACACCACCCCCAGCACGACCCCCTACCCTGCCCTAACACAACTGCACTGCCATAAACCCTGAAACATCACCCCAGCACAACCCCCTACACTGCCTGAGCACCATTGCTCTGCCCTAAACCCTGAAACACTAGCCCCAGCACGACCCCCTACACTGCCCAAACACCACTGCACTGCCCTAAACCCTGAAACACCAGCCCCAACACGACCCCCTACACTGCCCGAACACCACTGCACTGCCCTAAACCCTGAAACACCAGCCCCAGCCCGACCCCCTACACTGCCCGAACACCACTGCACTGCCCTAAACCCTGAAACACCAGCCCCAGCACGACCCCCTACACTGCCCGAACACCACTGCACTGCCCTAAACCCTGAAACACCAGCCCCAGCACCACCCCCTACAATGCCCGAACACCACTGCACTGCCCTAAACCCTGAAACACCACCCCCTGCACCGCCCCTACACTGCCCGAACACCACTGCACTGCCCTAAACCCTGAAACACCACCCCCTGCACAACCCCTAAACTGCCCGAACACCACTGCACTGCCCTACACCCTGAAACACCACCCCCTGCACCACCCCTACACTGCCCGAACACCACTGCACTGCCCTAAACCCTGAAACACCACCCCTGCACCGCCCCTACACTGCCCGAACACCACTGCACTGCCCTAAACCCTGAAACACCACCCCCAGCATGACCCCTTTACTGCTCGAACACCACTGCACTGCCCTAAACCCTGAAACACCACCCCCAAGACGACCCCCTACACTGCCCGAACACCACTGCACTGCCCTAAACCCTAAAACACCACCCCCAGCACGACCCCCTATACTGCCCGAACACCACTGCACTGCCCTAAACCCTGAAACACCACCCCCAAGACGACCCCCTACACTGCCCGAACACCACTGCACTGCCCCTAAACCCTAAAAC
The DNA here is from genome assembly GCA_963921515.1 of Calotriton arnoldi. Classification (NCBI taxonomy): domain Eukaryota; kingdom Metazoa; phylum Chordata; class Amphibia; order Caudata; family Salamandridae; genus Calotriton; species Calotriton arnoldi. Next base: position 1,889,459 of record CAWUFW010002494.1, on the reverse strand, counting down.
ACCACCCCCAGCATGACCCCCTACACTGCCCGAACACCACTGCCCTAAACCCTGAAACACCACCCCTGCACGATCCCCTACACTGCCCGAACACCACTGCACTGCCCTAAACCCTGAAACACCACCCCTGCATGACCCCCTACACTGCCCGAACACCACTGCACTGCCCTAAACCCTGAAACACCACCCCCAAGACGACCCCCTACACTGCCCGAACACCACTGCACTGCCCTAAACCCTAAAACACCACCCCCAGCACGACCCCCTACACTGCCCGAACACCACTGCACTGCCCTAAACCCTAGAACACTACCCCCAGCATGACCCCCTACACTACCCGAACACCACTGCACTACCCTAAACCCTAAAATACTCCCCCAGCACGACCCCCTACACTACCCGAACACGACTGCACTGCCCTAAACCCTAAAACACTCCCCCAGCACGACCCCTACACTGCCCAAACACTACTGCACTGCCCTAAACCCTGAAACACCACCCTCAGCACGACACCCTACACTGCCCGAACACCACTGCACTGCCCTAAACCCTGAAACACCACCCCAGCACGATCCCCTACACTGCCCGAACACCACTGCACTAAACCCTGAAACACCACCCCCTGCACGACCCCCTACACTGCCGGAACACCACTGCACTGCCCTAAACCCTGAAACACCACCCCCAGCACGACCCCCTTTACTGCTCGAACACCACTGCACTGCCCCAAACCCTGAAACACCACCCCCAGCATGACCCCCTACACTGCCCGAACACCACTGCCCTAAACCCTGAAACACCACCCCTGCACGACCCCTACACTGCCCAAACACCACTGCACTGCCCTAAACCCTGAAACACCACCCCCTGCACGACCCCTACACTGCCCGAACACCACTGCACTGCCCTAAACCCTGAAACACCACCCCCAGCACGACCCCCTTTACTGCTCGAACACCACTGCACTGCCCTAAACCCTGAAACACCACCCCCAAGACGACCCCCTACACTGCCCGAACACCACTGCACTGCCCTAAACCCTGAAACACCACCCCCAGCATGACCCCCTTTACTGCTCGAACACCACTGCACTGCCCTAAACCCTGAAACACCACCCCCAAGACGACCCCCTACACTGCCCGAACACCACTGCACTGCCCTAAACCCTAAAACACCACCCCCAGCACGACCCCCTATACTGCCCGAACACCACTGCACTGCCCTAAACCCTGAAACACCACCCCCAAGACGACCCCCTACACTGCCCGAACACCACTGCACTGCCCTAAACCCTAAAACACCACCCCCAGCATGACCCCCTACACTGCCCGAACACCACTGCCCTAAACCCTGAAACATCACCCCTGCACGACCCCCTACACTGCCCGAACACCACTGCACTGCCCTAAACCCTGAAACACCACCCCCTGCACGACCCCTACACTGCCCGAACACCACTGCACTGCCCTAAACCCTGAAACACCACCCCCAAGACGACCCCCTACACTGCCCGAACACCACTGCACTGCCCTAAACCCTAAAACACCACCCCCAGCACGACCCCCTACACTGCCCGAACACCACTGCACTGCCCTAAACCCTAGAACACTACCCCCAGCATGACCCCCTACACTACCCGAACACCACTGCACTACCCTAAACCCTAAAATACTCCCCCAGCACGACCCCCTACACTACCCGAACACGACTGCACTGCCCTAAACCCTAAAACACTCCCCCAGCACGACCCCCTACACTGCCCAAACACTACTGCACTGCCCTAAACCCTGAAACACCACCCCTCAGCACGACACCCTACACTGCCCGAACACCACTGCACTGCCCTAAACCCTGAAAGACCACCCCAGCATGATCCCCTACACTGCCCGAACACCACTGCACTAAACCCTGAAACACCACCCCTGCACGACCCCCTACACTGCCGGAACACCACTGCACTGCCCTAAACCCTGAAACACCACCCCAGCACGACCCCCTTTACTGCTCGAACACCACTGCACTGCCCCAAACCCTGAAACACCACCCCCAGCATGACCCCCTACACTGCCCGAACACCACTGCCCTAAACCCTGAAACACCACCCTGCACGACCCCCTACACTGCCCGAACACCACTGCACTGCCCTAAACCCTGAAACACCACCCCCTGCACGACCCCTACACTGCCCGAACACCACTGCACTGCCCTAAACCCTGAAACACCACCCCCAGCACGACCCCTAAACTGTCCGAACACCACTGCACTGCCCTAAACCCTAAAACACCACCCCCAGCACGACCCCCTACACTGCCCGAACACCACTGCACTGCCCTAAACCCTAGAACACTACCCCCAGCATGACCCCTACACTACCCCAATACCACTGCACTACCCTAAACCCTAAAATACTCCCCCAGCACGACCCCCTACACTACCCGAACACCACTGCACTGCCCTAAACCCTAAAACACTCCCCCAGCACGACCCCTACACTACCTAAACACCACTGCACTGCCCTAAACCCTAAAACACTACCCCCGCATGACCCCCTACACTATCCAAATACCAATGCACTACCCTAATCCCTAAAACACTACCCCCGCACAACCCCTACACTACCCAAAGACCACTGCACTACCCTAAACTCTAAAACAATACCCCCGCACGACTCCCTACACTACCCAAAGACCACTGCACTACCCTAAACCCTAAAACACGACCTCCTACACTACACAAACACCACTGCACTACCCTAAACCCTAAAAAACTACCCCAGCACGAACCCCTACACTACCCAAACACCACTGCACTACCCTAAACCATAAAACACTACCCCCAGCAGTACCCCTACGCTACCCAAACACCACTGCACTACCCTAAACCCTAAAACACTACCCCAGCAGTACCCCCTACACTACCCAAACACCATTGCACTACCCTAAACCCTAAAACACTACCCCCATCAGTATCCCCTACACTACCCAAACACCACTGCACTACCCTAAACCCTAAAACCCTAAAACACTAACCCCCAGCATGACCCCCTACACTACCCAAACACCACTGTACTACCCTAAACCCTAAAACACTCCCCCAGCACGACTCCCTACACTACCCAAACACCACTGCACTACCCTAAACCCTAAATCTACCGCCAGCATGACCCCTACACTACACAAACACCACTGCACTACCCTAAACCCTAAAACACTACCCCCAGCACGACCCTCTTCACTACCTAAACACAACTGCACAATTTGCTACAGGCGTTGCAACGCAGGCCTGTGGTGCTTACTGGAAGTACCTGGTGGGCTATTTGGGCCCCAGGGTCTCTCAGGATTCAAGGTGACCTAATCCCCCAACTTAAAACGCGCCACGGGGCGCGTTTGCACAGTGGTGAAGGGAGGGGGCGGGGCCTCAGGTGACATGTGCGCAAACATGCCCTGTGGTGCGTTTTAAGTTGGGGAGTTAATTCCCTTTGAATCCTGGGGGCCAACTAGCCCACCAGGTACCTTCAGTAAGCACAACAGAGTTGCGTTGCAGAGAGGTGAAAAAGGTGCGTGGCCTCGGAACGCCTCTCTGCAACTCAGCTCTGTGGTCCTAACTGTAGGTACCTGGGGGGCTAGTTGGGCCCCAGGGACCCTCAGGATTCACGGGGACTTAATCCCGCAACTTAAAACGCGGCACGGGGCGCGTTTGCACACATGTCACCTCAGGCCCCCTCCCTTCACCTCTGTGCAAACGCGCACTGGCTCTGGTTAGTCAGAGTCAGTTACCACCAGTACCCGTCTGAAAAAGTTGTGGGCACAGGATGATTTTGCAACAAGGCCTCTTTCTGCTCCTCTGTTGGTTCTTTCTGCACATCTTTTGCTTCTTTCTGTGCGTTTTTCTTCTTTCTTCATATGTCCTACCTCTGTTGGCATAGTTAGAAACTAGCATTTAAAAAACCTTTGAAATTCACTTAAAAAATCATAGGTTTCAGGCACGTTATAGTTAGAAATTAGCATTTAAAAAACCTTTGAAATTCACTGAAAAAACCATAGGTTTCAGGCACGTTATAGTTAGAAATTAGCATTTAAAAAACCTTTGAAATTCACTGAAAAAACCATAGGTTTCAGGCACGTTATAGTTAGAAATTAGCATTTAAAAAACCTTTGAAATTCACTGAAAAAACCATAGGTTTCAGACACATTATAGTTAGAAATTAGCATTTAAAAAACCTTTGAAATTCACTGAAAAAACCATAGGTTTTAGGGACAGTTATAGTTAGTTGGACATTGCACTCGTACAAAACCCGTGAAATTCCCCTGTTATAGTTAGTTCAGCTAACTATAACTCGCGCCCGCAATGCACTGCTGATGACGTCACATATTACATCACTCATGACATGGTCAGTGACATCACGGATGACATCACTGATGACATCTCAAATGACATCACTGATGACATCATCCATGTGAGAATTTAATGCATCTTCTCACACCCTAATATAACTTTTGATACACCCACTCTAAATTACAGACTGCCATTCTCAAAACCATAGACACTCCAACACCAAAAACTACATACCCACTCACTGATTCTTAGGTCTACACACACATCCACTCACTCACCTGTACAGTCACTCATACTTACAGTCACTCAGTACAGGACTATCATATGCACTCATACACCTATATAAACACTCACACACCGCCACTCATCCATAGAGGTACTCACACACCTAGTCAGTCATGCAAAAAATTAATCACACACCCATTTACTCACCTATACAGTTATACACACACCAGCTCACTTACTCATACAAATACTAGCACATTCTTACGCTCTTATACAATAACTGATACAAGCACACACGCATCCATACAGCCACTCTCACAATAACACACTCTCACTTATAGCCATTTAAATACTCTAACACACATATATACTGCCTTTTACATATGTAGTTACTCGCACATGTACCACTGAGCTATACATTCACTCACTAACACACCCATACACACACTCACCCACCCAAGCAGTCCATCACAGATGCACTCTTGAAATCATGCACCCAGTGAATCACCCACTCACACATCTATGTATAGAGTCACACACACCCCACCCACACAAACACTCAGGCAGCCATACAGATACTCAGAGAACCAATCAATAACCCATATAGACACTCATGTAGCTATTCGCAAATCCATGCATCCACTTACACACCAACAAACAGACGGATACAGACATTCACACAGTTTAGTCACTAACCCATGCATTCAGTAAGATACGTTTAATCACTCACTTGTAGAGTCAGTCACTCACGTACTAAATCATCCATTCAGACACTTATACACCCGCTCATTCTTCAATACGCCTTTCCCTATATATATTAAACATATTTAAACTTTACAGAAACACACAGTCACTGGATGATGTCATCAGTGATGTCATTTGAGATGTCATCAGTGATGTCACTGACCATGTCATGAGTGATGTAATATGTGACGTCATCAGCAGTGCATTGCGGGCGCGAGTTATAGTTAGCTGAACTAACTATAACAGGGGAATTTCACGGGTTTTGTACGAGTGCAATGTCCAACTAACTATAACTGTCCCTAAAACCTATGGTTTTTCAGTGAATATATATATATATATATATATATATATATATATATATATATATATTTATAGATATATTTTTATTATTTATTTATTTTTTCGAAACACATGTGCCAGGAGTTGCTTTTGTTCATTCCAGGTTGATTTGGATAGTAATTTACTAATCTTGAGTTATAAAAGACGGGAAACGTCCTTTACAACAAAGGCTTAAGAACGAGAAGCCTTAACAACAAAACCTGAATCCTGATGGCGGCTTTACAATGCTGATTTATAACCACAAGTGCATTAAAATGATAGTCTTTACAACGAATACAAGCATTTGCAATGCAATAGGTCTCGCATTTACGCAAGTTTAAGCTATTGGCATTGTAAATGACAATGCCTATTATTTATTTTTTTCAAAACATAAATAAAAGGCATTGTCATTTACAATGCCAATAGCTTAAACTCGCGTAAATGCGAGACCTATTGCAATGCAAATGCTTGTTTAAGTTTAAAACTGAGCTGCGGCGCCGCTTCAGGGACACAGCGCTCGTTTTCTTTCTTTTTTTTTTACTTTAGCACTGAGCGCGGTGTCCTTGAAGCGTGCGCCACGCGCAGTGTTAAAGTTGAAAAACAAATAAAGAAACCGAGCGCGTTGTCCTTGCAGCGGCGCCGCGCTCAGTTTAAACAGTAGGCACCGCGCTCACTATGAAAGTTAAAAAAATAAATAAATAAACAGAGCACGGTGTCCCAGAAGTGGACGCCGCGCTCAACATGAAAGTTACATATAAATAAATAAATAAAGTGAGCGCGGTGTCCCTAAAGTGGGCGCCGCGCTCAGGATACAAATACAAAAAAATAGCATCTGCCATTGTCCCCATAAGTGCCCATAAACAAAATAGACCTGACCCCCTAGATGTAACGTTTCAAGTAAAAGGTCCAGCCGTTATGGGCGGTAACAAATGGCGACAAGGCGGTAACAAGGAGGGACTAACAAGCCTCATATTGAATCGGAAGCCAGCATTTACCAAGGACAATGACACCAGCCAATGAAAAATATGGGAGAGTGGGCGAGCCTTCCACAGCATACTCTACTACAGCATGCCTCGCAGAGCGAGCAGCGCATGCGCGCTGCCGCTAGGCTCGACCTAAAAAAAGCAACAGGAGCAGTACCTTGTACCTGTACAGTGTCATAGCATCACAACTATAAAACGTAGACAGCAGAATTACTGTCTGCACTAGGTGTGCGGAAATTATGAGACAACAATTGTGCCACTTACACCAGTCACACATAAATAGCCAATGTGACATTAGCTAGCATACTCAGGGCCTAAAAGGAAAACATTACTTTCAGTTCAACAGATCCATTTTCAATTGTAATTATGGTTATTTTCAAAGGTTTCCATCTAAGCACTGATGTATTGATCAACAATGTATGGTATGTGGTTCTCCATGTAACAAATACAATATTTAACTAAACGCATTGTATTCCTCTCCGTTGAAAAGGATCTAATAATGATTTTATTTGTGGATTGAACATCTATAGGAGGACCAGACCTCACAGGTTTGAGCAAAAAAGACCACCCAATCCAAGGACATGAAAACTGAGTGAAAAGGAGTTCACAAAGGGTCTAAATACCAATGTATCTGTTTTATAATGCTTGTTGAGCTTCAACTGTAAATCAATCACACAAAGATGTGCATAAAGTCTAACCACTGCCAATCGATCAGAGTACCATACTAAACCAGTGTTTTTCATCCACTGTGCCTCCAGACAAAGGCCGATTTTATGCAAATATGCACTCACAGGAAGAGTCTATCCCGAACTTTCAGGCAAAGCCACCTTCAGGAGGGAACACAAGCAACCCCAGACCAGTTTCAGCCTTGTTTGACCTCATCAGGCAGTTTTACCTTGGATCCTATGACACAGTGAGCAAGCTATCAACGCTCAGTTTGAATGCTATCCAGAGCAACTGCCAGCTTATAGACTATTTGCAAGCCTTCCTTTCATCACCTTTTGTGTGACTGATGTAATGCCCTAAATGGCCAAAGGTATGCCAAGACGGAGGTCCCTTGCTCACTGTGCTATAGGATCCAGGCTGTACCTCACTGACAAAGCCTAATAAGGCAGAAAGCAGTCTGTGGTTGTTTGTGTTCCCTTCTGGAGCCCGGGGGGGCCTCGCCTGAAAGTTCAGAATGGACTGCTCCCATGAGGACCCGGGCCAGTGCTGATTTGCATAAGAAGGGCCTTTGTCTAGAGTGGCACAGTGAGTGAAAAACTGATGGGTTTGAATGGTACCTGAGAGATTGCCAGTGGTTAGACTATTTGCAAGCATTCCTCCCATCACCTTTTGTGTGACTGGTGCACGTCATCTATACCACATTCAGTTCAGGGCTCCACTGAAAAGAAGCCATTAAAACTCTTATGTCAATAGGGAGATAATTTTAAATACAAAAAGTGTCAGCAAGTTGAGAGAAAAACTGAACTTTGCAAATACAGCGAAACACAGGACAACGAAACCATCACCTCCACTTAGAACAAAAATAAAAGCAACTCAGTACGATAGCATGACCCTTGATACCTCTTCAAGATCCTAGCCCAGAATTTAGAGTGGACGGAAGGTGGCTCACACAATATGCAGACAGCCGCAGATGTAGTGTACTGGGATTCAGGCTTCAGACCTCTGCAAAGAATAAGAATGTTTCTTCTAAGGTGTTAACTCAGAGCCACAAAAGTACAACACAAGTACAGGCTGTTCAGCGAACAACCGGATATTCGTTGACGTCGCTACTTCGAAGGCAAGCAGGTGCAGCAGCCACGTTTGCTCAATGAGCTTTAAGGAAACACACAGTATTCCATCCACTGAGGAACCTCAAGTGCTGTTTTGGGGTTAGCATTCCGAAGGATCAAATAAGTCCTTAACTCCTTCAGTAGGAAGGAAAAGAACAGCTAGATTCAGATTACGCCAAAATATGTCCACACACTTGTTTGAAGGTTCATCTTAACACTCATTTACTGAAAGGGTTCCACGACAGAGCGGAATCCAGTACTTGGTACACAAGGCAGAAGGGATCTAGCCATCCCTTGGTACATGTCAGACAAAGGAGTCAAATAAACTGATAAAAAAACTGGGAGCGTCTCCCAAGTGACCTGACCCTGTGGCTAGGCTCGGCCTATTTAAATGATGTTCAATTCTACTTTCCTTCCGAGTTAACCACAGACGGTTTCCTTCTTTCAGCCACGCAGCAGCTTCCTTAATCGCTCACAACCTGCGCCCATGAACTGTCGCGTGCAGCCATATGTGAAAACACTAAAATTCACCAAAAATTGAGCAGGTTTTCAAGGCTTCTTCTTAATATACAAATTTAACATTCCTTAATAAGACGGTGATCCTAAAATGCTTGCACATTTGGATTTTGTGAGCGCTCACGAACAAACATTAATATGGTCTTTCAGACTCAAATTACGAGAAGGGGCGTATACTGCGCGGCTGCTGGGTTCTCTGGAGTTTGCTGCTAATTTCGAGTTAGACCCTGCTTTCTCACAGCCGTGTGTGTGTGCGTGTTTTCTTATTTATATAGAGCGAAACTAGCTAGCTGATAAGAAGTACTCTACCATTCATTGTGAGTGGGATCGGGGGATAAAATTCGTGTACATCAAGTCGAGATTACACAAACACAGTTTATACACAGGGCGATTTTCCCAGAATCTTGCGATATTAAATCCAGGGCCGGCCAGGATTCGAACCTGGTGCGCTAGGTTTCAAAGGCAGGAACTCTAGCAGTGAGGACACATCTTCTCCCTCCCACACCAATGCCGGGCTCTATGAGCTTAGCTACCGAGTTTATCTTCAGCAGTGTTTAAAAGAAGACTGCACCAAGCATTTACTCCCCTCCCCTCAACGTTAGGAGTAATGTGGTGTCTTCTACTACAATCAATGAATGTAGGGTGATTCTAGTACAGAGAAACGCATCCACCCTGTCCTGCGTGTAAGATTTGCAGGTTCTCTCTCTATATTGTACCAGCAAGACACAAGAAATAGAAAGCTGTGGTTATGGCAGCGTTGGCGCCTCTTTCACTACTTTGAGATACCAGATATAACACACACTGAATCTACACCACCACAACACTTTACCACGCCCACACTGCTTCCACTTTTCCTTATCGGTCAGCTATGTCTTATCTTTATAAGTGCAGTGAATATAATTGTTTCAAACTGTTTTCTGGAGACACGGAAAATAAAACCAAATGTGGTACAATGTCACAACTGCATATGTATTTAGGGGAATGAAACTGGTCAAGTGTGTGTGTGGGGGGTGGGTCGAAAGGCCACGACAAGTTACTTTATGTCTGTAGCAGACCAACTCCTCAATATCTCCAAGTGAGCTGCAACTGGCTCCAGACTGCTTGTCATAGCGAGCGAAGGACCCTTACATTTCAGTCGATCATGCCAACATGAATCGAGTTCAGCCAGTGTGTTATGGAGCATGAATGATTAACAAGCATTTGCAATGCAATAGGACTCGCATTTAAGCAAAACCTATTGCATTGCATCACGGACAATGGGAGAGGGGAGGCATGGACAACGGGAGTGCATGCGGGTGGGGGTAAGGGGGAGAAGGCACGGACAACGGGAGTGCGGGTGGGGGAGTGGGGAGAAGGGGGCGAGAAGGCACGGACAACAGGAGTGCAGGCGGGGGAGGGGGTGAGAAGGCACGGAAAAAATAGTGCTCACAGTCTAAATAACACGTACCGTACCATGTAACACTCGAAGTAAAGGGGCCAGTAGCCATGGGAGGGTACAAATGGAGACATGGCCATAATAAGGAGGGACTAACAAGCCTCATAATAAATCAGAAGACACATTTACGAAGGACAAAGACACAAGCCAATGAAAAAATGGGTGGGGCAGTGGGCGGGCCTCCCTCACTTAGTGAACTACAGCAGATCTTCACCAGAGCAGCGCTTGCGCGCTGACTCTAGGCTCGACCTAAAAAAACATACCATGTAGAAATTGTCGCAAAGACAGACAGAGGTGCCGAGGCCATTTCAATTCTTTCTCACAACGTGAAATGGCTGCACAGTCCTTACAACTTTCCACATGCGGCAAAATGCTGTTCTCCTTGCAATTAACTTTCCTTTACTCAAGTGGAACTGGAACAGCATGATAAGGATTCCCTCAGCAAAAATGGAAACCGAACAAGGAGAGAGCACATCACAGCAAGAGTAGCGCTAATAAATATTTTCTTCAGCGTTTACACAGTGACATTTCAAACGCGCTTACTTCTTCTCGAAACCGCATACAATGTTCCACAGCAGAAATATGGCAAATCCATACAGCGGTAACAGAACAAAGAGTGGTCTTGCAGTGACACTTTTCAACACCTTCTCAAGGGGTTTAAATATAGAGAAGGATCGGAATCAGCAATTTGCTTACTGTTCCTAGTTGTTTACGTGCAGCGATGCTGTCGGTTGCTGACAGAGTGACGCGGGCAGGGAACGCACACAGTAACACTTTCGGTAATACATACGCTTTGCCTGAAATGAAATAGTTAACAAAAAGGTAGGACTACAGCAGTAACGGGATGCTTCAGTGCGCGTTTACAAAAATATAGGCTTTATTATTTTATGCCATTTGGCATTTAACGGTAAGCGCAGTAAAAGTATAGGTGATATTGTCATTCATGATAATGGCAGATTGAATAATTACCTATGTGGCAGCATGGTACAGTATTTCATAGTAAAAAATGACGTTGTTAGGGCATAGTCGTTGCTCCGCTGGCGTTGTAAAAGCCTTCGTTGTAAAGGCTTTTGTCATTCCGTCATACATCCATAACAGACTTGTCATTTTTCATCTTGGCGTGGATAGCACTGGCTATGCTTAAAAACTCTTCTAGAGAAACATTTAGTTGAGTTGAGCACACTTACAGTGTCACTAGTGTTGTTAGATGCTCTCCAACAAGAGCATCTCTGCACCTACATTTTGGGAACGACCCAGAGTTCCCCTAGCTTTATTTTGCATATATGTATCATACATAGTCATAGTCGCCACTGTGTAGTTAATATTAACATTGGAAATTGATTTTTTGTTTTGTTAATAACTTTGAAGCCATTTGATGAATCTTCACTTAATTTACCCTCCCAAGAAAAACTTCATCTACCTCATCTCCTTGCTGGAAATGTTCACGGTGAGCCATCAAGAGGAGTCTGAAAAAAAGGGCGGGCCCAAAACATACTTTCCAATGTTTTGAACAGTGCTACAGTCAAAAACGCAGAAATAAATTAAAACAAATTTATCAAAAAAGCTAGCTCTTTTTCCATAAAGCATGCTTTTAGTGATTCGTTTTAAATTCATTCAATAGTTTTTGAGAACGTGAGGTTTAACTTTTATAGATGTCTGGACTGTTGCCGTCCACATTTTCTCTAAATGGAAAATTTAAAGGGGACCAGTCAATCCTTATTGGTTGGTCACAACCTGAGCGATATGTTGTAGTAGCCATTCCAGGACTATGTGAAACTCTGGGATATCGGCCTCTTTGAAATCCATTGTAGTTAATGGCAGGTTGCGAGGGTCACAAAAGGAGCACATATAAAGTGTGATAACAGATTTTAATCAAAAAATGCTGATCCTCTGCTGAGATGTGATGAACCATGTTTAAGAGAAAATTGTTTTCTCTCATGATTTTCCCACATGCTACAGAAGCTAAAATCATACCATATTTTCAATAAATTCACACTATCGTCCTCTACAAAGTGAGAATAAAGTCTAACATACAACAGAAGCAGCAGCCTGTCAGTTGACTCCTGAGTGTGCTACTGCAGCCTCACAGAGTGTTCTGATAAACAACTAGATCACTGATATTCTAACTTATAACAGAAGTGTGGCAAACCTGAAACCATCTTGATTGATTCCAAGATGTATAGCCTAAAAGATTTAATTTAGAAATTATATAAGTTATGATAACTAATGTAGAAAGCAATGAGTTTTCAAATATCTTACTCATCCATGCTGGAGAGGGGACTCATATCTCAAACGTAGTGTATGATCATCATACAAATCCCGCCATTGGTCATGTGGACATTTGTTAGTCAGCCAGGACAGTGGATAAGGAGCTGTAATTTACTTTGATTTCCATTGACAGTGAAGACCAATTGGCACCTAACAGGAAATGAAAAAGAATTTAAATAAGTTAAAAAGGGATTTATTAACAAAATTAATATAATTCAAATCATTTTTTATTAAAGTATTCACATCTCAGACATCAATATCACAGATGTAGATAATCAAGAAGACAATGTTTCAAAAAAAGATAAAATTGAACATTGATAAGAATTCCAAATAAGATGCAGAATGTACAAGTGTGTTCCGTAAAGGAAAATCCCTAGTCTAAATTAGGATAAAGTTAGGTTGAGAAATGTGCCCAGTTTAAGCAAAAAGGATAAGGTGTCAGCTTCAGAAACCAAAATGAAGGTTTCTGATTGGAGAATAAAAATGCTCAGACATGAAGCATTTGCACTCAAACCATGGAGATTTGCACAGGTGAGAAAGATTATTTTCATTCAAAATCAGTGAGCATCTAATGCACAAAGTGTGCAAGAGATGGTAAGCAAGCGAGTCCTAAATCCAAGAGCGAGCCCCCTCCAGTCTAAGGAACACATGCATATATTTTTCAGCAGAACATTAATTGCACCATTTCAGTTGGTTTCCATTGCTGTGAACCAATCATTTTCTACCAAGCTCTGGGAGCAAGTAAACTCTCATATTTGTCAGGTTATGACAATGGTGCAAACAACTACATTCTTAAGTTGTTATATTGGACTGAATCTTGTGGTTCAGACAGCTCTTCCCATGAGTCGCGCTTCCTGGCATCTTTCTCTCTTCCCAATGAGTACCTCACTATCAGTTGTCTAATACATAACAAATACCTATTCACAAGCTAACAGAAGGCTTATAGAAAAATACAGCATATGCAGTGGGAAGAAAAAGAGAAAACAACTGCGTACATATAAGAGCAAGTCTCTTAGTCTTACTTGTAAAGTTGACGTTCAAAAAGAGCATTAATATTAGGCTAACTCATTTCATTACAACATTTCATTACAACATGTTAACTCAATTGTGTTGACTTATAGTCCCTAAGTGTGGTTACCTACTCCAATTTAAATCGTTAAAAGTGCACGTTATTTAATGTGGTAAATTCCACTTTTCTTAATAAAAAGTAATTAATTTGCAAAATTAAAATTTGCACTCCAGCATCCATTTCAGTACTGCAGACTGAAATATGCACTTCAATATGAGCAGCAGCCTGCCAGTTAACTCCCTGGTGATCAGCTGAAGCTTTTCCACAATGTTCTAAAGAGAAACTAGAGTACAAACATTCTGAATTTGACAAAGGTGTGGCATACCTGAATACCATCCTGAATGAATCAAAGCTGTAAAACTGAAAGCATTTCCTTTAAAGGAAACAACAGTAAACGAGGAAATGAGGTAAAAAGAGCTCAAATTTAGTCCAAATATCACACACACACACACACAAACACACACACACACTCAATATTGCCCAAATATAGCCCGCTGGCAGAAGTGTGTGAAATGCTTAGATAACTAGCGTAACAATCAAGTGATCAGCTGGATAAAAACATAAAAAATATCAACTAGTTTAGAAGCCCTTTGTTGCAGAAAATGTGTCCTCATTTTACCTTTTTAGAGCACTAACCATCATTTCTATGAGAAAAAGACCCCCTTATTTTGTTCATTTCTAAAGCAATTGGTTTAGGTTTTACAGTATTCATTCCATCAAGATGACTTCTGGTGAGCCACACTTTTGTATTTAATACAGAATGGTAGCGTTCTAGTTCGTCATAAGAACACTCTGGGGACGGAGGAGGCAGGGTCAAGGACTCTGACAACAGAGGGCGGGGGAACAAGTGAGGCGGAGGCAGCAAGTTGACTACACATGGTAGTCTTTTGGGTAGTGGCACCACAATGGACCACATAGGGAAAGCAGGAGGGGCAGTAGCAGAACAACAAACCACAGAGGTCAGGGAGGGAGGGGATAGTGGAAGCAGGCCAACTATGCAGGACAGACAAGAGAGGTTGTGGCAGCACACCGGATCATGGGGGCAGGAGGGAGGAGTGGTGGCAGCACAACATACCATGGAATGCAGGAGTAATGGGATATGGACAAGGACTCGGCCAATGGAGGGCAGGAGGAAGGTGGCATGGGTAGCAGGCGGACCATGTGGGTTTGGTGGGAGGGGTAGTGGCAGAACAATTGATCACACAGGGCAATCAGAAGGGCAGTGGAAGCACAATGGACCATCGAGGCCTAGAGGAATGGGGCAGGAGCAGGCAGATGGACAGTGGAGGGCAGGCGGAGGGTGCAGGGGAGCAAGCTGGCCAGTCAGGGTAGGTGGGAGGGGCAGCTGCAGCACAACTGACCATGCAGGACAGGCAGGAAGGGCAGTGGCAGTACAGCAGACCATGGAGGCTATTTGAAACCAATTCAAAAACTTCAATGGAGATGATATCAACAACATCATAACATCAATGAAACCAACCATGCACTTCACCAACCCCATCCCCTCTATGATCATTAAGGACCACAATAAACTGTTATCTCCCTTCTGGACACAGATTGTTAATGCCTCACTGATGCAAGGCAAAATCCCTGACTGTTTGAACATTGGGTAAGTAACACAATCAACTCTGTAAGCATATCGCTCAAAGCGGAAGGGGAACACTTCTGTGACCATCTACCCCAATGGCACAATACTAATCCAAGCTAACAACGACAACCTTGAGGCTTTTGATGCACTCTTCCCCTCACTTCGGGCCACCACCCTTCACGCCTCCTTCCCCCGCCCTACCCACCCCTCCCCCAAACTGTCGGACCCTCCAGCAGAGCTCCCAAACCACTCACGCTCCCCTTATTAACAACACTAGTCCTCCGGCACGTGACACCACCCTCACAGCCCGCCCTACCCACCCCCTCTCCCCTGACAACTGGAACCCCCAACAGAGCACCCAAACCACTCACGCACCCCCTACTTTCAACACCAGCCTTCGGACACGTGACACCACCCTCACAGCTGCCACCAAGAACACGGCCTCCTCCTCTCCCCCTTCCGACCGTTTCCTCGTACAACCCCCGCCTACTACCCTCCTCATTACTAGGCCTGGGCGGTAAATTCCGTTCCGTTCGCGGAATTTGCGGAATTTGGGTAATTTCGCGTTCCGCGGAGAACGCGGAATTGCCAAAAATTCCGCGATCCGCAGCTTCGCGGAATTTTTTGCTTGTTCGCGCTTTCAAAGTGCGTGTTCGCGAGATATTTCCCCGAGCACGCAAACAGCGTTCGCGAACAGGAAAAAGCATCGCGAACGGGCGGAACAAGCAATTCCGCGTGTTCGCGGAACTTTTGCGTGCTCGCGGAGATTTTTTACCGTTTCGCGGAACTTTGCGTAACGCGACTACGCAAATTCCGCCCACCCCTACTCATTACACCACGACCAGTCCCACCCAGCCCAAAGCCCAAAGCCCACTTCTACTTCCCTATACCCACACTCATAAGAACGAGACAGCCACACCACGTCTCTCCTCTCGATGCGCCCTCGGCCACACTCAATGACCACACTGTCAATTCATTATCTACTAGTCATCAAGGCAGCAGCATCAAGACACCCTCCTCTCGGGAGGACCCTGTGCAGAACTATATCACCCCCACCCTTGAAGAGACGGGTCAGCGTTTCACCATGCTGGAAAGCCAGCTAGCTATTGTTATCCAGGGTTTTAACGAAATCCTAACCAACCTCGCCTTGCTCCGCAGTTCACACCAAATTCCTCACAAAACCACCCTCGTCAACAACCCCACCCACCAAGGGCTCCCCGCGACTACCAGCCAAAGGACGACCCCAACCCCCCTCTCGATTCACAATCGGAACCTAAACCGTACCAGCAGAACCAAAATAGCTATGTCCCCGAGTGAAGCTGCAGAACTTGCCTCCTCATATGACACCCCACCTTACGCAACCCCTCCATCCAAAATACAGGTGATCACCGGACTCAGAAGAGACCACTCCCCTCCTAAGCTTCTGAGACCCCCAGCCTCCCTTACCAACATCCTCAGGGCCCCCCTGAAGAAGAACCCCAACACAGAGACTCATTCCACCAACTGCATGCTCATAAATTGAAGATCAGCCACCAAACATGCAACTGAGCTAGCAGAAACCATCCTCGCTCATGGCATAGACATAGCCTTCATCACTGAGACATGGCTAAATGAATGCTCGACACCAATCATGGACACTCTTGTACCACCAGGCTATGCAATCATCAACAAGGATCGAAAAGACCAAAAAGGTGGAGGTATAGCAATCGTCCATAACAACAACATATCTGTGTCAGAAATTGACACCTTTAACTATAACTCCTGTGAATGCCTCTCTGCAAACATCAACACAAGCGACAACAAGACATTCCAGTGCCATCTCCTATACCATCCCCCAGGAAACACCACCGCTTTCTCCGAACACTTGTCCGACATGATTGCTCAGTGCTCACTCCGAGACTCCAATAATTTAATTCTGGGAGACCTGAACCTCCACTGGAACGAAAACAACAACTCGGTAATCCAGAACCTAGAAGAGCTGCTATTCAACAACAACCTCACCCAGCACTGTTCAGAAGCTACCCACAACAAAGGAGCGACCCTTGATGCCATCATCTCAAAACAGGACACTATCACTATCGACCACATCCTTCCCGTTGACTGGTCCGACCACCACCTTATCCTATTCCACATCACTCAACCACTCACACATCAACCCCCCATCCAAGTCCCTCCCAAATGGACGAGAAATCTGAGGCAGATCCCCACGGCTGACTTTGAAAAAAGGATATGCTCACTCCTGCCTACCTCCATGGATGATCTCTCCACAACAGAACTCACCACTCACTATAACTCTACTATGACCTCCATCCTAGATCAATTAGCTCCCCTGAAACTAAAAATACCCAGAAACATTCCATCTAGATCCTGGTTCAACTCCGACATTAACACAGAAAGAAGACAACTCAGAGCCGCAGAACGACGATGGAGCAATAACCCCTCCACAAGCCTCTGTGAGCAACTCAAAGAAACCCGAAGTAAATATAAAAAACATATCAACAACGAAAAAACCACTTTCTTCTGCACCGCCCTGGACAACGCGGAAAACAGACCCAAAGAACTTTTCAACATCATCAGACAACAAACATCCAAACCCTCCGCCACCCCGGTCTGGCCTCCAAAGACCTGTGCGACAACTTCACCAACTTCTTCACAGACAAAATCAACAAGATTGAGCTCTCATTAGGCACCAACCCGACCCCTCATGCACAAACGCACCCCCAGAAACTGAAGCCAACTCACGCAAGCACCTCACGAAAGCCTGCACTAATCCACCCCCAGAAACCGTAGCCAACGCAGGCAAGCACTCCACGAAAGCCTGGAAATCCTTCTACCCCATTCCCGAAACCGAGATTCTCTAACTGATCGCCTCCTCCAAACCCGCTTCCCACGCACTAGATCCTTTACACACCCAATTGACAAAAAAGCTGAAACTCACTATAGCTCCATTCTGGTGCAAGATCATTAACAGCTCCCTGAGAACCGGCGTCATACCTGACTGCCTCAAAGTTGGCCAAGTCACACCTCTCCCAAAAAAAGCAGGTCTTGACACCAATGATCTGAACAACTTCAGACCCGTTTCCAATCTCCCCCTCCTCGCCAAAATACTTGAAAAGTGCGTTCTTCTACAACTAACTCAGCACATGGACAGCATTAACCTTCTTGATCCCCACCAATCGGGATTCAGGAAAGGCTGTAGCACCGAGACCGCGATCCTTAACATCGTGGATGACATTCACAAATCTCTTGATACGGACAAATGCTGCCTACTCATCCTACTGGACTTATCGGCAGCATTTGACACTGTGGATCACAATCTTCTCATCAAGGCTCTTCAAGACAGGGTAGGTGCAGACGAGGTGGCCCTACAATGGCTCTCCTCCTTCTTACAGAACCGCTCCCAAAGGATAAAAATCAAAACCTTCATGTCTGACTCACACCCCATCACTAGAGGTGTTCCCCAAGGATCAGTGCTCTCCCCGCAACTGTTCAACATCTATATGGAACCCCTCTCCTCTTTACTCAAAAAAGCCAACATCACCTTCCACCTATATACAGACGACACCCAGATCTACCTGGACATCTCCTCCTTTGAAGATATTCAAAGACTAAATAACACTCTCAAAGAAGTCCAACACTGGCTATCCACTAATCACCTCAAACTCAACCAAGACAAAACCGAAATCCTGCTCATCTCCAACAAAGAAGATAACCCACAAATCATGGAATGGCTCAAAGCAATCGATGCGCTCAACTGTAATCTCACTCCGGCCAACTCAATAAAATCATTAGGAATCACCCTAGACTCCAAACTTGAAATGGCCAGTCATATCAAGAACTCTGCGAAGAGTGCCTTCCTCAATCTGAAGCTTCTCAACAAAATAAAACCCTTTATCGCGCCCAATGACCTCAAACAAGCTACCCAATCCCTTGTGATATCCAGACTCGACTATGGAAATGCTATTCTCACCGGTACAGCGAAATCCCACCTTGCCCCCATCAAAACAACTCTAAACGCAGCAGCCAGAATGGTCACTGGAGTCAGGAAATTTGAGCACATTGCACCTGCACTTAAAGAACTAAAATGGCTCCCAGCTGAGATGCGGGCCAGCTTCAGAACGGCCTGCCTCACGCACAAAGCCCTCCACACAGGGAAACCTGAATACCTGGCCTCCAAACTTAAAAAGGCCGGCCAGACAAGGAACCTCAGGAGCTCCAACTCCCTTCTACTCATCCCTTTGAAAACACGAAAACAAAAAACTGCTGCTCGATCCTTCGCTGGAACGCACCAAAAATCTGGAATTCCATCCCAGCAAACATTAGGACTATCCTGTCCTTTGTAAAATTCAAAAAACTCCTAAAAGGCTTCTTCCTCAACCGTGCCTTCCCGAACAGGTAACAGGCGCTGAAGGGCACGCAACGACATTATGAAGCACCATTACACCTTGTCACCACTATCTACCTCCTCCAAGCGCACCACTTGCTGGTATACTTATGCCTTGTGATTCCTGCATTTTATCCGCTGTAAAGCACTCCGATACCCTCGGGTCTGGCCAGCGCTATATAAAACTCCTTAAATAAAAATTTTTAAAATCAATCTGCTAGGCAAGTTCCAATCTGGATTTAGAGCAAGGCACAGTAAAGAAACATCCATCAAAATCTTGGACTATAGCGAGTCCTGCCTTCTCATTCTCCTTGAACTTACATCAGCATTCAACATGATCAATCATGACACTCTCCTAATGCTACTCGAGCACCGAATGGGACTATCCAGGCTCATTCTCCTGCCCTCTGTGATTGATTGTGCTGCCCCACCTGCTCACCATGCATGTTTCATTGTGCTGCCTCTGCCCCTTAAATCCTGCCGTTTGTTGTCTCAGTCCAGTCCCTACTCCCTCCTTTCTGCTATATATGATCCTCTGTGCTAGACCCTGCACCTTCCCAAGTTATAGTTACTCAAGATAAGTATAACTGGAGAAAATTAGTGGTTTTGTTTATTTAAAGCAGTATGTTTTAACTGACATTTCAACCTAACTATTTTTCAGTGAATTTTAAAGGTTTTGTTTAATATAAAGTAATTTATTATCATAATTTCTAACTTGCATTGAACAGGAAATTATCTTTACAGGATTACTATGTATTAGAGAATTATTAACGGTCATAAATGTCGAGCATGTGTATTGGAATGTAAGTTTATTCTTTACAACTATAAATAAAGGTTTACAAAAATAATTCCTAACTATAACATCCCTTTAACATTTGTTTTTTTAGTCAATTTACATTTTTTTAATGTAAAGTAAGATGTCTTTCATGTGCGTGGTCTAGGGTAGGGCACAGGACCTGCACCCAAACATCCTGGGGGTCTGCCCCTCTCTGCGCTCGGTGCTTGGATGTGTGCAGTGTGGGTTTGGGCACAGGGCCTGGCCTGTGGCCAAGTCCTGCATCCAACCACCTGTGGGTGCTCAATCCCCCACCTTTGGCCGTGCCTGGTGTAGGATTGGACATAGTACCCAGCCCCACAAGGGAGCCCACACCCCCACTGTGCACACCTGACTGTCATGTAACAAAATAAAGCATACCATTTTAATTAAGCAGAACTATTAACTTTGTCAAAGGGTCAGATGCCTTATTGATTTTATTAATGGGACAGCACAATAACATATATAAACAGATCTATTGGAGTTGTCAAAAAGTCATCAATAACTATAATTAAATGTATATTTCATAAATGAACACACTGCAATGTTTAATAAAAGCGGTTATATTTTCAATGAAGTATTATTTACAATAAAGCATTAACCGCTTCGCCGCGATCGGAATTCCGCCCAGGTGCTGGACATTCCGATCACGGGTGTGGTCGTGACGAGCTCAGCTCGTCATGCGCACAGGCCGACCGCGCAGCATGACGAGCTGAGCTCGTCATGAGCATCGAAGGGGTTAAAGATGCCTTTTGCAAACAATTTTCAGGCTACAAAGTGCAACCATAAAACCAACCACGAGAGGTCCTTGCACTCCAGCTGAAGAGAATACAGCTCCAGCTTAGGATGCTAAAAGAAAAATTGTAGGCTCTCCTGGGATCTTGGATTCCATGAGCTGGCAGACTTGAAGGGCATTATGAAGCGCTGCTTGCATGGAGTAGTAAATAATAAATGAGTGGCTCATGACGCTCATTTATTATTCTTTCTGTTTTTTATTATTTTCTTGGTGCTCCAGTGCCCACCCGGGGCACCCACAACATATATCAATATTTGGGATCATGCTCCCCTCTGGCCAGAAGCAAAGTTTTGTTCCCTGTCCAGGAGAGTGTGAGCAGGGAGTAAAGATTATATTCCCTGCCCGCACTCTCCAGGCAGGGAACACCAACCTCGGAACTCGGAACATTAAAAGCTCATGGAGAGGGGGCTGTAAGCCCCCTCCCCTAAAAAAAACAATTAGCCTCGGGATAGGGTCCCCTGGGCCTAAAAAGCTCAGGGAGGGGCTGTGAACCCCTTCCCTAAAAGAATAATCATCCCTGGGGCCTAAAAGGCTCTGGCAGGGTGCCGTGCCCCCCCCCTCTCAGTTTTATAAAAAGCCGCCTGGAGAATAGGGTCCACAGAGCTTAAAAAAGGCTAAGGAAGGTGCCGCAGACCCGCCCCCAAAATAAAATAAAAGCATTGAACCCCAAACACTGGCCCACCCCTATCGTGCCCCCTATATACTTTTGTTTTGATTTTTTTCATACAACAGGTGGCTGAGTACCTGAGTCCTAAAATGGCTGCTACCTTATCTTTGTGATGTGGTAGAAGCCAATCCGATCAAGTCATTTGATCTGTCGGCTCCATGGATCCCCCAAGCCGTAGTATATACATACATTTTGAACCTTAATTTCTGAAAAACCTGTATGGATTTTAACGAAATCACAAAAGGCATGCTCTCTGGAATAAGATCTAGCTTTTTGCCAAATTTGGTGTAATTCTGTCGAGCAGTTTTTCAGTGAATTTCTATGTTTTTTAACGTCAAGTAAGATGTCCATCACTGTGCGTGGTCTGGGGTTGACCTCCCCTGGGTGCCCACCCCCCTCTGCAAATGGCCATTGGCCATGTGCAGTGTGGGTTTGGGCACAGGGCCTGGCCTGTGGCCAGGCCCTAAGCCCAACCACCTGTGGGTGCTCAAACCCCCGCCACGCATGGCCTTTGGCCGAGCGTTTTGGAGGATTAGGCGTAGGGCCTGGCCTGCAGGCCAAGCCTTACGCTCAGCCTCCCACCGGTGCCCAAGCCCCCACTGCGCACACCTGACTATCTCATATAGCAATATGAAGTGTGTTTAAGAAAGGCAGAACTGGTACCTTTGTCAAAGGATCAGAGGCCTAATAGGCTTTACCAAGGACACAGCACAGTAACATATACAAAAAAGATCTATTGGATTTGTCAAAAGGTCACCAATAACTATAATTAAATAAATATTTCATAAATGAACACACTGCAATGCTTAATAAGAGTGGGTATATTTTCAATTAAGCATTATTGAAAATAAAGCATTAACGATGTCTTTTTTCAACATTTTTCAGGCCCCAAAGTGCAACGATACCAGCCAACCACAAGAGGTACCTGCAATACAGCTGAAGAGCATACAGTTCCAGCTTGGCGTGCTAAAAAAAATATGATAAGCTCTCCTGGGGTCATGGTTTCAATGACCCAGCAGACTTGAAGGGCATTATGGGGCACTCCTTGCATGGAGCAGTAAATAATACATGAGTGGCTCATGAAGCTCCATTATTATTCTTTTAGTTTTCCTTATTATTTTCGGTGCCCAAGTGCCTAGGGGATGGGGTCCCCTGGGCCTAAAAGGCTCAGGGAGAGGCTGTGTGCCCCTCCCCAAAATGACAATCATCCCCAGGGCCTAAAAGGTTCAAGTGTAGTGCTGTGAGCCCCCTCCCAATTTTATAAAATGTAGTATGGAAGGATGGGGTTCACAGAGCTTAAAAAAGGCTCAGGAAGGTGCCTCACACCCCCTCCCATCAAACAAAAAGGATGTTGCACTGCAGGGTATCGCAGTTATCAAGAGTTTATTAACACACCACTAACACCAACGCGTTTCGACACAAGGTCTTGTTCACTTTAGGGTAAGTCCTACATTGATTTCTTTTTATACGTATATCCCATGTTGCCTATAATGAGGCATTATGGGAATTGTAGTTCCTATATACATTATTTACACATTATGTTCCAAAGAACATTATTCAACACTGGTAAAGAAGAATTGCATATGTCGCAATATCCCACTTCTTCATTACTACATACACACTTTGTAATCATTATGCAATGAGTTGCGTATACTCAGTCTGCGTCTCTGGGGTATAATATCTAGTCATGCACATAGTTGCAGAACCTGTCCATAGTGGCCCATAGGGTGTTGGGTACAGTCCCATAATGTCTTCATGGCCTGAGTATACAGTGCTCTAGAGTGTCCTAGGTCTAAGTGCCTACATGTATGTACCAAAAAAGTGCATGCTGCTAGAACATAAATTGTCTCAATGTGGGGCTCAGTGCCCATGTGTGGGAAACAGACATTACATGACATTAGATATTGTACTTTAGGTGTACGTTATGTTTGTATGTAACTCCTTGTGGGAAATGACTTGATAGTCTGATTCCGGGTAAGTTGTCCTTAAAAGTCACAGGACCCGTTACAGGTGGACAAAAAGTTCCTTATCGGGTTTCAGGCCTGTTGGCTGTTTAGTTCTGAAGCGTATGATCATCCGTGACTCAAAGCGTCTCAATGTCAGTGTCCTGTCTCCACCTCTTTCCAGTAAGTCTTCTGGATAGTCTCAATGAGGCTTATAGGCCGATAATTGCCTGGAATTTTTTATGTCTCCCTTTTTGAAAATTAGTAGAATTTCAGCCCCTTTCCTGGCCTGGTATTGGGGCACCTGCAGCTATGGCATTGGACAGGCAATTTATATAGAAGCCCCAATTCAGTGGTTAAGAACAGTACAGGTCAGAGGGAACCCTGTTGAGACCAGGGGCTTTCCCTGGTTTCTAGGCATATATTGCATTGAGGGTTTCATCAAGTGTAAATTCCACAGGATCCCCTTCAATGTCTTTTATTGGTAAGTTTGCAGCAAAAGCCAATGTTTTCCCCTCGAATGATGAATCTGCATAAAGGTAATTTAAATGTTTAACCCACTCCTCCACAGAGATATGACATTCTGGGCGAGCATTGTCCCTGCAACCTTCATGAGTGACCAATTGCCAAAACCGTCTAGGGTTCTTCTCTGCCGCTGCTTCACCAAATCACCACCATCCTCAATGCCTCAATAAACACAGCCTTCTTTCCCAAAGCCTAAAAACACGCCGAGGTCAGTCCCCTCCTCAAGAAACCCTCGTCAGACCCCAGCGAACTCCAAAACTACAGTCCCATCTCACTACTTCCATTCCCCGTGAAGGTCCTGGAGAAAGCCATCAATCTACAACTCATCGAACACCTAGAGAGAAACAACCTACTGGTTCTTTCCCATTCAGGCTTCAGAACCATCCACAGCACTGAGACAGCTCTGATCACCACAACGGACGACATCCGCGCCATCCTCGACAGAGGAGAATCAGCTGCCCTGATCCTGCTTGACCTCTTCGATACAGTCTCCCACAACACACTCATCGATCGCCTATGCCATATTGGTATCACAGACGACGCACACAGATAGATGGTATCATTTCTCACAAAATGCACCGAGAGAGTCCATCTCCTGCCCTTGACATCACAAGCCAAACATATCATCTGTGGCGTCCCCAAGGTTCATCCCTCAGCCCAACCCACTTCAACATCTACACGACCCCTCTCGCAGACATCGTCAGATCGCACAACATCAACATAATCTCCAACGCCAATGACATCCAGCTCATCCTCTCGCTTTCAGCTGACCTCACCTCGACTGAGTCCAACTTCCACAACTGTATGAAGATTGTCTCAGCCTGGATGAAGGACAACTGCCTGAAGCTCAACACCAACAGGACTGAAGTCCTGCTCTTTGGCAAACATACCTCCCTCTGGAACGACTACTGGTGGCGATCAGAACTCAGACCCACCCCTGCACCGAAAGACCAAGCCGCAACCTCTGCATCTTCCTTGACAGCGAACTCTCCATGAAATGCCAAGTCAACGCTGTCTCCTCAGCCTGCTTCCACATGCTCTGCAAAATCTTCAAGTGGCTCCCCATCAACACCCAGAAGACAGTAACACAGGCCCTCATCACCAGCCAACTGGACTATGGCAATGCATTCTATGCAGGCACCGCCATCCAACTCATGCAAAGCCTCCAGACAATATAGAGCATAGCAGCAAGACTGATCCTCAATTTTCCCAAGAGAACCCACATCACCCACCACCTCAAAGACCTCCACTGGCTCCTTGGCCAGAAGAGATGCCATGTCATGCTCCTGACCCATGTTTACAAAGCACTCCATGACCAAGGACCCACCACCATGAACCATTGCCTTCATTTGCACCAACTCCCCAGGAACCTCTGCTTCGCGCACCTCACCCTCGCACAGATCCCTCGCATACACCGCTGCCATGCAGGAGGACGCTCCTTCTCCCATCTCGCCGCCAAAGCCCGGAAATTTCCCTCCACCGACGCACTAATCCCTTCCTGACCGACTTCAGGAAGGGGCTCCGGACCTGGCTCTTTGACTAAAACCTGCAGCCAGCGCCTGGATGCCCTCTCGGCTGACAAGCAACGCTCTACAAATGCTTCTTGATTGATGAATTGATTGATTGCTTCCAAGAGATCTTCCCAAAGCTTAATTTCGCACTGGGACTTACTGGTCTTAATGACCCTAGAGTATTACCAGCAGGTCTCAATAATATCAGTCCCATTTTTACTCTTGATTGCATTCACCAATGTGGTTTTAACCTCTCTGCATTTGCAGTTAAACCATTCATGCAGTTTGGGACGGTAGTTACAGACTTTGCCCTTTAATTCACAAATTCCTTTTTCAGACTTTCGAACAAGTCTTCATGCACAGCCATAATCAAGAACATTGAGCCTATACAGAACCATATGTCTGTTTTAGGGCTCTCCCAGATTTGGATATAGCCACCCATCTTGCGTTCGGTCTGTTGTTTTACCAGGGTTAATGCCTTAGATGTTTCTATCTCAGTGCAAGATGTGTGCCTGATCGATGACCCCTTCAGTTCAAGTGAGAGAGGAAAATGGTCACTATCCTGGCGGTCAATGACCGCCATATCTGCCATCTCATGCCAAATCCTCACATCTAGTAGAATATAATCAATATTGCTTTTATAGAGCCCCCTCTTGAAAGTTGGATTGGTTCTGGAGTCTGAGGTTGAGCGGCCGTTGCATGCTTTCAGACCATGTAACACAATTATATGTACTATCTGGAGTGCGACTGTGCTCATCTTGATGTTTTTCTTGGTTCTGGAGTACAAAGGAATTCCCCAGCATTCGTCCTGAGCAATTATCAACTCTAGCATAGGAGGATAGGGGTCGAAGCTAGTGTTTAAATCAGATGAGATGATCACATGAACCCCTAACCCATGATGTTCTAAAAGAGTATTCAGTAGTTTCAATGACTGGGAGGATTTGTTGAAGGAGAACGACCTCTTATAGATGTTAATCAAAAGGTAAGGAATCCCAGACTTCGGGATTAGTTTAAGAACATGGAGGTCTAAGGAATCAATCTCAATTTTTTTGACTAAACAGTCAAGTGATGTTTTAACCCACCAGATGGCCTGCCTGTTTTTGAGGGAAAAGCCTCCATACCATGTGTTGAAAAGCCCTGTCTAGAGATCTTATTGACCACCCATGTCTCTTGAAAAATAGATATGAAATCTGGCAACAATACTTCCCCAGTCTTCTTCATCCAATTTTGATCTATTAGCACCTATATTCCAGTTCACTATCTGTAAATTAGTTGTCCTGAGTTGTGGAGTAAGGTAAGTACTGAGAGGGGTAACTGACCCATTGGGAACAGGTTCCTAACCCATATTGGTGTCCATCATATCAAACATTTTACAGGGGTCCCCCCCACCCCAGCCAAGGCAGGTAATATCCCTGCTACCCCTGGTGGAGATCTGTCTGAGAGAGTCAGAGGAGAGAGTGGGTTTATCAGCCAGAGGGTGATGCAATCAGTCGACTGCGCTCAACCCACTGCCAGCAGGGTGCATTTTAAGGGTCTGCAGCTTTTTCTCTCACACTACAGCTTGTCTTACCAATAGTAGAGCCATCTCTTCTCGCACTAATGAGATCTTCTGGGAGCCTCGGTTTAAAGCAAATGTCTGACCTTGCAAGAGGTCTAATGAAACCAACCCCTCCACCAAATCCGGTGCAATAAGCTTAACCTCGATAGAATCCCTGTGGCCCCCTGCAAATCATGACGTCTCACATGCACAATATCAGAATTTACGATTGAATAACAATGTCTAACTTTTCTGATCTAGGCTTTCATGAGTCATCCTTAAGTTTATTGTATCATGCTTTCTTTTATTAACATGACAGTTTGCTGATGATATGCCCCAGCTTTGACACATATTATTTAGGGAACTGGTACAGTCCCATGTTTAGTATTTTTTCTCATAAGACAGTGCAGCATCCTAATTTGCTGCACTGTATTGGGAAAGAGAAAAAACACAGTACACATCTGATCTACTAAGTTTGTTCTGCTGCTGCTGTCCTCGACTACAATAGCGTTAAAAAAAGGTATGTTTTGCGAGAAGCATGGCCTTGCACTATGATGCAGAGCTTAGTGCGTGCTGTCTTGCACATACGTTGTACTAAAAACATGCCCTTCTATTACAAATTCACATTTAATGTGCGCTGTGCACTTCAGCACACATCAAATGTGTCTTTTTTAACATTTTGGTTGAGATTAACCCATTGCCCTATTTTGCGTCTGCTTCAAGTAGACTGTGGTTTTGGGCGCAAGGCCTACAATAGCTTAACCAAGCAAGCTTGCTTATGGGTGTTTGCGCTGATTCTCCACAGTAATGACCCCTTGCTGGAAAGCAAGGAACAGAACTTCAAAACACTTTTTGCTCCGAGAAAAGGGGTCCTTTCCAGGGCAAAACATCTCTTATGCGGGATAGTAAATGACATGCGCTGCTTTTTATTCCTTTACACCGGCACAAACCCTTAGTAAATCTGCTAATTATCTCAGCTATTTATTTATTTATTGTAGTTCTTTGTTTGATGCCGAGATTTCTGAAAGTAATGGGCAGCCACTGTTAATCAGGTAAAAGCTTGTTCTTTGCGAGCGTTGACTGTTGGCACAACGACACCAGGGGGGTTATGTACAATGAAGTGGCGGAGCGTGTCGTTAGCCTCCTTGGCTTAACGACGCGCTCCGCCACTTCGGAAACGCAAGGCTGCACCATATTTACAAGAATGTGGTGCAGCCTTGCGTTTCCCACTGCGATGGCGCTAAGTTTAACAATTTAGCGCCAACGCAGGCACCCTTGCACCAGAGTGCAAGTGTGTCTGCGTGCAGGGGAGGATTGTTTATGTGTAGGAAGGTGTCCCTTCCTGCACATAAACAATCCTAAAATGCAATTCTGTCACTTTCATGAAAGTGACAGAATTGCATTTTTTTTTAAAAGGTTTGTGTATGTACAGGAAGGGACACCTTCCTGTACATAAACAAACCATGGCATTTTGGTTTTTCCATGTGTGCTGCACAAGGCACCACACATGGAAAAAGCAAAAACAAGGAGAAATAATGCATTTCTCCTCGTTTCGCTAACTTAAGACCAGGGTTATCCTGGTCTTAATTTTGCCGCTGCTTCCTATGTACCCCACCCTTGTACATAGGGGGCAGCGTCAAATACAATGGGTGTTGCAGTGGAACACCCATCGCAACACCCACTGCACGCCCCTTTCACGCTAACCATAGCGTGAAAGACTGCCTTGTACATAAGGCAAGGCCCCTAACGCCACAGGAACATCACAAAAAGTGACGTTCCTGTGGCGATAGGGGCTTGTACATATGCCCCCAGATTTCAGTAGGCCACATTAGAGTGGGCCTATCTTTCCACTACCCATTCGCCATATTCTTGAGCACGTAAAAGAAAAATCACCGAATGCAGTATTCTAATCAGACCGTTCCAATAGCGCCCCTTTCCTCTTTATTAAACGCGACAACAAATGCCTCGAGAAATAAGCAATTCATACATACTTCATCTAATTGTGTATTTTCCACCATCAACAACTTAATTAAATTCAAAGGGGCAGATTTACAAGGAAGTGCAGCAGCGTGGCAACGCAAGCCCTTTGGCTGCGCCACGCTGCGGAACTTTCAAAGCACAGGAATGCGACATATTTACAATAATATGTCGCATTCCTGTGCTCTCCCCTGCGCTGGCACACAAACTGCTGCCATGCGCCGGCGCAGGCACCCTTGCACCATGGTGCAAGGATGCCTGCGTCATGGGGAGATTGTTTTTGTGCAGGAACGGGCACCTTTCTGCACAAAAACAATCACTACAGGCATTTTCCTCTTTCAATGCGTGCTGTAGAATGCAGCACGCATTGAAAGAGGAAAAAACGAGGAGAAATGAAAACATTTCTCCTCGTTGCACCTCGCTATGCCACCCCTGGGGTGGCGTAGCATTCAGACGCATTTCCAGATTTACGATTCCTCGTAAATCTGGAAATGTGTCTTGTTCCATAAGTGTTGCGTGGGAACACCCACAGCAACACCCATGGAACGCCCCTTTCACGCAAAGTGCTGCGTGTAAAGGAGCCATATTTACACGGACAGGAAAAGCCAGGCAGGGTGGCTTTTCCTGTCCTTGTAAATATGGAGCAGTAACATGCGCCACCAGTACGTGACAAAAAGTGACGTACTGGTGGCGCAGGGGGCTTGTAAATCTGCCCCAAAATGATTAGTAAAGCAAGAACCTATAGGTGCAGTGTGTTTGTGACGTGTGGTTAAAATATTCATTTCTGGTTGCACCTGAGAGCAATGTGTACCCTACTTATTCACTAATATCATGTCAGTTAATTATTGCTTATGAAAATATTTTTGAAGTATGCCCTGGTTTCCAGTTTTGCAAAATGTAGCTAATTTGCTTGTCAAAAATAGCCCACACATGTACATGCGCACGCGGCCCCTCTCGTCACAGCACAGATTCCGAAAGTTCTCTGGAATACTGAATCATTCATGGGCGTTCTGGTGGCATATAAAGCCGCCCACAGCATGCACGTGCATCTGGTACGTGAGCTGTGTTTTTTAATCATATAGCGGCACAACTCGTTGGCAGGGAGATATTAACTCATTCCTGGCAGGGAGACTTCAACTCATTGCCATTAACACGAAAGTGATGTCTGCTGGCAGTGCAAGTCTCATCCAGTCTTGGAAAGACATATATAGGACTTCCATAGGTAGTAACAAACCGCCTCATTGTAAATAAGGGCGCTGTGTCAAGACAGGTATACGGTTGCCTAACTGTCGTTTTCGGATACAATTTCTTATTTTCCGCAAAATTTTATTTGTTATGTTTCATCGAGAATCAATTGGTGATATCTACAAATCGAGGGGCATATTTACAAGACCCTTGCGCCACTTTTGCGCCGCCGTTGCGTCACGCATGTGACGCAGCGGTGACGCAAACCATGCACCGCGTTGCGCTATATTTACAACGTGACGCATCTAGGGAGATGCGTCACGTAGTAAACCCCTGCGCCACATGAAACCTGCGTCAGGTTTCATGTGGGCGTACCGGCGCAGGGGGCGTTCCGGCGCAGGAACGCCTCGGAAAAGTGACGTAGTGAAATCTACAAGATTTCACGCAGTCACTTTTCCGGCACGCTGGAGCGTCAAATCCTTACGCCTGCTTAAAGCAGGCGTAAGGATTGACGCACCATGTTAGGGATAGGGAAGGTTGGAACAGTGCTGGAGTTGCGTCGCGCTTGCGACACAACTTCAGCACTGCGCCAACCTTCCGCCGGCAGATGCGTCACGCATCTGCTTATCCTTGCGCCACGATGCGCCGCATTGTAAATGCGGCGCATCGGACGTGGCGCAAGGGTAAACTTGCGTGACGCATTTTCCCTGGCGCATCCCTGCTGATATGCAGGGATGCGCCAGGGAACGTAAATATGCCCCTTAGTCTCGAACGGCGGATTATTGGGCAAATGCGGTACTCCATAATTCAAGTGTTCCTATATTTGGGTGGGAGTTTTGAAAGAACCATTGCAAACCCCTCTTAGTCAGTTTCCATACTTCTAAGCTCAGTAAAATAAGCGACAGGCCTGCATTTGATATTACTATTAATAAAAGCATGATTTGACTCTGCTGGGTTTAAATGCTAAAAACATTATTACTGATAGGTTTCTCTGAGTCCCACATGCCCGTGACCAATTTTCTGGTTCGCTGGTGGCTCTCTTTTCACCTTCTTCTACTTTGCATTTGCAATGGCTTCACCAATGGCCTGACCGACCACAGCCTCCATTTCAGCCCCACTCCTCTAATGCCATTTTGCAAATATACACGTCATATTGAACCTACTTCCCTACTGGCGTCAACCTTCACAAGACTGGCTAGGCTACTTAATGGCTACCTATAGCACTTGTACCTTTTAGCTACCTAAAAGTTCAGATAAAAGGCTATATCATAAAGCAGTAGCAAATGTGTTTTAAAGGGAGTTTCAAGGGGGACAGATATTCTAGCTTCTGTGTCTTTCTTCAGTCTGCTTCTCATGCCATTTCTGTCCACGTTTTACTGAAAGTGAATCTGTCATCCTAACATAAAACATATTGTCCCATTGTAAATCTTACCTCAAAGTTGATGTGCAATCCGAAAAAAAACCAGAATGTTTTAATACAACTGAATGTATTCGTCTGCAATAAATTATAGGAAGGTGACGTCTAAAGAAATATTGATTACAAAGCTGTAAATTTATCACGGGTGTTTATGATGTAATAAACATTCCGTGTAAGAAAAAGCCTGTGGGGTTGAACCATTATCCTGCACCCTAGTATAATTTACGTTCTCCCAAGTGCTATAAATTAGGAAATATGCTGTGCATCATATGAAAATAGCAACACTTCAACTTTTTAGCTAAATTGTGTGTGAAGATTGTTCATGAAGTCTGCAGAAAAAAAGAGAAAATATTACTTGCGATCATGATTAGCCTACCAAAATGGCACGATTTTAGTAAACACTGACTCATAGATAAATCTATCCAAAATGTATGCATATTATGGGAAGTACTACGTTTTGTGCTGTATTTCCAATATTGAATGGAACTGAGATGTTCTGGTAATATATTCATGCCCTCTATAATTGGTGGTTATATGGACACTAGGTGGCTCATTTACAGTTTATTGGTAAAACCACGTGTGATGCTGTTTTACTTCTTTACTGGAGCAGAAAAACTGTATAACCCAATGGAACAATGTCTGACATAAGCATGATCAACAGTCTAGTTGGAATTTTATCGGGATAAATGCGAAAAACAGCTTGGTGACCTTATTATTTTACATCACATTATTTCTTGTTTTTTCAGTGAAATAATCAAGATCCAAATGTGATGTTGCTGGTAGAAACAGTGGAAATGGCTCTGGTAGTAACATCTAGGCCTGGGTGGAGCTCCTGGAGTTGTGCTAAGCGGAACTCCACTAAGTGGTCATGAAATTCTTCCGTGCTACGCAGAGTTCCGCGAGCTGGTAGGGTTACCCGGCGCACACGTTTGCGTTGCTTTTTGATGTTAAACGCATTGCCAAGTGCGTCCTTGCATTGGAAACGTGGAAGAATGGCACCACACAGTTCACCTGAGCGCGGCCATCTTGTTTTCTGTTTTGTTCATGGTGCTGGGCCTATTTTTGAATCTCCTCTTAATCCTTTCAATACTCCGCCCTCCTAATTAATCTACCCCAAATTTTTATTTATTATAATAGTGTGTGTTTTTGTGTCTTTGTATTCTGCATTTTTTAAAAATGTTCATGTGTTTTTTGTGACTTTTCGTCCTTCCTTCCTTCCTTCCTTCCCATGTACTTTCTTCCCCTGTTTTTCTTTTTTCCCCACCCACCCAGCACCATGTCAGAGCAGGGTGAACAGGGGAGCGACGGTGCCAGGCCCCCCAAACTACAAGCAGTCGCCTACCCTGTGGATGGCAGCACCTTCAAGGTGTTCAGCTCTGGGCTATCTTAAGTGAGGTAGAGGTGGCAGCACTATTTTTTTTCATGCAGCACCAACTCCTCTCAATGCTGGCAGCAAGCAGCAGGCCTGGCAAAGGGTACCCCCTGTGGGAGCGTCAGCTGTGCTGGGGAGGGTGTGCCGGTGTGTGCAGCGCACCAGCCCGGTTCAGCACACCGTACAGCAGCTGACGCACCACTGGGCTGATATTCTCGACCAGGAGTAGGGCCTGCTCTGCGTCAACATTCAGGGGCTCTGGGAGTATTATTTATTTGTTCTGTTTGTGTTCTACAATAAGTAAGCCCTGCTGGCGCCTCGCTACATTCAGCTGCCCCACACTCAGTTATCATTCTACCTTCTTGTTGGGTAATATTCTGTGATATCGCTGCTTCAATGAACTGCTGCTAACGTTCGTCTGTAGAGAATATATGCTGTGATAATTGGGATAATTGTGGTCTGTTAAACCCCTATTGCTGCTATTTTATATTCTTTTAAATACCTTCACTGTCCGATTACGGTGACATTGCTGTTTCTTTTAAACATTATTTACCGCTGCTAAAACGCTGTTCTTGAAACATATGCTGTGTAATTTGGTGTTTTTAATACTTAATACTTATTGCTGCTAACTCTTTTAAAATATTTTTAAATACCTCTATTTGCCGAGAGCTTGCTTAGTGCTCTGTCTGTTCCGGTGTGTGCCGACCCTGGTCCGTCACGGCTGTTGTGCCGATTGAACGGAGGGCGGACACACCAACCTTGATCCCTGCCTCACTTCCGCCGCAATTCTCTTCCGGGTTGGACGCATTCTAGTTGTCCACCGGAAATCATTTAAAAAGCTCGATGGTGCGGACGCGCCGCTGGCGCGCCAAAGGCGCGCCTAAGGCAAGCCCGTCTGCGCCCGTCCGCGCCCAAACGGGTCCAGGGGCCAAGCATCATGCTCAAATCCGTTCTTACTCAGCACAAGAACTAAAATCTCTGCACTCTGGTAACTATCTACTCAATGCCCCTACTAACGCTAAACTAATTAAGCTAGGAATCATGGAAACAAGGGCTACCTTTCCCGAAATTATTATTTCCCTTCAGGCTACAATGACCACACAAAAACAGATTAGACATACTAATTTTAAACCTACTATATTCTATCTCAACACTCGGTCAATAGTGAAACACCAGCTTGAGATATTTAATTTATTAGATTCTAACCGACCTGACATCTTATTCCTAACGGAAACTTGGTTGTCACAGAATTCAGCCCCAGATATTCTAGCAGCCCTTCCTAATGACTACTATATCCTGCAGGCAAATCGTACATCAGGGATGGTAGGTGGGGGAGTAGCGGCCATTGTTCATCATGATCTAAAATCTACAATCTTAAGCCCACTTGATTTACCTTTAGTAGATAACTTAGGGGCATATTAGCAAGACTGGCGATAAAATTATCGCCGTTTTAGCGGCAGGAAACTGCCGCTAAAACGGCGATAATGGGCTTGCTAATATGCGTTATAGAATTCAATAGAAGCCCAGGTTAGATGTGCAGGACATCTAACCTGGGCTTCTATTGGAATTCTATAACGCTTATTAGCAAGCCAATTATCGCCGTTTTAGCGGCAGTTTCCTGCCGCTAAAACGGCGATAATTTTATCGCCAGTCTTGCTAATATGCCCCTTAGTCTTTAAGCTGGAGTTGGCTTCAACTTCCTTAATTTGTGTGCTACTCTATAGACCACCCAAGAATATGTCCTCATTTCCTCATTCCTTAGCTGAACAGTTGGCTCAGCTAACCACCAACAATGCCAAAATATTACTGCTTGGTGACTTTAACTATTGGGCCAATGATACTCAAGGCGGTCCTCATGCGAAAGATCTGAATGACCTCTTTAGTGGGCTAAACCTTAGCCAGCAAATAACTATGGCAACACATAATAAAGGACACATATTGGACCAGGTATGGTCAGCTAACATCACGCTATCTGCACTGACTATCTCTCCCTGCATTTGGTCTGATCATTTTTTAATCCAGTTTATTATCAACGATGTTGCTAAAGTAAAACCTCTTAGTCTAAAAACATCAGTAGCTAGGAATTGGAACAATATTAATAAAACGCACTTCTATGCCACATTAGCAAATACAGTCCCTGTACATCAGACGTCTATCAATTTAAGTGAGGAAAATCTCACAGCATGGCTCACTATGGCCAGCAATGAACATGCTCCATTAAAAACAATACGTACAGTAAGACGTCATGAGGCACAAAGATGGTTCTCTTCCGACTTACAAAAACAAAAGCTAGCACTTCGTCAATCAGAAAGGAAATGGAGAACCAGCTATTCTTTAGACAACAAAGAGAGTTATTTGATTCAAATGAAAGAGTATAAAAAGTCAATCTCTTCCGCAAAGGCTGCCTATTTCTCCTCAAAAATTATGAGCTCTACTAACAGGTCTAAAGAAATATTTTCCATTGTGAATGAACTATCCAATTCAGACAGAGTTACACTAAAATCTACACCCAGTCAAGTCTTTTGTAACTCTCTCAATTCATTCTTTATTGACAAAATCGCTACTATAAAATCCAGCATCCCTCATTGCCTTGTCCCTGAGGGTCCATCATTAGCGCTGGAAAATCCATGTTCCATTGAACAATTCCCAGCTATAGACAGTACCATTTTTTGGACCTTCTATCTAAAGTAAAGTCGGGATCACCTATCGATAGTTGTCCGCCTCATATTTTGAAAGATATCTTTACCACCTTCCCTGGTCCGGTCTTGGCACTTCTTAATGACTCTTTGGCCCAGGGCTGTGTCCCAAAAGCGTTTAAAGCAGCAACGGTGGTTCCCTTATTAAAAAAATCAGGTGCGGACCCTAGGGTTCTGACCAACTATCGGCCCATTTCCCTGCTCCCCTATTTGGCAAAAATACTGGAATCTCATGTGGCCAAAAGCCTCTGTACTTTTGTTGAACAGTCCGGCTATCTTGATCCAAATCAAGCAGGGTTTCGCCCAGCCCATTCCACTGAGGCAGTGATACTCACTGTTCTGGACACGCTTCGGAAAGAAGTTGACAAGGGTTCCCCCAGGTCCTGGTGTTATTAGATCTATCTGCGGCATTTGACACGGTCGATCATGGTATTCTGATCGACCGTGTCAGGACTGCTGGCATCAAGGGGAGGTCATCCAACTGGATTGAGTCATTTCTTGAGGAACTCACTCAGTCAGTGCGTCTCTCCCGTGTTTTCTGCACCTAAAATGGCAACGACATGTGGAGTGCCACAGGGCTCCTCGCTGTCTCCCCACTTATTCAATCTCTATCTCCTTCCCTTACTTCATTCCCTTAGAAACAGGAAAGTATGTACGTACAACTACGCAGATGATATGCAACTGGTGTTCTCTATCAATAACTCACCTGAGTCGATATCCGAATTCAAGGCAACAATGTTGCACATTCGCGACTGGATGAACAATAACCAGCTAAAATTAAATCCGGACAAAACAGAAGTGATTCTGTTGGGAGGTCCCTTGAACCCATGGAATGCACTGTTTTGGCCGAGTGAATTGGGTTCTCCACCCAATACTTCTGTCTCAGCCAAAAGTCTAGGAGTGATTATTAATAGTGATCTTACCATGAAAACTCAGATAGGAGCAGTAATTTCCACTTGTTTTTTTCAATTGAGGAAAATAAGAAAGATTAGGAGATTGCTTACACAGGAAGCCTTAATTTAAGTGGTCCTAGCCATGGTAATATCACATTTGGACTATGCCAATTCTTTATATTTTGGCATACCACTTTATCTCATCAAGAGACTGCAAATGGTACAAAACCAGGCTGCCAGATTAATATTCCAACAACCAAGATGGGAACACATCACTCCCACCATGAAAGAACTACATTGGCTTCCCATACCACAAAGATGTGCGTTTAAGGTTGGTTGCCTTATTTTTAAAACTCTGTATGGTGCCAGCCCAAAATTTATATCTAGACTGGTTCAGAAATACGTACCTGCACGTAGCCTACGCTCTGCACATAAGAACCTTCTATTCATTCCTCCCTATAAACGGAAACGAATGGGAGGCTGCAGCTTTGCAGTATTAGCTCCCAGTTTCTGGAACACCCTTCCTTTGGACATAAGAACTTGTACTGAATTCACAAGGTTCCGTAGACTTCTTAAGACTTGGCTATTCACCCAAGCTTACAACTAGTTCAGACAATTGAATTCAGGAGGCCTCAACAGTTCCTTAAGTTAGCGCCAAGAAACCAACTGGTGTACGAGCGCTCTATAAGAATTTTTAACATAACATAACATACAATGGTAACATTTTTTCCAAATAGCATGCTGATCACACTCAGAGGTAAGCTACATTTAGTTTACATTAAGAATATTATTATTGTGTGATCCAGTTTAAGCTAGGCAGGTGCTCGGCGATACCTAATTGTACTACTCAGCACTCGCTTTGCTGATTTATTAAGAAGCCATTGCAGACTCTTCTGTCCTCCTGTCACCATAGTGAATCAGTGATATCAGTGAGTTAGTGTTCTCTGCGACTTTCTTTATGTAGCTCGTACAGTCCCAAGCTATTTCACAGTGATGTGTAGTATGCATTGCAAAAAATGGAGACTGAGTTGGTCCATGAAGCGTGTTGTAAATGAGAATAGAATCAAAGATCATTGATTGAAATGCATTAGTTCCAAATGTAGTTTTTGTTAAGGAAATTTAAAATATGGATATTAGGATTAGTATGGCCAATTCAACAATAGTCGATAGACTCGATACTAGTACTATAGGCAATATGTATAAGATAAGTACAATGTGACTGTGTTTGCCTGTCATAATAATTTTGTGCAGTTGACCTATACCACTAATCTATTTTGTTATCTTCTTCATTTCTTACATCAGCACCCAAAGGCAAGAAGACGGGCAGTGCAGAGGCGGGTCCGGGAAGAGCTGGGGAGGATGCGCCGAAGACCAGTGCTGCTGCTGAGGGCTCTGCTTGGCCTAGTAAGTTCTATTATTTATTATTATTATTATTATTATTTCCCTAATGTTGGATTTTATGATTGTTGTGGGCTTAGGGTAGAATCTTGGGGTATTGGAATGTTGGTGCTGGGTTCCAGGATGGGAGTTGCTGCCTGGAGCCAGGTGTTGCTGGCGAGAAATAAAGTTACTCTGAAACCCTTACCTGCCGTCTTCTTTTCACAATTTTGCCTTGTTAATTTTTTATACTGCCTCCTTTTTTTTCCAACTCCCCTATCCAAATGTATGTAATTCCTGTTATCCCTTTATCTTTTATTTCCTTATTTCATGATTTTTTTTGGTAGCTGATTTTTTCTGGTCTGTACTAGTCTATAGTTCTCTTATCTTCTGCTTTGTTGGTAATCTTTCCTTCTCCCATATATCTTGTGGTACTGTAAGATTAGGAACAGATGTTTGGTGCTCTGCTGTCTACTGTGAAGATTGCAAGCCCAAATAAGCTAGTGTTATAAATAATATTCACCAAGTATGTTTGTTAAGAAGGCTTTCTTTTTCTTGCTCATGGTCTAACAGTTAATGAGAGAGTGGTCACAGTCATGGACGACCGCCCCACCACCCCCAATGTTGTGCTGTGTAACTCATTTATACAGTATATATATATATATATATATATATATATATATATATATATATATATATATATATATATATATATATATATATATATATGTATACCAGTAGTTTCCATTACAATGCAGCATGTTTGGAAAGTGTGAGGTCCTATTGCGTTTGCCAACCAACACCTTATGTCTTTCATTGACCATTAATCCACCCCTTCCTTGTGCTTCAATTACTCAGAGTCATCATGATTATCATAGGCTATAACTCTGCCCCTCCATTACGAAAAGTTTTTGGTTGACTTCACTACCTGGCTTTTCTAATTTTATCAACCAATAAAAAAATGCTCAGAGTGATATTTTTGTTAGAAGATACTGCAGTGCTAACAGAACCGTAGCAATGTATTGTAGTTGTATTTTTTTATTCGAAAAAATTAAGAGAAGGCATATCTGGCATTTAAAAAATGTATAATTTTTTTCTAGCCGCACAGACCACCAGTGTCTCCGGCTCAAGTGATGCTGCAGGAAGAGAAGGAGAATCAATTGGAGAGGGAGAAGCTGTGGCAGGGATGGTCGGTGGTAAGTCACAATGCTTGCTTATTGACAAATACAATTATACTCACTAGCTGCAAGGGAGTTGTTGTGACTCATGATCATGAACCCCCCACTTTACCAGCTGCAGCGGTGGTTGAGTTATGGCCTCTTCTATCTGCAACTCAGCAAAAACTCACATAATGAATGCTAAAGATGATGACTTGAGGGAAATGAGAAAGAACGGAAGGTTAAAAGAAAGGATGGATGAAATGGTATATGAGTGAAAAGAATGCGTGGGTGGGTGAAAGGGTGCGTGGGTGGGTAGAGGGATGGCTGGATGAAAGGATGGTTGAAAGAAAGAGTGGATACTGAATGGATGGATAATGGATTGGAAAGTTTGGTGAAAGCTTGGATGAGAGAAAATAAAGCTTAAATCATGATGGCTATGGGTGAATATAAAGGAATGAAAGGATGAATGAATAATTGGATTGCTTGGATCAATAAGCAAGGGAGCTCTTCTGGAGAGGGGCATGCTGCTCATCTACTTCGCTTACTTTGTTTTATGGTTGTCCACCTACTTCGCTTACTTTGTTTTATGGTTACCAAAGCTATGCTTAAAAATGGGGGTATTATTTACATTTTTGTTCTACTCCCTTGACTATATTTGTTAAGTGAGACAGATATGTATCCCACATATCATCATTCACCACCCCCCTCCCTGCCCATGGCATTTTGCCACACATGACCGAAGTGCTCTATGGTTCAATTTGTGATTGCAGTGTTGGCTGTGCAATGTGCTTCTGCTTCAGTTAATGCGGTATTTACAAAGTTTTCAATGCATTGCACACTGAACACACCAGGTGAGTTTCCCTTCCCCCACTCAGTCACCTCCTACTACTTCACGCCTTGATTTTTTCTTAAGTTCTTCCATCCAAGTCTACCAAAAAATTAAAAAATCCATTCTTGGCATGTGCCACATTTTATGGCCATGTGAAGTAATTCCAAACTATATTTCATAGTTTCCCATAACAGATTAATTTTACGCCTGTTCAGATTTTTACCTTTCGACTTTCGTCAACTACAGTGACTGAATAAGCCAAAGCTTAATAGTCACATGGCGAATCGATGATCAGTGTCACCCCTCTATTCTATATCAAAATCTCTACCTACACACCTAATCCCTCTACCTTACCCTGCAGTAGAGTAAGTCAAGTTTCCTTTTCTTGTTTCCCAGCGAATTAATTTGTTGGAAAAAAATTGTGGTGGTGGGCAAGGCCAGTGAGTAAAGTGGGACTAAGTGCCTGATTTGATTTCAAGTTTGGCGTACAGGATACTCTGTGCCAAACGTGCCAAACACAATCTATATAGCCCATTCCTTTCCCTGGGGCGCAGTGCGTTGTTTTCCCCACAGTCTACTTACGGCAGACAAGATAATAATATGTGCATTTTATACGTGACGTGTGTGAAGCAGTATCTTATTTATTATTCATCTGCCTCTTTGGAGTCAGGGTAAAAAGTGAAGGCATTTGGAGAAGAGCAGGGCCATTGAAATTAGAGATAGATAATTGTCAACTACAGCTTCCTCAGCTGCAAACTACCAGAGTACCTGATGCACTGGCTAGCATGCCTCCATTAATTTAGCGCAACGACTTCTAGTCCATAGTATATACTGCCTTACTAATTAATGAGAGGTCATTTATTTTTATTTTTCCGCTCAAAGTGTCTGTTTAGCTACTAGAAAAGCCTTTAAAAGAAACAAAATCAAATCACTATTATTTTTAATCTGGTGTTATTCTGCCTTAATTCTTTTCTACCAGACAATCAGTGCTTTTTTGTGTGAGGCATGTGTGGGTAAAAAATACAAATTGTCCTTGTGACTCTCCTAATCATAACCACATCAAATTCAAATGGCCCTAGGGGACCAGCAATGTGCTGCTGTGACAGGGTAAACAAGTGTTTGCACTGAGCATTGTTTACAATTTGTCTTTTTTCTTTTTGTGTTTCTCGATATAGCTACTCCTGCTGGTCCACCAGCACCACCCACGAGGCAGGAGATAGCGGCCAGTCAGAATACCAGTGGCTGGTGGCCCTGGAGGATGAAGAGGTGGAAGTGCTGCCTCTGACCCGAGCCCCAGGTCAGCAAGCCTGCCCATTCCTCCAGCCTCTTGGCCATTACTTTGCCCGCTCTGCTGTCAGCTGTCAGGACCCTTGACTAGAACTGCTGCCGACCCCTCCCGCTCTGACAGGACATTGCTGTGGTGCATGGCAGGACAGTATGGAAAACCGGCTTGCCAGGATAGAGCAGAGCCTGGACCAGCTCTAGACCCAAATGAACAATGCCCTCTTTTAGCCCTTTTTAATTTTTTTTGTTTTGGTGGGAGGGACTTGTTGTGGATGGAGATGGTGGAAAGGGAGTTGGGACTGATTTGTTTTTATTTGTTGGACATTTTCATGGACACTGGTTGTGGAATGGGGCTGGGTCAATTTGTTTGGGGAGGAGAGGGTTGGGCCTATTGTAAGTGGAGAGAGTGGGTTTTCTTGTAAAAAGAAATAAAGGGGAACATTATATTTCATCACAGTTTATGCCTGAAGTATTTTATTTGTGTTTTACTTTTACTTTGCACTGCTGCCTTTATAATCTGCTTATAAAAGTGTATACCGGTTAGTTATAGTTAGGTATATACCTCTGTAATTATCTTGACAATTAGGAGGGATGCTGCCATGACCTATATTGCCTACAACAACCTAGATAAATAAATACTTATCTGCAGTAGCAGTTAGTTGCTTACTTACAAACTTAACAAGTTAACTTCAATTCATAGTTCTCTTACCTGAATATAGATGAAGCAATAACAGGGAATGCATCACAACTTCACAAGCGAGATCCCACTCCCACCCAGGTGAGCTTCAACTGTAGGATTAATCGGAAGGATTATCCATTGCAGGCATCTAAATGGAAATAAAAAAACTGAGTTAGTGGGTAAATTATATCATAGCTTTGCAAAGAATTGAGACCAGACTATTTAATAACACAATAAAGAATAACTGATAGTGATAAAATAACAAAAAATAGCAATAGTAACTTCTTCTGAGCAATGGGAAGCTAGTATTTAATTAAAACAAAAGTTATGAAATCCTTGAGCGAAAAGTGGACTCAAAGTATGGAGTGGACAAGGCTAAGTGTTTACGCAACACAAGGCCTGAATGATGATGCTGACGACTGATGTTCTTCTAAATCTAAAATATGGATCACTTTTATGCGCGGTGGGTAAATGGGGCCAGCGTGGGCTTTTGCTTAGGTAATAGAAGATCCTGCAGTGAGTTAGTGTTGCTTTCACCACATCTGCTCCACCAAGTTTGTAATCCATTTATGGTGTAAATTTAGTCACATCTCAATAAATCACACAGCCCGGGGGAAGAGGATAAGGGGTTTGATGAATTGATGGGAAAGGGGATTTGGGCAAAGGTATGACAAAGACAAGCACTACACAATGACAATATTAATCTGGGCGATGAGCAGCACATCATCGTCATCAATCTGTTGTGGAAGGAAATGAAGGAATATGTATGGCACAGTACAGTTAAATGATTTGCAACCAGCCCTTCTGCCCCAGAGACCCAAGTTATCACATATCTAAATGTTCGGTCTTCTAGGTTCCAAAAAATCTAATTTTGGAAGAGTGAATGCACCCAGTTCTAAAAATATGATTGTTAAAAGAAAAATGATACTGGATTTTGCAGGCACTGGCCCAGGCCTATCGATCTTTGCTCATGGTACGCCTTCAGGTGGCATCGGTTGGCCAGTTAGTTCATCCTGAGGCAGTAGAAAACATTCTCTAGGGTCTGGTTGCCACCAGCCTTCCTGACCTCTGATGCCATAACTGGGCTAGAACCCTCTGGGATTCTGCAGCGGAGCCTTTTTTTAAGACTGGTGCCCTCTACACACTTGCAGCCAATGAAGCCTACTTGCTGGTGGTTTTGCTCAGTTTGTGGAGGCCTGGCTTAGTGGAGGTTTTCTGGACTTGCTCCTGGGTTTGGCCCTTCTTAGTGGGCCATTGTCTGGGGGGTGCCTGTGGTAGCCTGCCCCCTCTGGGACTTCCCCATGAGGCCGGTGGGGGCACTTCCTCGGGTGGTGCATTATTTGCTGGGTGTGCCAAGTTCCCTCCAATGGTCACTTGCTTGGGCACTGTATTCGGCAGCAGGTGAGGGCTATGGGAGCAGTGGATGCACCGCATAGTGCCAGGCAACCTT
Organism: Calotriton arnoldi; assembly: GCA_963921515.1. NCBI lineage: Eukaryota > Metazoa > Chordata > Amphibia > Caudata > Salamandridae > Calotriton > Calotriton arnoldi. The sequence goes on along the minus strand of CAWUFW010002494.1, from coordinate 1,845,707 downwards.
ACCTGTGCCACTTCCGCACTCGAAGAGGTGCCAGAGTGATGACAAAAGCTGAGCTTGATAATCCCAGGGACAAGTGTGGTCTGTTTGTCACCTCCACTGCCCCTTTGCGCCATGGGCCAGCTCCCCACCTAGCCTCGGGGGACTCAGTAGGCATGCACAAGTTGAGGTCCTGGATCTCTTGCTCCTTGTGTACCTTACTGGCTAGCAACATTTTTGGCCTTTTGGCGGTTTCCACTAAGAGGTGGTGTGCATGTATGCCCATTGCCAAGCTATTTTGCATAGTTTGAGGAGAATTCCCGTATACTCCAGGACCACCCCAATGAAGGGGGTCTGCCTGGCCAGGGCCACCCTGGAGGGCATCCATGTGGCGTTGGAGTGTATTGCTGGTTGGTGCCCTGTGGGGGATCTCCAGGGTAGGAGCAGGTTATAGCCCCATTCTCAGCAAACTGGATTGACATTTTCAGTTTGGTCATTAGCTCCTGACCCAAGATATTAGTTGGGGAAGAGGGAAAGTACAATATCTGTTCCCTCACTCTTTTCCCCCCATCTCCAGCTTGAGGGGTTCTGTAAAGGGGAACCCTCCCACTGTGCCCGTGACCCCTTTTATGGTTGCTGTTAGGCCTGGGCGGTGAACTCTGCTCCATTCATGGAGTTTGCAGAGTTTTCCACACTCCGTGCTCCGAGGAGCACCCATAATTCTGAAAAACGCCCCTCCGCGAAGTGGAGCAGATTTTTTTCCTCACCTCTTGCTCGTGCTCGCCAACTTAACATTGGCGAGCACGAGCAAGGAAAATCCAATGCTAGACTACCTCCCGTCGAGATTTTTCAACGCGGGCGGTCACGGATGGTCGCAACAGCTCGCATTAAGAAACCATCCATTCACATTGAGGAAGGTCCGGTCAAGTAGAAAATCTACTCGAGTGGCAGAAAGAAGTAGCGTCCTCTTGGACTGCACATAGTGCAGTTCACGCTGATTTTCCAGTGCGGCACAAACAACCGGCACTAAATATCTGCGTGAATGGCACAACCTAATGCACTCTGCCGTTTGCGGAACTCTGCGTAGCACGCTGGAGTTTTTGAGTCACTTCGCGGAGTTCCGCATAGCGGAGCGGAACTCCAAGAACTCCACCCAGCCCTAGTTGCAGTGCTCTTTGATAGGGGGACTAACCCCTCCCGTAGGCACAACCTTGTCACCCCCATGTCTAGTAGAAAGTGGTAAGGTGTCCTGTTTATCAGCATCGTGACTATGGGGTCCTCCTCAGGACAGCCTGGGGCGGACAGCAGTGGGTGTGTGTCTTTGGGTATCCTGTTGGTCTCTGGGGTGACTATGCCTGCATCCTCACCCTCGCTGTCAGATCCTCTTCCTCACTATTGCTAGTCGTGTTAATGTTTAGACCCGCTACAAGGTTCCCAGCCACTCGTAGAGTGTATATTTTGTGCGCTAAACTCAGCAGATGGGGGGGGCAAGCCTCTCGGGACTCTAGCACCAAACTGGGGTGAGGCTGAAGTCTCTTGAGTCAGCCAGTCGTGTAATCTCCCAGTCCTAGATCTACTGACATGCTACCCTGTGGGGACCTGGTGGGGGGCTCTCTGGCCTCCTCAACCGGCGGGTTGGTGTAACCTGTTACAGGAATGGCAGGCATCAGAGAGGGCACTTCTGTTCCAGTATATGGTGGGGGAGGTGCTGACGTCAAGCCTGCGGGTTCTGGAACAAGATGTAGATCAGGGTCACCTCGAAGACAGCCCAAAGTTCTAACAGTGCCTCTATTCAAGCCTTCTTCTGCCCTACATACTTGGTCCTACTGTGTGTCCTTGTGTGTTCAATTATTTTCGTGTCAAAGGTTCTTCCCTCTGGCCAGGGGAATGCATGTGTTGCAGTGTGTGTGTGCCATTCATGGGAAAATTTATATAGCTTTTTAGCTTGCGTGGGGAACCTAGTTTGCATGTGGTCTAACAGTGACTCCATGATGGGTTGGGAACTTTTAAGGGACTAGTACACTTCTAACTTCTCAAGGCTTTTTAGATAGTCCTAAATTCTACTCTGATAGTGGAGAAAATATGTACAAGGGATTATCCTGGCAATAACTACTTTAGTACGAGCTCAGCTTTAGACAAAAGATGCATCAAACAAACTCAGTACATAAAACAACACATATGATAAATAACAACCTGCACGAAAGTGCAATGGTTAATTCAAAACATTATGAATTGTTTTATAGCAGTGGAACAGAACAACCTTTAAGAAAGTGCAACGGTTAATTCAAAACATTATGAATTGTTTTTTAAGCATCGGAACTGCAAAATGTGAACAAATGACTTTTCCATAAGCAAATAGAATCATTTACTGAACATAAAATTCAACATAGAACACATTTGCAATAATTGTTCAGTACCACAACATCAAGAAAAACTGCATCAATTGAAAACCATAATAAAAGTAAAAGCAAAGGAAAAAAAACAACAGAAAAGGAAGAAATGATTACTTTGTCCAAAAACAATCTTAGCCTGCTCCTAGCACATATCGCTCAATGACAAGGGGAAGCTCTGTGCTGTACACAGGACTAAGTGAGCCCGATAGTCTGTCAATGTCAGCTCTGGGACAAAGATATCAACAATTTACTCAGAGAAGGAGTGACTCAACAATGACAGGCCCTCCTTGGCTAAGCACAAGCTGCACCTGCACCTTACTCCCTAAGATCCAGGGGGCATATTAACAACGGCCAGCGATAATTATTGCTGGCAGTGCTTAGCGATAATTATATTATCGCAGGCTATCTCTGGTATTTATCGCCCTGGTAGCGCGTTATTAACAACGCGTTACTCCAGGGCGATAAAAATTCCAGAGATAGCGAGGTTATCGCCCTTTTGCAGGGAACATCGCTGGTTTTCCAGTGATGTTCCCTGCAAAAGGGCTGATAACCTTGCTGATACGACCCACAGGGTCGTATCAGCATAATCCACCCCTATGTTAGGGATGGCTAAGTCAGGATTTTAGCAGACGTTAGGTTTTGGCGAAACGGCCGTTTTCGCCAAAATCTAATGTATGCTAAAATCATGTGGGCTGCCTTGTAAATATCGCGATGTAAACATCAGCGATATTTGCAAGGTAGCCCATCTTGAAGTACGCCTAGTAACGCCCACTTTGCATCTCATTGGAGATGCAAAGTGAGAGCGTTGTGAAAAAGGGTGCTAACATGCAATTATGCATGTTAGCACCCTCTTGTAAATAGGGCGCTGGTTTTATCTCCGCTTTTTTGGCTTTGTAAGCCAAAAAAGCGGAGATAAAGCCCTTGTAAATATGCCCCCAAATCTTTCTTGAATTTTGCCAGAATTACCCCCTATGTCATACCAGTGGTCCAAATGAATAACACCTCTCACTTCTTTCAGATACTACGAGTGTTAAGCAACCAATAACACTAAGAAAACTCCTTTAGACAAAAAAATTAAGATCAAGATGCTGGCTCTATATCACACCCAGAGCCTATGTGTACTGTCTGTGTCACACCCAGTGGTCCAAACGGTGAGGCCCCACCCCATGTCTGTATCATACCCAGGGATCAAGCATACCCACTGTGTCTCACCCAGCGGTCTAGGCGGTCCCTGTACCACACCCAGAGACAAGTGTCCTGCCCAGCGGTCTAAGTGACTAAACAACCCTCACATTTCCTAGCGTGCTGACTATCAAAGAAAGGTGACCTCTCTGCGGGATTGCCTCCGAGGCCACTTTGCGACTGCTCACCTCAGACACATAAAATAGGCAATATGTCAGATTTCTGTTCGAGGCAGAATGCTCAGGTTAGATTTTTACACTTCTTCCTAGTTTGCCATATGCCAAATGCTGGGACTAAGGATCAGATGTAGTCTCTTACCCACTGACGGCGGCTTCAGGACAGACCTCTGCACCGCGGATTCAGCAAAACTTCCAATCAATTGCGGCATCTGCTCACTGTTCTTGCTGCACACGTGTGAATCCATACAGGTGGGGTCCTGTTCCTTTGGCTGCAGTTGGGCTCAAAAATCTAATCTATCCTATCCGGCTTGCCAGGATGTTGCTGAAATGTGAATTTACCTTGAAAAATAAAAGAGAAGAGGCGTTTGTGGCAAAACAGGAACAGTTGGTTTAATTAAACGCAGCAGCTGGGAGAACAGGTGACAGAGCCAGAGTCAGGGTCTGAAGACTGTCTCAAAGTATGTAAGTGTCATAAAGCAATTTGTACATTCTTTTAGAACAGGAATATGGGCCTAGTCACGGGCCATAAATCTGGTCATTTGATAAGAAGTGCTGGTGGGTCTTGACCTTTCATGGGCACAATGTGGGGCAACACACTCTACATAGGAATCACTGCACGCCTCATGAAGAGACTCCAGATAATACAACACTCAGAGGCAAGACTCATCCTCAACCATCCCAGAAGGACCCCCATCACACCCCATTTCAAGAAACTACATTGGCTCCCAATTCAGAAGAGACGCCAGTTAAAGATGCTGACCCACGCCTACGAGGCCCTGCACAACAAAGGTCCTGCATACACCAACAAACACCTGACCTTCCACCAACCAACAAGACACCTCCCTCTCCCTCACAGACACCCCTTTGATCTTCTGAACCAACAGCAGAGGATGCTCCTTCACGCACCTGGCATCCAAGGCATGGAACAACCTCCCTCTGCACCTCAGAACCACACGGTTGCTCCAGCAATTCAGGAAGCAACTCAAGACCTGGATGTTCGAATGATCATACCACCACTCAGCAGCCAACTTCTACAGCACCTCGAGACCCTCACAAGTGATTTGCTGCGCTATAAATCAAAAAAGAAAAAAATGCCTTAACTGTACAACCATTGCATGCTTTACTAACGAAAGGTGCCATGATTGAATGCGATACAGTAAGGAATTAAATGTTCTCCAGGATCAAGGATTTGGTGGTCAGAGACCCAGCTCTGAGCACATTTCAAGGCACAAAACATCTTGTGCACTGGTAAGTTAATTCTACTGAGAGACGGAGGGTGACTTTGTACCACTTTGCACTGGTACAATCTTTGATAGATATAGGCTCCCGTTTTCTGCATTAGTTCAATAAATGGCCCATGGTGAAAATAGCTAATTTGCAGCAGCTCAGGCAAAGCCTCATGTTTTTGATATGCGCAAAAGTAAAGTGGTGCAAAATTTACAATGTTTTTTGTAGTACTTTTAGAACATGGAAGAACCATAATTTTGCTTCACCGTTTCTGTAATGTGGTTCATAGTTAGTAAATGCACATAAAAAAACATATGTGGCAGCTTTAGTATTTAAGTGCAAAGAAAATGATGTCTCATATATCTTTTAATAAAAAGCTGATAATTATTTGAGCAATTAAATAGTAATAAAACCCTTAAACATGTGCATCACTCCTCGGTATCAAGAGTTTTCCTTAGGTACCTCATTAGCCTAATCCACAGGGATTTAAAGGTTGTAGATTTCTCAAGTAATATGTTACAAATCACTTCAAGCTTGCTTTCAGTGTAATAATCTACTCTTAATTAAGTAAATGCATGTGACATCGTTGTTGATTAAATAGCAACTATACATAAACTGGTATGTAAATTTTGCTGTTTGTCTCATCTGAAAATAATTAAAAGAGATATTTCTACCGTTGTATATGCCAGCAACAAAGTTGTCCCAGTTGCGTCTTTTTGAATGAATATGTAGCCTATTTTTTACAGCGTG